>CM021700.1:895811-971418 GCA_011074415.1 Stictonetta naevosa
TTTGTTTAATTTATTTTTTTAACATAAATTACAGAAACTGCATTTATGCAGTTATCAAGGTCCCTGATGCTCTGTACAGCTGGCACGTTTGACTCAGTGGGCTTTACATTAAGAGGAGAACCTAATCTCATTGATGTCTTCCAGAGGAGAGCACAACCCACGAGAAGGTGAAGGCAAACAGAGTCTGTGCCCGTCCTCCCTCCTGCTGCCCAGCCCCCTGACGGTGCAGGAGCTTTTCCCAACGTGACGTCTTGCTTCTCGACGCCCTTCCCCAGCTGCCGCAGAGCTGCAGCCTCCCCTTGCCTCGACCTCTCCTCCCCGCAGCCGTCCTGGCCCTGGCAGCCTCGGTCCGGCGCTCAGCCGATGCCGGGCCGCCTGCCCCCCGCTGCCGCGGTGGCTGCTCCTCAGCCGTGCCTCCGGAGTGCCACGGAGGGCGTTCGGGTTTCCTGCCCGCGCTCCTCGCACCGGCACGCTCCTGGTGATGAGCGGGGAGAAAGAGGACGAGCGCGGCCTCCCCGGGACTAAATATCAAAGAAAAAAGTGGTTTGAATCCGATCCATAGCAGCGAAGACCAGAAAGTGGTCAGACAGGCAAGCTCAGACCGCGATGCTGACTTTTCCAGGTCTGAGGGTTGCTCTAAGTCAGAACCGGAGCCGTGCTCGGGCCCGGAGCTCTGTGCCACCCGGCACAGCCCCGCGGCCAGCGCGGGCCACGCGGCGCCTCCCGCTCCCGGCGCGGGCGACCTGGCAAATTCCTGCAGCTGCTGCGGCTCGGGCAGGCTGCGCTCCCCTTCCAGCCACTAAATAAATAACGCAGAGGGGCCTGCCGGGTAGGGGCTGGCTGCTCCTCTCCGGCCCGCTGCCTGCTGCCGAGACGAAAGCCATCTTCCAGCCGGTGATTTAACATTCCAAGGGAGCAGATTAATGCCTGCAAACTTCTCAGTGGAAGCATTCAAACGCTAATTGGTAGTTGCAAGTAATTAAAGTAATTTACTCAGATTATAAAGAAATTTCTTAACAGTGATTAAGCAACTCTGGGACGTGTGTAGTTGTTTGTAATCACTCCCCCAGGGGGATTAAAGCTCTTGGCTGCATGTAATATGTCTTGTAACACCCTATGGGTCCTGTTGGCTCATGATAGCAACGAACAGCTTGTTGGAAGAGATATAAATCAGGTCTGCACGCACACAAAGTGCATCGCGCGGGGAACAGCTCTCTTTTTCACGGCCCGGGCCTGGGGAGCTCCAGCCGGCGGGGAGGCAGACATCCCATCAGCTGCGGCTTGCTCCGCAGACGGGGCCGTGTCATCCAGTCCTCAGCACCGGCACGGGGAGAGGCAGGACCGATGGCAGCGTGGCGGGCAGAAAGGGCTGCTGGCACGGAGACAGGCTCGGAGGAGAGCTGTGGTCACTTCTGCTCGCTGGTTTCCATCGGCCGACCCATAAAACAGGAATAAATCCACTAAAGCTGTTGGTTAAGTGCTCTGAAAGCAACAGAGGAAACGTGCCAGATAGCTGTTAAGTTGATATCTAGCAGATTGTACTTAGCCAGTACTAATCAGTAGATTATCATTCGGCTCATTTTGTGTCCCCGCTATCCTGGCCAAGCCCTTCCCGACTTTGCTCAGCCTTGGTTTGGGCGCACAAAGCCCATTGCTGCTCTGAGGCACCAGGAGGGGGGGGACTGCTTTACTCACCTGGCACGGCAGGACTTTTCCTGCCCACACCCCGGATCCTGGTAACACGTTGCGCAGTGACGTCCTCCCCTTCCAGCCCAGAAATGTGCATGCAGGCTTAGCCAGGCTCGGCAGGGAGACTTCACGGAGAAATATCCCGGGTCTGAAGTGCTTCCCACTGGCTGGAAGACACACGTTACACTAGGAGAGAATATCTGGAGTTATGTATCACACATCCCACCCCATGTCCTGGTGCCTCCAGGGCGCTGGGCGGCCACTGTGGCACCTGGCCGTCAGCTGGAGGTGTCCCCGAAGGAGCCGAGAGCTCCCAGCACTCCGTGATCCGGGGCTGTGACCCCCAGGGATCAGGTATTTCCAAGGGAAGCCTTCTGAATTACAGCGCTCTGCCCTCACGAGCCAGTGGCCGGATTCTAACTCTTCTTCAGTTTATTTTTAGAGGGGTTTGTGTGTGTGTGAATAGAGAATGGCAGGTATTGCGTGGGATCTGACCGGCGACGGATGCAGGTTTACCTGGGCAAACAAATGTGAACTGGGAGCATGTCCTGCAGTTACTTTGGCACTTCACCGGGGTGTTTGCTTTCTGCAATTTTTTGGCCAAACAAAACAAATTTTTTGTTTGTTTGCTGTTTGAAATGCATGCCTGGGAGGAAGGCATTGTTCTGCCAGCTCTGTGAAGGACAGAAATACACCACAACCTTCAGCAGCGCCGAGGGTGAGCCCTCAGTGTTAGCATTCAGGGGCTGCATCGTGGACGCCGTTACATTGTGCGGCATGGGACATGCTTTCCAGACTCAAATATAAATAGTGTTTGTTTTTTTTTTTTTCTTTTTTTTTTTTTTTCTTTTTTTTTTTTCTGTTCTGTTTACTGTGCGTCGAAATCAGATTTTCCCTAATGGTCCTTTATAAATAGTTTCCACCCACCCTCTGCTTGAAAGCTTCTCTGACTCACATTGGAAATTAGGTTCTTCCCCTCCTCGCTATTGAGAACAATTATAGCTCTTTGTTCAATGGGAATTAAGAAGCATGAGGGCTGAATCCATCCGCAGGAAAATTGTCACTCTCTTTTGTTTTCTGCCTGCAATAATTATCCTGCCAACCGCTCGCTCTGACATCCTCAAACCCTCCGTGCCTCCACCGAGCATCCGCTGCTCCCCAGCTCCAGCCCGCCGGCGCGCGTTGTGCTGGTTCACTTTATTGGCTCCCTCGTTAGCCACATCCTCGTTACCTTGCCTTGGCGTTTCCCACCGAGCTGCGCCTTCCGTCAGGAGGGAGGCAGCCCCGCAAAGCCTGGGCCGGCGCGGGCAGGAGAGGGACAGGAGGAGCAGCTGGTCCTCTGGCACGGCCCCAGGGGTTTGGTTATTTCTCAGAAAAGATTTCACCCCGTTGCTGCTGAAAGAAGACAAGGCGCAGAGAAACCACAACTTCAAAACATCCTTCCCGGGCCCAAAAGGGGGCTGCTGCCCCTCCGGGAATGCCCAAAAGGTCTGGGGGAGGGGGTCCCATCCTGGCTGACTCTTGTCCGTGCTCAGCTGGATTTTATTTTTGGTGCTTTCCCTGGAAATTCAGCGGTCTCTGGGCTTGGAGGGGGGTGGCTCAGAGCTGCCACTTCCACTGCCACCAGCGGTGTCAGGCCAGTGACCGCGGGCACCTCCAGGAGATCCCTCCTGAGGGCCAAGGGCACGATGCTGTGGGGTGACAAAGAGAAAACAGGAGCACAAGAAGCGATGAAGAAGGCCAGGAGAGCTGCCTGGTGGATAAACACGCTTCTCTTTCTGCAAGTCTGCTCCAGTGTGAAAACCCCTCTTTATAGAACATGACTAAATCCTACCCGATTTTTTTAAAGGATCCAAAATGACTAACCATTGACCCCTCCAGCCACACACTCATTTTTCATTAAACTGTTCCTTGGATCTTATAAGCAGAGAGAGAGAGAACAAGCAGGCGGGTGAGCGAAAACAACCAACAGTGCCCTGGGGCTATAATAACCGAGGTAGGAACATTTTAAATTATACCTTGGGTCAAAATGATTTTAGATTGATCAGAAACCGAAATTACCCCTGAGTTCCAGTTGATTGTCTGTGTCTTGAGTTCATCTGGAGGCTGCGTTTCTCCAGCAGCCCCCATTATCATTATTACGAGGAGTGTGTATACATTGACCCTGTTATTTTAAGCAGCAGAGGAGAAAAGAAACAGCCTTTGAACCTTAAAAACCCACCAGTTGAAGGCAGCACACTGGCTGGAGAAGTGTGCGTTTGTCATTTCTGCCCTCCAGCCAGGAGAAGGTCCCCGCGGACCCAGCGGGCGATGCCGACCCCCCGGCAGGCTCGGGAGCCCCCTGCCCCTGCCGGCGCTGCCCTTACCCGCGGGCTGCGCGCAGAAAGGCTCAGCACAGGAGGCAGGCACGGCACGGCGCGCCCGAGGCTGGGGAGCAGCAATGCACGAAACAGGGACAGCATTGGTTTTCCATCACCAGAACAGTGCTAACCAGACAAGACGATTTAGTTGTGAGCTGGAGAACAGAGGAGGCCGTTACCTGGTGAAGCTTTCGGTGGCTCTGCTGCGGGTCCCCTGCGGGTCCCCGTGCCTCGGGGTACCCTGCGACACCCCACCCAGGGCTGCAGCCCCGGCACACACCTCCCCCGGGGGTTAAGCATTGGAGTGTGTGTGTATGTGCATATATTTGTTACATTTCGTAACCCATTGTTAAATAGTGCAACTCACTAAGTGCTGCCACAACTTTCCGTAAATATCTATTTTTTCACTCGTGCTTAGCCATGCTGCAGGGGCCCTCCTGCTCCCATGCACACGCTCCGGCTCTTGGTGGGGGCTGCGCCCGCTACCCCGAGCTCACAGACACGGGGCAGCTCAGGCTGAGCGTGGGAGAGGGCTGGCAGGAGGGTGCTACAGGGTCCTGCGTGAAAACAGCTCATTTTTAGTTTTCTGGTGTATAAAAACTAAATATTATCATTTTGTCTCATGGGTAAAAACTAAATATTGTCTCATTGGTGTTGTCTTGATACTGAATAATCTATAATCTCTTTTTCTCTCTTTTTTTTTTTTTTCACATTATTGGCCAATGAATCTCCACTCATGCCGCCGCTGCTAGGACAGCACAACAAAACACGAAAAGATGCGAATAATGTCTGTAACGGCCGGGGCAGCCGGAGCGGGGCCAGGCAGCGGTGCCCGCACTGCAGGCTGCCTGCGGCGGGGAGCTGCCTGCACCGGGCGATAGGACGGCGGGACAGACAGGCGTGGAAATGCTGGGAGACGGCGCCGGGGATGAGCACAGTAAGCGGTGCAGAGGAGGGGGAACATGGCTTCACCTGCCCCAAAGCCTCTGCCTCGGCTGTTTTTAAAGCCCTCTGGGTGGCAGGTGGACGTGGCTGACAAGCTGCTAGCCACCGGCCGGCCGGGCTGAGCGTGGTGCTCGGGTGGAACCTCGCCCAGGAGGGATTCCAGCATCACACCCACATCAGGATGTTCCCCTCGCAGCGCGACGCTGCACCCTGAGCAAACGGCTGGAGGCGGCTCTGCGCCGGTTATCCCCGTGCACGCTGCGCCAAGTGCCCAGAACTTGCATCGCTCCCTCTCCCTGCCTCCCAAGGATGCATTTTTCTTTCTTTAATTCCTTTCTCTTGCGTTCAGCTTGACTGCTGGAACAGCACCAAGAGGTGTGAGGTGCACGTGGTCCTTCAGGCGATGCAGTTAACGTTGCTGCAGAGGCAGCATCCATCCCCACTGCTCCCCAAAAGCCCGTTTTCAAAAGACTTTTCCTAACAGCCGTGAGTAGTGCTGCTGTGCTTTGTTCAGCTGGTACGGGGGGTGCACCGCAGGGTCCACTTCGTGCGCCCGCTGCTGAGAACTTCAGCCTAGGAGCTTGTCTGGGAGCACGCAGCCCTTGAGCACCTACTGAACGAGCAAGGGAGCTGCAGAGCCCTGCCCACCCCACCTGCCTCCCACTCCTGGCTCATTCTGCTTCTGTTCCCCTCCCCTTGTGGTGTTTAGTCGTTGTTGTTGCTGGTTCCCTCTTGTTGGAGCCCTGTTGTGCTCCCTCCCTCTCCTGTCTCTCCTCCCTGCGAGGGAGCAGTGATGCTCACGGATGTGGAGACGTTTGCTCATTCAGCACGTGTCGCTTGGCGAGGTACATAATGAAGTTGCTGAGCTCTCGGTGCCTCCCAGGGCTGTGACATGTTCAATACCATCACAAATTACTGCTTGGGTAATGCATGATTAATCCGGCACAAAGTACCTGCCAGGCAGCGGGCGCCGCGCAGCGCGCTGCCAGCAGTTAGCGTCTCCGTTAACGAGGGGACGGTCCCGACCCCCAGCACCAGGGTGGTGGCCAGCCGTGGGGACAGGGCCACCGCTGTCCCCAGGACAGAGGAATGTGGGACGGGGAAGCCGCAGGACTCAGGGGCCACCTTGATTTCTGTTTTCTTGCATTACGATGGGGTGCTGGTGAGTGCAGGGCTTTCCTGGGGCACGTTTCCAGCGCCGCTTTTTGCTGGGTTGTGGGACTGTGAGAGCCACTGCGCAGAAACATAGCGGGGGAAAGTGATCCTCCCGTGAGTGATGGGCCACGCTGAGCCTGCTGCCTGCGTGGGAGCAAAACCTCCGAGCCGACAGCTTTCAGCTTTTGGCCTGCTCCTTTCCACTGCCTATTTCTGACGGCTCTCTTGAGCTGGGGCCACGCTGGTGCCACACAAGGACCGTCACTGCTGGACCTCGGGGCTCGGACCGGGTGCCCTGCAGACACCAGCTGATGGTGGTCACCAAAGACTCTTCCTTTCACAGATACTAGTGTGGGCAGTCAAGGGTTACTTAACTGCGGCCATGTTTTGAGGAAAATGTTGAAGATATTTCCCATCCTGAAGTGGGATGAAAAAGTGGAAATCTTAACCAACCACAAAGTTTGTACCTAATAGTTCTCAAACTCTGTCTTGGACCTGAAACAACTGTTCCTTCAATTTCCCCAAACAAACCATCTCAGTAGGTCTTCAGACCATTCAGGAATGGCAATCTTCCACTTCTGTTTTGCCACAATACTCTGGCCTTTTTTCTAGCATTTTTGGTGTTGAGTCTTTAGGTTTTTCTCCAGGAGAGATTTGTGAAAAATCTGCAAAAAAAATAAAAAATAAAAAATCCAGATAGTCGTTGCTTTGATCAGTTTTGTCCAGAAATCATCAATTCGATCAGCTTCCTGGAGAAAAGTGTCTGCGAGCAACCGATGCCTTTCCCCTTCCCCTCCCAACCGCAGGCACAGCCCCTGGCAGTGCTCACCCGTGCTGCAGGATGCGAGCACCCGTGGCACAGCCCCAGGGCTCGGGGCATGCAGCAGAAGTCCCCAGGGGGCACGAGCAGCCCTGCTCAGCCCGGCACAGCAATGCTCTGCGTGGGCAGGCAGCACCCGTCTGCGCTGAGCCGCCCCAACCATTTCGTGCCAGGGCTGGCCTCTGCCGGACTGCAGCAGCCTTCGGTCTTTACCGACCTGCTTCGGATTTAAGAAATGACCTCGAGGTGAAAGCTTCTGTATCCTGTTACCAGCCCGAACCATCGAGGTCCCGGACATTTATTTGTGTTGAGACAGAAATAAAACATCCCATGGACCTGCAGCCTGCGAAGGGAAAGGAAAAAGTTTCTAGAAAATCAAACAAATTGTAGGTATGCTTGTGCTACATGAGTTTTAACTAAAGCCTCTCCTCTCCACAGAGCAACAGCAAACGCAGTGGGAAATAAAAACAAAATTACCACTGCAAAGCCTATAATTGCATTTCAAAACCTACAGCCATTAATTCCCACAAGCGCCGGGATCAGAACTGCAAATAAAAGCAGCCGCCGATGTGTTCTGCATTCGGGGAGATGCTCCGCGAGTTGAACGGAAATGCTTTCTGTGCTAGTAGGACTTTTTTTTTTTTTTTTCCACATGTGCCTTTTACCCCAAATAAAGCAATTACTTTCAGCAGGCTGCCTGCAATCCCACGCCGTTCGCGGAACACCGGGGTGGGTTCGCCAGGGGCTGTGGCCGGGGGCAGAGCCGCCAGGACCCCGCGCTCCCGGCCGCCGGTCCCACGCAGCCGCCGTGGCACCACGGGCACGTAGCCTGGTGGCTCCCACGGGGCTGTGGTGGGACACAGACCTGGCTGCGGCTTCCTGCCACTGTCCCGTATGTGATAGCAAACCCTGTTTCAAAGCTTGTCGTTTTTAAACCTGCTTGGGCCTGGGCACCGTAGCAGGGAGCCTTTTTCTCTTTTTCTTCCTTTTTTCCCATGAGCGTGGCAGCAGTTTCTTGGGAGCAGTCCGGGACTGAGCACAAGCGCTCCATGTCAGAGCTGTGGAGTCTGCCTCTCCAACAGCTGCACAGAGCTGGAAACGTTCCTGCATCCCCACGCACGTGGTGCTGCTGTGTGCTTTTAAGTCGTGTGGCTTGCTCTGCCTTGGCCCTACCCGTATCCCATAGAGGAATGCCGTGCAGGCGGAGCACCTCCTCCTCCTCTGCACCAGCCCCAGCATGGCACCCGGAGGGGACAGGACCCCGTGGGGACATCGCGTCCGCCCCCCTGCCCTGCTGGTCCGGAGCTGCCGCGAGCCAGGCTCAGCCCCGCGGCAGAGGGTACAGAGTTCAGCCCTAATGAACACAAAATGCAAATGGGGTTTTATGGTCATTATCTCCACTTCCAAATAACCTGTGTTTTAATTCAGCTTTAATTAAAAAGGGGAAAAATATACCCAGGTAAACAATTTCCAAGCAAAGAACGGGCCAGAGCAATAGAGAATTCCTTTGACCTAACAGGCCCAACTTTCTGAAACTTTTAATTAAAAACACCAAAAATTTTGCCACGGTAGATTGCCCAGAGACCTAGGCCTTTGAAGAGAAGTAATTACGGCTACTTGGCCCCGTGCAGGGCGCTCTCTGTGAAGAAGCACCACAAATGAAAACGGCCTCTGTCTGCAGCCCAAGCCTCGGCGCAGACGGGGCATGGGAGAGCTCGGCCAGGACAGGGCCATCTCCATCGGCCACGAGGAGAGGACGCCGTGCCCAGAGAGCGGCAAGGGTCAGTCCGGCTCCTCGGCCACCTCCTGAAGCTGAAGGGGTCCTGATGTGATCCCCTCAGAGGCGGGTTTGTGTCCAGCGATGTGCCGAAGTCACCTACTAACCTGAAAGAAACATCTCCGATCTCATTGCCCAAATTGTGTATTTTTTGCCTCAGCTGCTGATTTCAGTCCCACGTGGAGGGACAGCAGCAGGGAGATGCTGGCGGCCAGCTGGTCAGGCTTCAATGCCACGGGAGGTGGAGGACCTCTACCCCCTTTCTACCTTGGCAGGACCCCTTTCTACCTTTCACAGGAGAGAAATGGGAACCGAGGTCCCTTGGACTGGACCCTTTGGGGTGCACGGGGCCAGATTTCTGGGGTGGGGATCTACGGGGGCTCTTCAGTGCCCAGAGCCGCGGCCAGGCTCCCCAAAGTGCTCAGCAGCTCCTCATCGAGTGGCTGAGCCAGCTTCGTTCCTACAAATAAATAAATAACACGATCGATGTGATGTATGCTGACGAGCCTGGAGCTGCCACCGCTCGGATAAGGCTCCGGCGTGGCCGGCGGGCTCCCCGCAGCCGTGGACGCGTCCCGGGACTTGCTGCGAGGCATTTCCCCGCTCCCTGGGCATCGTCCTCGCGTGCTGCCGCAGCCCCAGCAGTGAGAGGGGCTGCGGGGTGGGCTCCGTGCTGCTGCGGGGGTGCTGAACAGCTCGGCACTGAGGGCGCTCGGAGAGGAAAATATTTCACAGTTCATAGCAGGATTTTTGTTGTGGCTTCAAAGAGAGTGCATTGCTCTCCGAGTAACGGGCAAGAATTCAATAGAGTTTCCCCTGAGCGCAGGCAGATTCCTGCTGCCATTGGGTAGGAAGTTAGAAAGAGAAAACATTTTGAAGAAATCGGAACACGGAGGCAGAAAAACGTAAGTGGCTGCACAATAAAATTAAAATCGGAAAAAAAAAAAAAAAGAAAGAAAAGGAATTCGTGTTAGAGATGGAGCTGCTCTAGGAATGAAAGAGCTGTGACAGGCATGTGTTGATGCCACCAGGCATAACAGAAAAAGAAAGAAAAATCGGGATGGTGGTTTTTTTTTAGCATTTACTCCAAAGAACACTTGCTGAACACAGAGCAATCTCTTTGATATGAAGGTTAATTGAAAGAAATGGTACAGACCCCTTGGAACTCTTTCTTAAATAGCTCCGAAGAAGAAAAGTTTGGGGCGAATAAAGGAAGACAAAGGAAGCACAGTAGGAGCAGAAAAACAGAAGACGCAAGAAAGACTTGAGAGGACAAACGGGAGCTGCACACCCCTCTCGCCTGGTGCAGTCCCTCCTGCCCAGGTGCTGGGCATCGGCCCCGTGGTGCCGGCCCCGCTCCTGCCCACGGGGGCTGCTCGTCCCCTCGCGGGGTGCCGCCGAGCCGGCGCCGTGCCTGCGCTCTGCCGCGTCCTGCTGCGCTCCAGCAGCACGTGAGGCAAGCCCAGGAAGGTGTCCCGGAACTGCGAGATGCAAAATATTACAGGCTTTTTCCCCAAAAAGCAATGCGAAGCCGAAAGTAAAGCAAAAAGGATGGCAAGTTAAAGTCAGGCTCTGAACATCCTCCCCAGGCCTTAGCTTGAGCCATGGCTTGGGTCATGAACCTCCACTCGAGGACATTTTTAGAAGCCCGCAGATCCTGTTTAATATTCTTCCCCCAGGCCTCTTTGTTCCTCCAGGCTTTGCCCAGAGTGAGAAATGAAAGCAGCGAGCTGGGAAGCCAGGAACGATTCCTGGGGTCTGCGACTCCAGCAAAATCACGGTGGGGCGCACACGTCACGGGAGAACTTCTGTGCCATGGTTTTGGAGTGATTTCAAGATCAAAAAGGGTTCAAGATAGCCATCTGAACTGCTGGAAGCTTCTCTGAAAATGTTTGTCTCGTCTCTAGTCAGCACTTCCTCAAAGCCAGGCTGTTTCTAAGGCCCCTGCTGCAGCGGTGTCTGCTTGTAGGACACGAGCAAGCTCCAGCTCCCCGCGCTGCGAGACCTCGCGGCGCTCCTCTTGGCAGCATCACCCCACTAGTCTGGGCAGACCAGCCCCGGAATGGACCCCGTGGGGGGGCTGGGGGGGACCACGGCTCCACCATGCCTGCCCCTCTGCATGGTCAGGGGCTGCCGGGGCTTCCCGAGCCCGTGCTCCATTGCCACGTCGGAGCCACGCTGCAACTGGCCGCCAAAGTCCCGCGGTGTTGTCTGTGCTCCTCGGTTGGCTGAACGTGGAAAGCACTCACGATGCAAATTTTCGCTTCAAAAGTCTCTTTCCTGCAAATCCTCAATGAATCAGCTGTTGAAGTCTCCCACTGAGAGCACTCTTGCCAGTAAAAGTTGATGGTGCTAATGTTTGTGGAGCGGGAACACAAAAGGGGGAAGAAGCAGCGAAAGCAAACTAATCTGAACAGTCAAATATTTGCGGAAAAATACTTACATTATCTGCCCCAGTCTGTCCCTGATGTTTCACCCCACACCCAGCACAGATTGATAGCCACAAGCCCGGCCTCCCTCCTTTCATGAATGAAGATGCAGCTGTGTTTTCTTTGTGCGTACTCCCTTATTGAAGTCTTTGAAAAATATTCTGCATAGAAACAATTCTGTCGACACATCACTTTTCCGTGTTTTCCTCTCCCCCCTCATTCTTTACCACCGAGGAGATTTGCATGAAAATGCTCGCAGTATTTCTGAAGCTCTCACCTGGCGTCTGGGCTCCTGCTGCTGCCTGCCTGTGAGGTCATTCCCTCGGCGCGATGATGCAGTTGGTGCCGGGGGCACGTTTCTGATGTCAGAGGGCTGTGACCACGGAGCAGGGCAGGCCGCTGGCTCACCCATGGACCCAGAGCTCCTTCCATCCCTGGCCATCTCCCGGCACCCCACTCCTGCTGGCCCCCAGGAGCTTTCCCCCCTTGCCCACCCCTGGAAGCTGCAGAGGCCATAAAGGGGGCACAACGGCAGCCGGAGCATCAGCACCACCCGCAGCACCCATCCTGCCAGGCTTCCTGCAGAGGGGCAGAGGGAGGTCAGGTCCTGTGCAAGGAGGGGAGGAGAGGGGAAGGACTGCTTGGGCAAATGCCTACCTCACCTCTCCAGGGCCCAAACCGTTCTAGGCTGGAACAAGAAGTGCAGAAATGTCTGTACGAAATTGCCCGGTGCGAGGAGACCATCTGAGCTACAAAGCAGCTCCGTGCCTCTCAGCACCCACAGGCTGGTTCCTGCCTTGGGCTCTGGTGCAGAGCTCTCGTGCCAGCTCTGCTCCTCGCTGCGCAGCAGCGCTGTAACAAGCCGCTTTTTGGAGCGAAGCCCCCGTCCCGAGCACCGGGCAGGCTGTCCGATGTTGCATCTCACCTTGAACTTGCTGCTCAGGGGGAGGAAAAGCACAAAGCAGAGAACAGAGCGGCCTCTCCCCCCGCCCGGCATTCCCCTGGCAGAGGTAACGGGAGATCAAAGGCTAGGGCAGGCGGGGGCAGGACGGGGAGCCCCCCGCCAAACAGCAGGAGCAAACGCTTTGTGTCCCGTGTGGCGGGCACAGAGCCCAGGTACGATCCCAGATCAATATGATTTAGAGGATGTAATTTTTTTAAATCTGCCATTGCTGTCACGGCCACAACCTTTCCTTCCTTTATTTTCCGGATGGCATTTTTTTTCCCCGTCTTATCTTCTTTCATCAAAATCTTGTTTCCTCCTGCTGGAATCGCTGCATTCCTGATCTATATGCAGATCAAACCCTGGGAACAGATGCTATTGTCAACTTTTATTAGTTTATTCCATTAAGAAAGGAAGATATCTGTGCAGTCGCTGATAGAAACCAAGACTCCCTGCTCCCACCGAATGCCACATCCCCTGGAAGCCAGAGCCAGTGAACAAAGTCCCCCCCGAACCCGAGCAGTGCCACAGGTCAGGGGCCGTGTCCTGGCTGCAGACAGCACCGGGGCGCCCGGGGAACACGGAGCGATTCCCCAGCACACCCAGCGGCCCCGCGGTGCCCCGCACTGAAGGCAAATTGCCTCTGAGTTCGGCAGCTAACCTCATGAGGAGAATTTCATTCCCCAGGATAAGCAAATGATGAGGCCACTTTAGCTATTTGTATTACTTTATGTGTTTGTATCCTACTTAAAATGCCATGCTCCCTCCCGCTCGCTGAACACCATCCTTCCAATTACGTGGAGGTTTCTTCCATGGCCTCACGCTTTGCTCCTTCGCTGTTTATGCATTTATTATTTACACACAGGCCTCCAGCTGCAACTCGCATGCTGGAAAAAAAACATTCTGTGCTGTGTTTGGTGAAAGATAAGAGAGGCAGGAGAGCTGCCAGCTCCGCACGGGGGGAAGGAGGAAAAACACCCACAGCCTTATGTCTCCGCTCTTGTTGGGAACCTGAACTCGGTTCTCAGGGGCCGATGGAAAACGCTGCTAATCAGCTGAGCGTTTCAGAGCCTCGCTGGAGCAAGGTATGTAACTTAACCTGGGCTCAGCCGGGCTCTGCTCGGTTCCAGACACCCCCGGCACGGCGAGGGCCGTGCGGTGCAGGGCACGCCAGCCGCCGGTGCCCCCTCCTCGCCACCAACTCCTTCCAGCCCCGCTGCTCCCGGCCGCCCTTCAGCTTGCATTACATCTCCCCGCCGCTCCTTTGTCTGGCTTTACGAGCTCTGACAAGCTGTGGCGTTTGAAAGGAGCCCCTGCCTAAGTGGGGGCTCCGGAAAAATGCACATGTGGGGTGCAGAGCGGGGACAGCCTCGCCTCACCCCCGCCGCAGAGATCGCTCCCTCCTGGAAGTCATTTCTCTGCTGCTTGGCACAGGGAGAGCCGTGGGGCTGGGCCAACACTGGGGACAAACGGCTCTGTTTTGGGCCATGCTTTGAATTCCCCTAGGCCTGGAGTCCCTGTCCCCTCCCTGGAGCCTCGGGACATGGCAGGCATGAGGGACAGATCCCCCCAGCCCTGCGCTGCAACCCGGAGAGCCCAGGAGAAGTTCACAAATGCCAAAGGAGCAGTTTGCTTGGCTCTGAAAGCCACCAGAGATATTTCACAGGTTTGGGTCAGGGCAAGCCAAGCTGGGTGGGCTCCTGCTTGGTGCAAGTCCCCAGCCCCAAGAAATGGGACGGGAAATGGGGGAGAAATAACCCTGCAGCCGGACACAAGGTGGAAAGTGGGAGCGGCATCAGTGCCGGGAGAGCACTGCAGTCAGCGGGGATCCAGCAGCAACACCTGAGCCCTGGGAAAAGACTAAAAAACAGGGAAAGACAGCGCAGAAGGAGAAACGTAAGAGAAACCAGGCTAAGCTGCGCTTTTAGGGAGCAAGCTTTGGTTTACATTTTATTATGTTTTCCTGGCAGGCGTCCCAGAGCGCTGTGCATTTTCGGTGCGCGTGCTCCTGGGGAGGGGGAGCAGGAGCTGGGAGCAGCGCTGCTGCCGGGGGCGCGGAGGCGAAGCGCAGCTCCCTCCGACTGCCGGCCACGAGCGGGGCCGGGGTGTTTGGAGCCGCCTGGCCAGACCTGTGCTGCGGCTGCTGCTTAACCTGAAGGCCACGAAGACGGCTGAAGCAGAGCTCTCCCTCGCAGGAGGTTCCCTGCACAACATTTGCCTCTCCATCAGCACGCGGAGCCCGGTGCGGGGAAGACCCTGGGAGCAGATGGGTGTAGGGCCCCCTTGAGAGGCTCCGGGCTCTCGGGACATTGCTGATTGCTTCCTTGCTCTGCCCCTTTTGCTAACCCCTGCCCCGTCCCTGGGCTCCCAGGGCGGGAGGAGCACAACCTCCTCAGGGTATAGAAAAAAGCAATGGGGGAAACTGAGGAAAAGGCGGTGAGGAGCAGGGAGGCAGCCTGCCCTGCCCCGGTGGGAAGGGGCTGCGTGCACCATGGCCGGGCGGCCAGGGGCTGGGACCCGGGAGCAGCAGGGGGCCCCCACCTGCCGTCTCGGTGCCTTTTCCCTTTGCAGTGCCGCTGCTGGGCCTTGTTCAGCTCCTGCCTCTGTCCTCTGCTGCTGTCCGTGAGCACGCTGCACCAGAGCTCCTGCAGGTGAAGCTCCCGCCCCCTCGGGTGGATGGAGTCACTTAGTTCTTTTACCCAGTCACTTCCACGCTTGCTGCCTTGCGTCTGAACCAAAGCAGGTTCAGCAAGGGAGCACCAGAAGCAACTTCTCGTTGGTGCAATTTAAACTGACACCTTCATTCCCAGCCCTCCGCACTCGTGCATTCTGCTTTGATCCTCCTGCTGTGTCTCCCCAAATCCCGTCTCGCAGCGCTTGGTAGGAGTGATTAAATGCTTCCCCAGCTCCAGCGGCACGCTACAGAAATAGGGAGAAACAAAGGGCACACAGCCATCCCCGTGAGTCTGCAGGCCCTGTGATGGGAGACGTCTGGGAGACCCGGCGGTGGCTGGGGAGGGGGTGCTGTGCTGTGCCCCCCCGCCTGCCCCAGCAGCAGCACGGCGCCTGCGGCCCCGTCCCGCGTCTCGTGGGGTCACCCCCAGCATGTGCGGTCGCTTTGCCTGCGTAACCTGTAATCGGGGGAGGTTACACGAATTCTAGCTCTAAACAGAGCCTACATTCCAGCACGGCCCGAAGATTTCCCCTGCACCCACAGCCTTTGGTTTCCCCTTGCTTCCCCCCGTTAGAGCCCGAGCTGCTTTGTGCAGGCTGCGGCTGGCAGAGCCGCGGCGTCCTGCAGCAGGGACGAGGAGCGAGAGCGCACGAGGGAACCTGCGCGGGGCTGGGAGCGGCGCGCTTGGCTCGTGGTCTCGGCTGTGATATGAGCTGGCTTCCCTTTATTGATTGCAGTAATGCAGGGGATTTGGAATGAGCTGGATTGGGTAATGGGCTATAATTTGGTCCAGGTTTTCCAAATACATTGTTGAATATCCAAAAGAGAAAAAAGGAACAAAAAATCCAAGGCAATTTCTGGGAGGAGGCAGAGGCTGGAGCTGAGTATCTGCATGCTGTCGGAGGCTCCTTTTCTCACGGGGCAGTGCCTTGCATCATCCACCAGCTCAGCAAATTGCAGCTTAATCCTTTGTGGTGGCTTTGGGAAGGGGTGAGGTTGGGAAGGGAGAGGGGTGGGAATAGGAAGCCATGTGAGCTTTCTGCACCCATCATCAGCCAGCTGGCATGCCAAACTGCTGGGTGTTGCTGAGCCATCCTGGCTTTTCTGCAGCGGTGTTGGGTGCTTGGTCCTAACACACGAGTGGACACGTTTCCCTTCCTGAAAGAAGGTCCCATAGGGCAGAACCCCCGGGAGGTGAAAGGTGTTAGCTGCCCCAAGCAGCCCAAACACTCCTGTCCTCCTCTGCTTGTTCGGCCTCCAGTTTTCACCCCATCTCTCTGCTCTGGGAGTCCTCCATCCAGCAAAGCCAGGAGCAGGCAGCGCAGGAGCAGCACGGTGCAGAGGTGAGGGGCTGGAGATGCTCTGCAGGCAAGGAGCCCCCCAAAGGCATCGGCAGCCCCTCTCCATCCCGAGCGTGGAGCTGTCACGGCTGCTCGCTCGCTGCCGCCTCAATAGCTGGGGGAGGGAGGGTTTGAAAGAGCTCATCCCAAGGCCACATCTGCTGCTGCTGCATGTGTTTAAAACAACTCATTAAAGTTCCTGAAAGGCCTAAAAAATGAGTAATTCTCTAAATGAGTGAGTCCATAATAGCCCTCTAATAAGCTATAATAGGAGACTTGTGTGCCGCTGAGCGTGCCGTCGCGGCGCGCGGCTGTGCGGGCGCTCCCCGCCCCGGGAGGCTGGGGCAGGATGGGACCCATGCGGCGCACACGGGATGTGGGAGAAAGAGCAGCGGGAAGGATCGGGCACCGGGGCTCTGCCAAGCTGCAAGGCCTCCAGGAAATGTAAGCGTGGAGAGCTGGGCCTCGGGTTTTAGCAAGGTGGCCACGGCACCACGAGGGGCTGGGTTTGTTGGACAGGGGGAGTTTTTGCTCTTCCTTCCAGCACAGGTGGGCAGCAGGGAGGAGGAGGAAGTAAAGCCCCCCATAAAGCTCTGGGTGCTCGCACCTCCGCACGTGCCTGGCTGCAGGAGAGCCGGGCTGGTGGCAGCTCCTCCCCGCTGCTGTGGCACCGCGGTGGCACCGTGCCGCTGCCAGCTCCGTGCCCGGCCACCGCCCGCGGCGGCTCTGGAAGGGGCACCCATGGGTGGGGTGCTGCTCTTCTCTTCCAGCTGGAGCAGCGCTGTGAAAATTGCTGGGGTTGCTTCCCCCTCCAGCAAGCCCACATGTCAACACATGCCACTTCTTGACAAAACACCTACCAGCGCTGCGACATCCTCCCAGTACCAGCTGCGGGGAGGATCTACCAGCTTTCACCAGGGCTCGGGCTGGCTTTCGTTCAGCGACGTCCCACTGCATTGCGAGGGAGCAGATGACATTTTGCTGGGCTCTCAAAGAATTGGAACGGATCGGGAACTTCAGGATTCAAGATGTTCTGCTCTTGTTGTGAACAGCGCATGCTGCTATATTGGTGCGATGAGGTACCAGGCTCCTGGCACTTCTCCGCGCTCTGACATCATGATGGGACAGAACTCATGGAGCCGAGCTCCCACGAGTGACCTGAGCTGCACATCCCACCTGCCCCACAGCTCATCCCCGGGGTGAGGATGCTTCTCGCTTGCAGGATGGCAAGGGGACCAGAAACACATGGCGACTTCTGGGTGGGAACTGGGGGCTTAGCGCAGCCCCTGCTTGCCAGGCTGGGCTCACGGAACAGATGTGCCACCTCCTGTGCCGCGATGGAGCCACCAAGAAGCAGAGGAGGCGTTCTGAAGGACAGTCAGTAATATCACATAATGCCTTGGGATAGTTCACAGGCTCTGCTCTGCTTCTTAAAGCTCTGGACAAAGCCGGGGCCTGAAATGAAGGGTGTCATTTAAAAACCTCGTCATGGTCGCGGGGAAAGAAAACCTGAGAAGTGGGATCGGGGTTTCCCCAAAACACTGTGGAAGGTAAGGGAGGGAAAAGCATCATTCTTGCTCGACCTCATGAGGTGCTAGTTAAGATTTCTTTCAAATTGTTTTCAGGTTGGCCTTGACTTCTGAAATCCTGGGGCTGTCACTGTGGTGTTATTAAATAACAACATTTAACCCCAACCAAACCTCCCCGCTTCCTCTGCAGTGTGACTGAGGGCTGGGCCAAGCTTTGATTTCCTCTTTCTGAGGTCACCTGTGCTGGAAATAGGACCCACCAGTGAGTCAGGCGTTTCTCAGCAAACTTCAGCGCCACTAAATTTGTGGACATCTCAATTAATGAACCCGCACGGCCTTTTCCTTCTCCTGGCACACGCACAGCACTCGTACGCAGCCCGCAGAGCTGGGAGGCACGGCCACGTCACGGCCCGATGTCAGCCCAGCAAGCTGGGCCCCTGTTTATTTATCCAAGTGCCTTTGTGAAGTTCCAGTTAGTCACACAGGTGTCCTGTCCAAGAGGAAGGTCAGGGAGAGGAAAGGAAATGGAAGAGAAACAAAAGTGAGCCTGCGAGATGCAGATGCATCCTCTGCCGCGCTCGGGGATGCAAACAGGCTTCTCGTGGTCAGCGCAGGATTAGGGACGTGGTGCGTGTGCGAGCACGTGCGTGTGTGCTGACAAGACCATGCCCAACACGTTAAAGGACAGTAAAGCTCTCTGGGTACAAACCGGACGGATTCTTTCACTAGGAACTTGAACCTGGGGCTGCAGGAGGCCCTGTGCCGGCTGCTCCTGCAGCCGCAAAGAGCTCCTGGTGCCGATGAAGGCAAAATGCGGCTGGTGCCTTTGTTAGGGATTTGAGACTAACTGTTACAGCCGGGCTGCAAGCCCCTCCTGAGGCTGGCAGGCGGGAGCTGCAGGAGGCAGGCAGCGCACCAGCCTCAGCTGCTGGGAGGTTTTAAAGGTGGTTTTTGCTTGGCTAAAGAAAGCAGGGTCCCTCCTCACCCACCTGCACCCCGTGCTGGGGGTGCGCACCCCAAGTGAGGCGGGCTGCAGGCTGTAAGTGGGTCTGGAGGCGGGGGGCACCGCCGGGGGACACCACAGAGGGCCCAGGGGATGGGCTCAGCCCTTCCAAGTACACAGAGCACCGAGATCTGGGTGTTCCCCGGCATTTGGACTTTGATGCAAACTGGAGCCACAGACCCTGCTTCCACCCACCCAAAAGGCAAGTTTCTCTGGAAACCAGGGAAGAGGGGGAAATCCTCCCACCTCCCAGCTGCCCGCCCGGCTCGTGGCTGCAGAGCTGCCTTTCCTCCCCCTCTCTCACACCTCCCTCCATCTCTGCAAATCCCTCGGAGACGTTAGATCATTTTTCCAGCTCCTCCAGGTGTCCGTAAAACCAGCCGCAGATTCCTCCACGGAGAGGGGAGCAGCGGCGAGGAGGAAACCCGAAGCCGCCACGGTGCCCCCTCCCCGTGCTTGTGGGGAAGGGCAGAAGAAGCTCCTCCAGTGAGCACCGAGCTTGGAGAGGGAGGGGGACAGCCCCCAGTGCTATCCGGGGGTCCCAGGGGCAGAGGACCCCCAGGCGGGTGGCAGGCTGCCACCTGCACCCCATGAGCACCGCGGGGCTCCTGCTGCTGCATGCAGCGCGCCCCGGTTTGGGTCTCCCTGCCAGGCCATCCCGCGGCGGGGGGCCAAGCAGGGGCTCGGGCACGGGGCGCCGGATGGTTTGGGGATGAGGTGGTGCTGAGCAGCCTCTGCTCTTAGTGCTCGTCATGTCCAGAAAGGCAAAAAGCTGCCTGCTGGGGGAGAGGGCCGGGGGTGTGGTGGCGGGGGTGGGTGGAAAGGGGGTGCAGAAAAGAGGCAATTTCTACTTTTCTTCTGATTCCCTTTTTATTTTTTTGCAGGAAGAAATGATCTCATGTTTTGTCTAATCTAAATTCTGTCAAGCAAGCAGAGAGAAAGAAAAAAAGACAGACGGAAAGCGAGCAAGGGAAGGCTACACAGTTAATAAAAATCTGCTAGACACATGTTCTGAGCTGGGAGACCGGGAAGGGGAGAGCCGAGCGCCGGCGGTGCTGAGCCCTAGGCCAGGCTGAAATGCATGCCGGGCTCTGGGAGCCGGGGAGAGCTGCAGCCTCCCAGACCCACGGGGACATTTCTCCACCTGCCAGCGGCAGGGCACACGGCCAGGCTGCGGGGCGTCCCTGCTGCCAGCCAGCTGCGGTCACCGGAGGGTGCTGACAAGCCTGGGTGAGCGGCTGGAGCTGGAGCCCGCGGCCTCTGCCCGTGCTTCCAGTTCCCCCAGTCGGGATCGGGGAGGAAGGACTGGTCGGCCTGGCAGAGGCTTGCCCTCCTCTGTGTGGCACGCTGCTTTTCTTGCTCAGCTGGAGCAGGACAGATGCTTCTGGGGCTGTGTGTGCGGAGGGGGCTGGGGGAGGCAGAGGAAAGCCTTTTCTTACCATTCTCATCCTCCAAATCCTTACCATTCTCATCCATCCATCTCACCTGGTGGATTCACCGGTTTTGGTTAAAACACTCTTTCTCAGCCATGTCTTTTCACGGCCTGGCCACAAAAACATTTATGTGGGCATGAGGAAGGAGGTGTAACGGAGGTGGCTTGGGGATGGGAGCAGCCCTGTTGCTGCCTCGTGGTGGCACAGCTCGCTGCTGTTCTGCCTTGGCTTCACTCCCAGCCCCCAGCGTGATGACTGCCCACGGGAGAGCCGCTGCCCGTGTCCCAGCCCATACATCTCCCCTGGGTGTCTTCTGCTGCGGGACAGTGCTTTCTGCTTTGTCCATCCCACCTCCTCAACAGAGGTCCGATGGGCCCACGGTGCCCCAAGAAGGCTGGAAAGTCACCACTAGGGTAGCCTCAACATGGCTTCAGCCACTGATCCCTGCAGGACACCTCTGGATGCCAACTGCTGTGGGGTTGGGGAACGCCCATCCTTCAATTGCCCTATTGCCCAGGTGGGATGTGGACCACTGGGGCAGGGGCTTTTGCTCTGTGCACCCAAGAAGCAGGGTTTTGCCTCATCCAAACCGGGGCTGGAGGGAAGGTGAGCAGCAGCACGGTTCTGGTTGGCACCTCCCATGGGTGCTCATCCCAGGGACGGGCAGGGAGGCTGGGTGCCAGCCAGCGAGTGTCACTGCAGGCTCCCCGAGTGCTCTCCATCCTCCCCCGGCAGCAGGGTCCCTGCAGGAGGTGCTGGCCCAAGGAGGGCAGCTTGGTCACGAGCAGGGCAAGGGGAGAAGCGATGGAGAGCAAGGAGGGCCATGGGAGCTTGATCGAGGTCTCCAAAAGAGGATCCCGAAATACATTTCCAGGCCACAGAAACCACACTGGAAAATTCGCTTCGAATTACTTGCTGTCAGGGACGGAGCCGGGCTCCGAAGAGCAGCGCTGAGCAGAGCGAGCCCAGACGGGGCCTCTTGGTGTCGATTAACAAAACAAACAAACAGCATTGCCCATAATGAGCTCCGGCTTCGGCGGGAGGAGGGGTGATTAAAACAGGATGCCACCGCTGCCATGTGTGCTGGGGATGGGCTGAGGGCCGTGCCCTGTGGTTGTCCATGTCCCCTGCCCATGTCCCCTGCCCATGTCCCCTGCCCCACCGCCTGGTCACGGCACGGCAGCTGCCACCTGTCCCCAGGTGCCTTGGTGTCTCACACGGCCATCGTGTCCCTGCAGGGCAAAGCAGCCCGTGTCCCCCCGAAACAGTTCGTTTCAAAGCGGATTGCAAGTCAGGGCAAAAGTTTTGCGCCGCATATCCCCGCTATCTGCTGTGCCCCTACCCGCTGGTGTGAGCACAGAGCACGCCGTCGGCTCGGCCCTCAGCCCTTCTGGGACCACGGCCAAGTCCTCAGCATTTTCCCATCCCCAACAAGGCTTTCTCGTGGCTTGTGTGTGGCCGAGACCTGAACGCGGGACCTGAGAGGTGCAGGAGCTCGGGAGGGAGGCATGCCAGTGCAAAGCTTCATCTGATTTTCCATCACATATTTATCTACAGCACTGCGGGTGCATCATTAAAACCTAGCACATCGTCGGGTGCGCGGAAGGCCCTGGCTTTTCTGCCACCACACTGCCATACAAAGCAGTTGGGGGCCCGGTGTGTCAGGCAGTAATGAAACCCGTCTGGGAGCCGATCACTTCTTTATCTCCCCAGCTCCGTGTTCCTGAGGACCACGTTTTTTAATTTGTGTTGGATAAACAGTATGGGATTGTGTACGCAAAGAAGCTCTAATTATCCCCTCGGGTTGTGTTTCCTTAAAGGAAATGAACTGGGCATGGCATTCCTGCTTGAGAAACGCACCAGCGCAATAGCTTCCAGATTTCTCCCCGTGCCACGACAATCCAGCAGCGCGGCGCTGCGGGAGGGAGGAGAGGGGTGCTGCACGCACGCTGCCTTCCGAGGGTCCCGGGGATCCTCCTGCCTCACTGAGCATCCCCCAAACGCGGTGCTGCCCCGCACGGCTGGGGCCTGCTGGGTCCAGGAAGAAGAGCAACCCTCACGCATGAGTCACCGCAGGGTCTCTTGTGCTTCCAGCATCGTGGAGACACCGAGAGCAGGGGTGACCCAAGCACCACCAGCGCCGTTTCCCACAGCCCGGGCTGGGAGGTGCGGTGACAGTATCGGTTTGCCTCATTAAATAGCACAGTACAGCAAATGGGTGCAGGGTGGGAAGCAACCTCTTCCCAGGGCAATCCACTGAACTGAGACGTTCAGCCCTTCCCAGCGGCAGCCCACGCTGCACGCTGCCACCCTGCTGCCCAGGGAAGCGCTCCCTGCTCAGAGCGCTCAGAGGCAGCTGGGAGATGACCTGCCAGAGGTTAGTTAGCGTTTGCATGGGCCCAGACTAGCGTGGAGCCATTCTTTAATAAGTCACGACTGGCTCCAAGGGCCTGGGTGTTCCCAGAAGCTGGGAGCTGCTGCAGAAATGCCACTCGTGCCCTCCCAGTGCCGCACGAGGTCTCCGGACACCTCTCCGATGTCACAAGTGCTCCTGGATAACCCCCTGTGGGCCAGATCATCTGCCCATGGGAGGCAGTTGAACCATGAATCTTCTGTATTTATCCCCGCTCCACAGCGCTCAGCAATCTTTATTTACACTGCTGACAATTGCTTTGGGCTATTTTTAGGGTTTATTGCTGATTGGATCTTTAATGTTACGGGTAGTTAACTTGGCAGCAGTGGAGTTAATGCAGGAGGCTTCCACCTCTCCGGAGACCTGACATCAAACCCTATTTATGGCGAGTGAAAGCCAGCCTGGTGCTTCCTCCTCGACATCCATTGACCTCCATGGATCGCCACGCAGCGGCCTGGGGCATGGATGGCTCTGGAGCCCGGGGGGGGGGACGGGTCCCCCGAGACACCCCTCTGGTGGGAGGCTGCTCTGGAGGTGCACGGCACAGCACGGCACTGCGAGTTGCTCTGGAAGAGCTGGGCCTTGCGAAAGAGGGATTTGGGATGAACCAAAACTGGGGAGATGCACAGAGTTTTGCTCAGGATAGAGCTGGGGTCTCGCTCAGGAGGTTTGTTGGAGGCTGGTGGTGAGGCAGAGGGGGACAGGACCCATGAGGGGCTTGGGCAGGGGCCAGGGAAGGACGGGCTGTGCCCAGCAGCTTTTCAGGATTCCTCCGAGGTGTGAGGAAGATGAAGGGGCACAGGTGTGGACCCAGAGCCCGTGAGGGTGTGTTGAGGCAGGGGAGCCCCGCACAGCGCCTGGCCAGCCGGCTGCGGCTCCAGGCCACGAGGCTGCGAAGTGTAACACAAACCTGCCCTTCCCCGCGCTCGCTCGCTGGGAACCGGCTTTGCCGAAGGATTTAAATTCAATTTGTTTTATTGAAGTTCCTTTTTTTCCCCCCGACCAATGCATCAAGCTATCATTTTACTCAGATCAGCTGCTCCCAGCCTCGTCTTACGCCTCCCTCTCCGCTCCCCCCGGCCCGCTCTCCCTCGCCCCCCACATCCCGCTGTCTGGATGAGCCCTCTAATTCTTTCTCCTTTTTCAAGCCCACCAATGCTTCCTGCAGCATTAGCCGTAGAAATGCCACGAATTTCCTTTGTGTTGCTGCTTGGAAAAGGCAGGGGGGTAGGAGGAAAAGCACAGCGCGTAGCGGTGCTGGGGCTGACAATAATCTCTGCGGTTTTTCTCCCAGCCCCAAGTTTATCCCTGTGCAATTCAGCGTAGGAAAGCTAATAACGATGTGTCAGGAAGACCTGATGTATATTTGCAGAGCTGAATGGCTGGGCCGGCGGTGCCTCCTGCACTCCCACCCGGGGCTTATTTGAGCCTGAAGACCCCGGCCCTTTCACGCTGCTTTAATAGCAGTGATTTGTAGGGGTGGTCCCTTTTATTTTCCCACCTTCTTTCCCCCTCCCTCCTGCCCACCCCACCACCCCACGAAGCAGACCCCTGCCTCGAGTGCCTCTGTGACGGCACCGTGCTGCTCGTCCCCCCGGCCCCTGAGGGACGCAGCCCCTCGGTGCCAGCAGCCTGGCACACCGGCTCAGAGGGACCGGGCACCTCACCGTGCCGAATGAGCACCGGGGCCTGTCTGCTTTACGGCTTGATGAATGAAACAGTGGTGACATCAAATAAATGGGCACTGCCCACGGCGAGGCAGCCGGCGTGCCACCGGCAGGTCCTTCCCTCCGCCGCCGCTCCGGTCTGCATTCCTGCGCAGGGGTGGGCTCGGCTGGGCCGTGACCTGCCCAGATTTATGCCCCCGTTTGTCTGTCAGCGTTGGGAACCATCTGCGGGGAAGGTGCTTTGGGGAAGCCGAGCGGGACGGTCCCTGCACGAGGACGGGCGCTGCGGTTTGCCCTCCCCGTGCACCAGGGGGACGGCTGGTGCTGGGCCATGGGCACTGCTGAGCACCAGGGACATCACTGGGGGGATGCACTTCAGGGTGCTGCCACAGCCCAGGAGCTTCCCTCACGCCAGACCTCACCTCCAGCAGTGGCCAGGGCACCGTGGGAGTGCTGCGGAGCCGTGGATGGGGCGGGATAGGGCAGGACAGGGCAGAACCCCCCCGGCAGCTGCTCCTGCTGGGGAAGGGGATGGCGCTGGGCGCTGGGCGCTCCTCAGGACTTTGCACTTTGGTGCCAGCAACTCCTAAAGTGACCCCTGCAGCTCTTGTGGGAACCACTGTCTGGCTCGTGAGGTTGCCGACTGATTTCTGCTTTCTACTATTTTAAATGGTTTGTCCACAACACTGATTTATGTGGGTTCCTTACATCTGGGGATGGAGTCACCTTGGGCTCGCAAGAGTTCCCATATATCCTGTTTAGCACCAGACAGGGGTAGGGAAGATATAAACATATTTTAGCAAACATAAATATAACAAAAAAAAAAAAAAGAAGAAAGTGGACGGGGAGAGAAGAAAAGAAATAAAAGAGAAAAAAAAAATATATATTTTTTTGCTTTTGCTACCTGTGACCTCCAAGTCACACACGAGGAGGAGGAAGCAATGAAACGCGGTTCTGTTTCTTACCACGCAACGCATCCCTTGCTGCCTCAGTATTTTGGCTGCCTTGCTGTACCAGCAGCAACACAGGCCTTGCATCTCACAGATGGTTTGTTCTGGGGAGATTACCAAGTTACATCTTCCCTCTCTGCCTTTTTGTATAAAACGGGGCCATCTGTCTCTTCTGCTCCCCTGCCTTTCCTCCCTGCACGATGCGAGCTGTGGATGGGTGCAAGGGCTGGGTCCCCTCCCTCGGGCAGCACCCTTGGGTGCGGGGCCCCCTGCCCTGCGCCCGGCCATGCAGGGCAGCTCTCCTGTCTTCGTGGGGGCTGAACTATTTCTGTCATCAACAGCGGAGAGCATCTCGACACAGACACTACAAAGTGAGCAGCCTTTTTCTCTTTGGTCTCTATAGAGACCTCATACGATATACAAACAGCACGGAGGAGAATTTGTTTCTCGGTCTGGGGGCTGCCATTGCACCCTCTGTTTGCAAAGCAGCTTCTTTCCCAGGCGTTTGTACCAGGGCTGCTGTGAGTGCTCCTGGCGCTCACGAGCAGGGCTCTGTTTTGCCCCAGTGAGTGCTAAAGGCTGTGTGCGCGCTCGTGCACAGCATCGCAAGCCACCCGTGGCCGGGGCCGCGCGTGTGTGCGTGGATGCACACTGGTGCACGCGAGGCGCACTGAGGTGTGCTCTGTTTTCACGTGCATGCCTCCACGGGGTCACAGAGCACGGGATGCACACACCCTATGTGGGATGCCCACGGTACGAGAGAGAGAGAGCTTGCTGCCAGAGGGGAAGAACAAATAACTTCCCGAGTTCTGGGCTCTTCTGTGCCGTCCTCTGCTCCCTAGCACCCGCCACTTGCAGTGGAGAGTTCCTGCATTGTAACTGCAGAAACAATTATGTTTTCATTACAAAAGCAAATTAAGGCGGCTGCTTAATCGAGTTTATTAAATACCAATGAAGTCCCAGGGTAAATGAATGGCAAAGAGGCTTTCTGTGCTCGAGTTGGGAAGGAAAGAGGGAAATGTAATCACGGAGAAGGGCTCGCTGGCACGCAGTGGCAGGGAGCTCTGCAGTGTCAGCCCTGTGCTCGCGCCGCCTGCCCCTGCCGAGCCGGAGGGGCTGGGGCAGCCTCGGGGGGCTGTGGGGTGAGACGTGGCCGCAGTGGGGTGCGGGACGGGTGTGCTGGTCCCTGTGCACAGCCCGACAGGCCCAGGGGCTGATTTCACCCAGACAGACAGACACGCATGTGCATTTCCAAGGGGATCCTCTCAGGGTGGGCACAACGGTGCCCTTGGCAATGTGCCCCCATCCTTCTGCACCCGTGCTCAGTCCTGGGGAGAGCTTGTCCACGCACTGTGTGCTCCATGCCCCAAGCTGTGTGTGGTGGCAGCGCCCTGAGCTCCTCCTTGCCTGCCCAAGCTTTTCCCCGGCAGCAGCCGAGCTCTGACGCCCCGATCCTGCCCCTCCGCAGCCCCAAACCCAGGCTCCCCCCGGCTCCCCCCAGCCAGGGCCCAGCAGCGCAGGGTGGAGGGCTGTAATGCAACCCCATTTCTTCTGATTGACACTTCTCTTTCTCTCTCCCATCGCAGGCTTTGGATGCTTATTTTTAGCTGCCGTTATTTCCCTCAGGCCAAGTTTTCTGTCACATTTCATCCTTTTTCTACTGTTTCTGGTTGTTACTTTCTTCCTCCAAGATGCTTTCTCTTCCAGATTTAGCCCACCACCGGGGAGTGGTGCTTTACGCTCCCCTACCCTTTCTCCTCTCCTCTCCCCATCTGCTCCCCCTGCGTTTCCACCCGCTGGGGGGCTGGAGGGGCGAGGGCCGGGGCTGGGCACAGGCAGATCCAGCTGTGTGACCCCCTCGGGCAGCATCTGGGGAGCCTCTCCCAACAGTGCCGGGGGGACTCGGCGCTGGCGTCAGGCAGGAGGAGCTGGAAATCCCCTGGCATGGCCCAGCACCGCCGGTTGGCTCACCAGCTCTGCTCCCCCGGGGCTGGGGGGCAGCGGGGAGGAGCGAGGGAGGCTGGAGGCACCCGCACCCACGCCGCTTCCCCGCGCCCTTTGCCAGTCGTGACGATGAGCTTTGCTCCATCCCGAGGCCCTCAGCAGGGCGGCAGAGGTGGCGGAGAGGAGCTGTGCGTCCCTCCCGGGGCTCACAGTTCCCTGCCGGCCGGCCGGGGCTGGGTGTGCTCCTGCTGCCCCATCTGCACGTGGGCACCGGGGCTTCCTTCCACCCCCCCGACGCTGTTTTGCTTTCGGAGAGGTTGCGATGGCTGTGAGGAATGGATTTTAATGAACAAACCTGGCTTATTAAAATAAGAGTAACCAAAGCATCAGGGCTGATTTGAAATGGAAAACAGGGTCTGGGAAATAAAAAGACAAGGCTGTTTCCTACTGAAATGCATCAGGGGATGGCCTGTGCTGCTTCACTCTGCCCTTCCCTCCTTTCCCCCCAAACCACCTCTGGCATCTGCGTCCTGCCAATGCTGCCCCAGCCCTGCTAAGGGCCGTGTTTGCCTCTTCTCCTGCTGTCCCAACACCAGCAGTGCCAGCCGCACAGCGCCCACCCACAGCCCTGGCATCTGCCCTGCGGCACCGCGACCTGCTGGGGACAGGGCCCCGAGCTGCCAGCGGGAACGGCGGCATGGCCCGGGCAGCCTCGAGCCCTGCGGGGCCCCTGCTGCTTTCTGGTGATGCTGAGAGAAATCTGGACTCTCAGAAAATGGAGAAAAATCTTCTAGCCGAGTTCCCAATATAGTAACAGTGCTTCTGCCTGTCCTACTTCGCGGTGACTCTCATGCACCTTGCTCAGCAGCACGGACTGTTCCTGGGCTGCTCCTGGGCACAGGCATCCGTGCTGCTGTGGATTTATTTTTTTATTTTTTTATTTTTTTTTCTTCTGTTAATCTCCGCATTGCGTTTGACCCAAACACTCAGGTATTCCTGCTACAAGACCCTGACTGCCCTGTGTTACACAGCCCAGCACCGTGTACTGGTACAAAGGGACAGGGCAGCCGAATGCTGCCACCAAGGTGCGTGGCATTCTCCGAATGCAGGTAGAGACCTGGAGTATGACACTGTGCACATCCGTGGAAGCCCAACGGGTGAAATCCATGCTGTTTTGGGGCAGCAGTCATTGTGGGAAGGCCGGCTGGATACCGGCCCAGCCACTGCAAATCGCTCCTTGCAGCCCCTGCTTGGTTCTGGTCCCACTCACTGCTGGTCTCGGAGCACGAGTGCTTACCTGGCCGCCTGGCTTCATTCCTGAGCCCTGGCAGGGAGCAGGAGCACCAGAAACCGGGTGAGCATCGCACAGCAGGCACGGCGCTTCCTCCTGCAAAAACCATCCAGCCTCATATTCATGAAACTGCGGGAGCTTTGGGGCATTTCCCCAGCCATTTGGTGAGCAGCAGTGGGGTGCGGGGGAGCGCTGGGCTGCCGGGCATGGCCCATCAGTGTCCGCGTGCCTCTTCACTGCCCTGTGAGGCTGGTAATGAGGAGGAGCGGGGGACTCGAGCTGCAGCTGCGCCCCGTTGCTTCCCATCTCCTCATCTCCTGCTGGCCAAGCACCTGGGACCCGCAGCCTCACCTCCCTTCTTCTGGAGTCCAGGGTTTATTAAGTTGTGTGTTATGGGCTGTTTGTAACAAATCACTGCAGAGAGAAAACAGGAGATTTCAATGGCTTGGACCAAGCAGCAAAACCAGGTTATTTATGTTTTATAATGTGAAATCTATGCTTGCTCTACAAGGGCTTGGGAGTTAGATGCCTTTCAAGCTCCTGAATAGCAAAATAAGGCTTGAAAGCAAACATTGCTGGGGTATTTGCCATCATTTAAAGTGTTTTTTTTTTTTTTTTTTTTTTTTTTTTAATTCTTCTTTCTATTTCCTTTAGCCAGTGTCATGGCTCAACTGAGCAGCACAGCTGAAGCAGGAAATTTCTTTTTGGTGATGCTAGCTGTGGGTTACGGGGTTATTCCCTCTCACTGATCCTCTCCGGGTCCCTGGTCTCCAGCCATCTCTGCTGCCCCCCCTTTGTCCCCGTGCAGGGATGCCGTGGGGTGGGATGAGGCTCCAGGCAAGAAGCTGCTTGACTTGCTTGTGCTGTGAGGATCAGGTAGGGCTGCCAGCTCCTGCTACGGAGAGCACATCCTGGGCGTCGCACACACCTCCAGCCAAATAAACGTCTCTGAGAGCCTTTTAGCAGCATTGCTGTGGAACGTGGGAGCTACGAGCTGCAGGCCCACCTTCGCTGGGCCGGTGGGGGCTGCTCGGGGGTGCTGCTGCAGGGCTCCGTGGTGGCTCCCTGCGCCTGCAGGAACGCAAACGGGCAGCTGGAGGGCTTTGCCACCGGCTTGCACGCAGAGCCCCGGCGGCCTGGCGCCCAGCCGTGCTCCGGCAGAGACGAGCCCACGCGAGCCGCTCCGTGGCCGCCGGCGGCCGCTAGGGGTAGATCGAGGCTAAGGAGACCTGGCTGTGGGCTGGGGAGGGACGGGGTGGGCAGGGGAAGGTGGGGAGGAAGGGGAAGGAAAGGAAAGGAAAGGAAAGCGGGATGGCTGGCGATGGAGGTGGCACTCTGGCACTCTATTTTCAGGACAAAGCACATGCAGAATCGACCTCCCCCCCCCCTCAAAATCCGTAAGGCTTCCTGCCCGAGCCAAGGCCCAGCCGCTGTACCTGACCCATGCGGCGCAGGGAAATGCCCGGTGTGCTCCCAGGGGCTGCTAGGGAGAGCCGGGAGGGCTCTCTGCCAGCTGGACCCCCAGTACAAATGCATTTGCTGAAGGTGTAAAAAAAATTCAGGACTGAGGAGATCCCCCCCTTCCCTCCCCTGTTTCCTTGGGACCAGCAGGAAGAGGAGGCAACGGGCAGGAAAGGAGAAGCAAAGCCGCAGAGAGACCTGGAGACAGTCAGCATTCCCAGAAACCCTTCCCACTCGGTGCTTTCCTGTGCTGTCTCGGTGGTAGCAGAGGCCTGGGAACGGGGATTCGCTACATAAAGCACATCCAGGCCGAGCGTGTCATCGTCCAGCTCCCAAACCGTAGCGACTGAGTCACCGGGAGACGGCCGGGGTCAGCCCTGCCGCGGGGAGCAGGGAGCTGAGACACCGGGCGGGGGTAAACTGCTGGCTCTGAGCGTGGTCCCTAACCGGACATCGGCATTTTGGTTTCGCCAAAATTGCGTGGAGGGCGCGGTGAGGCTCAGGAGCCCTTTGGGATGGGTCCCTGCTCGGCACACGGAGAGATTACAGCAGAGCAGGGCGGCTGGCGGGGTGCTCATGATCTGTAGGGCAGGAGAGACACTGAGAGTCGAGACAGCCAGGCCCTGACAAATCTGAAAGCAGGAAAATTGGTTCTGCTCGGCTGTGCATCACCGCAAGTGTTCGTCCCCCAGAGCAGGCACCCCAGGGCCTCCCCCGTGTGCCCCCAAAGCGCGGCACGGCCAGGACGGGAAAAGGGAACCAAAGCGAGGGAACTGGGAGATGACCTGGGTGTTTGACCAAGGTCTGGGGCAGGGCTGGGCTCTGGGATGATGCTTTTGGGCCAGCAGCCGCTCGGGGGCTGTTTGCACCTTTCCGGAGGGCGAGGGAGGAGCGCGGGGCTCTGACCGCCGGGCAGGGGCCTGTGCTGGGGGCACGGCGCTGGGAGCCCGGCAGCAGCGGGAAGGGAAGCTGGCGGTATTGAATGACTCTCGAGTCAGGTTTGTTTAGAACTTCTTGATTTGAGGGAACATGTATAATTTTTTTTTCCTGAGACAGGGTTGAATTTCAGTTCAAATCCCATTAATAAACCTTTCCTTGGTTCTTACACTGAGCTGATTTGATTTGCAGAATGGGCACAGAGGGCTACTTAGAGCAAAGCAAAAAAAAAAAAACAAGCCCCCATCAGTGAAGGGCACTGGGTGGTGGGGGCTGGTGGGGTAGCAGAGGGGGCTTTGTGGGTGCTTTGCTCACTGCCGGTGTCAGCTTGGTCCTTGCACACAGCAGCGCCGGGGTGCACCCTGCTGCCCCGGGGCAGGCACTGCTCCAGCACCCCGGGGAGGCTTTGTGGTCCCGTACTCTGGAAACTTTTACAGCTAGGCCCTGGAAAGAAGGGATCAGAAAGGGGAAAAATTCCCAATCCTGCCGCCAAGCTGAGGTCCTGGCTCTGTGGCCACCACCAGCACAAGTGCCTGCCCTCCAGTCCCTGGGTCTGGATCCTGCTCTCCCTCCCCAGGTGGCTCAGAAAGCTGGCGGTGGGCCCGGGAGGTCCGTGACTTGCAACTGGTGGGTGTTGGAAAGTCAGGTCCTGGGGATGAGGCTGTGCTGAAGTTGTGCAGGGAGTCATCTGCATCATCCAGGCTGCCTGGACATTTAAGTGGCAACTGAACTCTTTGATGGCATCCAGGTGTGGGTTGAACCCACAAGCGAATTGCCAGGTTCATGTTTGCAATGATATTTGAGGCCCATAGCATCGTCCAGCCACCTGCAACACAAAGCAGGGCACTCGTGACATGAGTTGGGTGGCCTCAGCCAACATGCCACAGGTCCTGGTCCGTGCCTTGGGCTGGGCATGGACACGGGGCTGGGCCAGGGTAACCTGTACCCTGCAGACTGCCGTGGTTTACAGAGAAAAGGAGAGGTGGAGGGATCGTAACCGGCTGGGGCTGAGACAGAGGGGCCCCTGCCAGCTTTGCCACCTCCTTCGCTGGGCGCCCCCCTGGAGCAGCTTGAGTGTTCATCCATCACGATGCCATGGGGAGAGGCCAGGCTCCTGAGAGCCGAGGACACATTTTTCTTCTGTGTGTGTCTCTCTGCTTTGCCAAAGAGAAACGAGAAGGCTCTGCCCTCCTGGTGTGGGACCCGGCAGCCACGGTGAAGTGAGAAGCATCTGCTCTCCCCACGGTCATGCATAAAAGAGATTTGCAAAGTTAGCGCAGTTTTTAAGTCGATTCATCAGCAGAGTTGCAGGTGTCAAAGTGGGTTAGCAGAAGAAAATCTCAAGAAAATAAGCAGATGGGTGATGAGCAGCCAGCAAACCAAAATCACCGGCGTGTTTTGTCTTGCTTTGCTGGAGCAGCTGATGCGCTCGCGGAGCACTGCAAGCGCTGGGAGGCAAATCCTGCTCCCTTTGCCATGAGCAGGAGGGGCTTCGGCCCCCAGAAGGCATGTTCCTAGGGAGCTTCCCTCCGTAAGGTGGGGATGTGTCACCGCACCTGGTCACAGCGGCAGGACACGGTGCTTTGGCAAGAGCGTAACTGCGGTGAAGAGCCCGCTGGCTCTTGGTTTGAAATAACCTAAGTGAATTCAGAAGTGCCTTTTGAGGGCTTAAAGGAAAAAAAGACAAAGAAAGAAAACAGGAGGTGGATGTAAGAGCTGGGGTGTTTCTATAGCAGCAGCAGCACCCAGTGATCAGTGCTGGGAGCAGGTGGGACAGCATCCACGTCACTCATCACAGCGTGATGACAGTGCTGTCGGCAGACAGATAAGCGGCTCCTGGTACGATTGATGCCCCACTGCCTTCCCCACGAGGCTGGCGGCGATGCGGGGAGGAACAAAGCGGCCGTGCGAGGAGCCTGAAGGAGACAGCAGCGGGGACGTCCCTCCGAGGTGGGCACCTCCCACCCCAGGGCCTCTTGTGGTGCAAAAGCCAGCATCTCCCAAGGGGCAAAGTTGGTCCTGGCACCTCTGCTTTGTGGGTAGACAGAGGCATGGAGGGGCTGGGGACTTGCAGAGGTTCACAGGAGGCACAGAGGGCCATGCAGTACCCTCAGTACCACGTTTCCCCAGGTGCCTGTCCATGAAGGCGAGTCCCTCACCACATCCCTCTTGGTCCTGCTCCCATTCTGCAGCGGGCAAGAAGGGGAAAGGGGGGTGGGGGTCTGTGCCCCCCACCAGAGCTGATGTCCCTCTGCCACCGCAGTGCAAGGGGGGGGCGACGGGAGCTGGCGGGGACAGGGGGAGAGGGGACGTGGGCAGAGCAGCGAGTGCAGACCTTCCTGCGCCCACCGCTTGCAGAAGAAAGCGTCCCGAGGACAGGAACCAAGAGAACTGGTGGAGAGTCAAGAGAGCAGCTGAGAAAACACATTAATGCACCGTAAAGAATGTCTTTGCTTCCCAATGATCTTTTTTTATTACTATTATTTATTCATTTATATGCTGCTGCTTTGCTTTTTTTTCCCTTTTCTTTGAAAAGGCCTCTCAGTGCCTCATACCACCCTCTCCACCCCTGGAGACTGCATTTCAATAGTCTGATCTTTAGGCAAGAAGCGACGCGCTGGCGGGGAGGCGGCTGCAGGAGGACCATCAGCATGCCCGACACACGCCGCGACTCAGCCAGCAGTGCAACGCCACGGCCAGAGCGCCGAATCCGGCCGCAGCCCCTCCGTCGTCCAAATATTTAGATTCTAAAAAGGCCAGGATAGAAACACCAAGAAAAATAAATATTTTACAAACACAGTAACCGAAAACCTAAACAGGAACCCGCTGCTTCTCTCTGCCCAGTGCATGCTACTGAATCAGAGCGAGCTCTGCATATATTTCACAGCTGTGGCACTGACACTTTATTTCCTTACAAAGGAATGCTATGCGGCTGCAGCATAACATCAGGCAACTTTTATGTAGTTTGGGGAATGAAGCGAACTTATCTCGAGATGCTGGGCAGCTCGGGGCGGGTAACGTCACGGGGCTCCCCGCGGCGCTGCCTGGGGTGGCTCAGGCACTGTGCCGAGGCTGCGCACAGCATCCTCATCCTCCTCCTCCTCCTCCTCCTCCTCCTCCTCCTCACACCCCAGGGAGCTTCGTCAGCACTTTGGGCCTGAATCAACGGGGAGCTGCGGTGGTGCCCAGGGCAGGTGCTGGTGTGGTGGGCAGGGAGCCCAGAGCAGCAGGACCACAGGGTCCTGGGCCGGGCAGGGGGATCCGGCAAGGCACTGGGAGCTGCTTCATGCCCTGCTGCTGTGCAGGGAGCCCGCGGCCCTGCAAGCCCCTTTGCTCCCTGTGCCCCACCCAGGGGCAAGTGCGATGGGTGGCTTGTCCTGCAGGAGGTAGGGCTGTGCTTGCTCTGCCAGCAAAGTGAACCCCGTCCCTGCTGGGCCCCAGCAGTCCATCCCCTATTTCTGGCACTGCGCAACTGCCCCAGCCATGGCCATCCCCCTCTCTCCCGGCCTCTTTTGCTCGGCAGATTTTCTGGCTCCCATCTGCAGTCTCCGCAGACCAAAGAGCTCGTCTTTTTGACTTGTTATTTAGGAGTCCCCCATGAGCATGGCAGATACCTCCCAGAAGCACACGTCCCCGTCTGGGAGAGGAGGAGGAGGGCAGACGGTCCCGGACCGAGGAGGAACGAGGCGTTTCAGCCCGTGGTGCTGGGGTCACTTGGGGACCTGCGGAGCACAAACCTCGGGCTTGGTCCCTCTCCTCCTCCCGGTGGCCTCTCGCTGATGACAGATAGGGCATGCCTCTGAGCTTCCTCGCTGCTCGCCACATTCCCCGAGAGCCTCGACGCGGGTGGGACGTGGCCGTGCTTGGGGTGATGGCTGAGCTCTTCTCCGTGCTGGTGCTCGGGGAGGGCTGGGTGCCCCAGGCGCTGGAGCAGCTTGGTGTCCTCTGCCAGCCCAGCTGGGTGGCCCCGAGGACCACAGGCATTTCCCCGTGTCCTGCCCAAGCTGTGCCCAGAAAGCGCAGCCCCTGAAGACACAATGTCCCAAACCACAGCGCTCCTCGACACCCTTCGCTGCCCTGCGTCTGTACCAAAGCACAGCGGAGGAGCCAGGCGACGCAGCCATAGCAGACCATGCACGCTGGGCAGACCCTGCTTGCAGACCCCCACTGGGGCTCTTTGGTGGTTTGCAAAGAGTGACCAGCACTGCACAGCTCTCCCTGGTCACCCCAAATCGCTCCCTTTGCAGAGTGGCAGAGAAGGGAAGGAGCACGAGGTGCTTCCTCGGCCTCTCAGCCCCAGCGATGGGATGGGACCAACCCCTGGGTGCTTCCCCTGCCCTCCTGCAGCGTGCCAAGAGCCGGGCGAACGCCCGCCACGTGCTGCCCGCTCCCTTGCGTCGTCCTCAGGGGAGCCGACGTGTGCAGTGGAGTGCTTTGTTTTGGTAGCTGTGCCTTGTTGTTGTTATTTTTAATCTGCATATTGTTCGGGATTTGCGTCAGAGGCAGCAGGTTGAAGAAAGGCACCTGGCCCTGCGCGGAACGTGCCAAGGCTGGAAACGGCCCCAGCTCCCGGGCTGTGGGTGCCGCCAGCAGCACCTGGGCTGCCCAGCCCTCACCCCATCACCCACCAGCACCAAAACCGGGGTGCAAACCCCGAGGCAGAGCAGAGCCTGCAGCCCGAGGGGTGACGCCGAGACAAAGCCCAGCGAGGTGGGCGCATGTGGGTGAAGCTGCCCTGCTGGGGACACGGGAGGAACGGCAGAGCCCAGGGATGCCGCAAGGCTGTGGCTCCAGCATGGCCCCCTCGCCTCAGCCTCGCCATTCTCCTCCTGCTCCTCTGGGCACCCAGGTCTCTGCTCTCCTCCTCCCCACCTGCGGGAGACCCCCGTCCTCCCTGCCCTGCGCGGCACTCGGTAACCTTTCTGTGCGCTGTGCATGCCTTGAGGAATTAAAAAAAGACACACCGGGATCTCACTGAAAGCAACCAACTGTTCCCCTCGCATGTAAATGTTGCTGCTCTTTTGATTTTAAATGGCTTTAATGCTGAGTTCATCTGCTAATTCCCCTCCTGCCCCTTGTGTATTGTATATTAGGAGAAATGTTGTTCTGTATCATGAGCAGTTTATTTTATCGAGTTTAAGAGAAAATCCCATACTGAGATGCTGCAGATAAATATTCATTGTCACATCTGTTTTGGTTTAAGATTGTTGCCTAAAATGTTAAAAATACAAACATATTTGGCGGGGGAGAGACTGGGGCGGGAGGGTTGGTGTGGGCTGCTGGAGTCTGGGCCTTTAGTGCAGCTCATCAGGCGTTTTATCGCCGGCACGGAGAGGAATGGCAATGAGGGGGAATCTCACTCAGGGGAAGGAGAGGAGCAGCAGCCAGACCAGCCCCAGGCAGCGCAGCGCTCGGTGTGGTGCCCGCACACCGTCCTGCCAGGCGCGGGGCCGGCCGTGGGGCGCACAGCACCCTCCTGCCACAGCACCGCCGGGGCTCCCGCGGCTCCCCTGGGCCAGGCAGCGAGGAGCAGAGGAGCCAAGGCAGGGCGGGAGGCTGGCCCAGCCTGCAGGGCTGCGGGCTGCCCCGGGAGGGGTGCTGTGCCACGGGCTGGGTGGAAGTGGTGGGTGCTGGAGGTTGGGCTCCAGCCCAGCTCCCAGGTGGCCGAATGAGGTCCCCCGGCCGTGGTGGGGTGGTCTGTGTGTGGAAATGGTCCGGGTCTATCCATAGCCAAGGGATGTCCTCATGGTAAATGAGAGTCCTGAGTGATGGGCACCCATGAACCCGCCCAGAAGGGATGCCAGGGGCTTGGCAGGGTGCTGCTGCCTCCGAGGAGGGCACTGGGGGACAGCAGGAGGGATGCGTGGCTTGGTGAGTGGGTGCCCTCCCTACACCAGGGCCTTTTCCTCCCTGGGGCTGCCAGTCCATTACTTCCACCCAGCAGTGAAATTTTATTTTAAATTTAAATAAAATAAAATAAACTAGCTTGATTTTTTTTTCTTTTCTTTTTCCCTTCTAAAGCTTTTGCAGCTCCACTGAATGCAGCCAGTGGATATGGGAAGGCATAATAATAAGGATAACGCTTTCCACTTACTGAGCACTTTATATTCTCCAAGCACTGTACAAACATTAACTAATTAAACAGAGCAAAGAAGCAGCCCTATGCTCTGTCCTAATGCTGGGAAATGGAAACAAGGAAACTCTGAACCAATATGTCAATAACATCAAAGTCCCATTGTCCTGGCCTTGGCTTTGTTGCAAAGGAATCCGAAATTGTCTCAGAGTTTCCAGCATGGCTTCAGGCTCTTCACACTTGGGAAACAAGTGTGAAAAAAATGTTTCGGAGTCAGAAGACAAGCCCTGATCAAAGTTGGCAGAAGTGGCCAACAAGACCCCGGGACTGCAGCCGCTGCCTTTGATGCCGCCTCATGTGGGAGCCATCCCGGCGGCTCTCGCGCACAAGCCGGAGAGCCCGTCCCGAGGGCTGGCATCTTCCTCAGGGCCCTCTCATCTGCATCTGGGGGATGTTTCCTATTAAGGATTCACACTCTGGTTGAGTTACATTCCTAATTGTGGAGACTTTAACGGCCCTAATAGGAAACACACCCGCAGCGGAGTCCCTGTGAGTCATTCTCCCAGCGGAGCGGTCCTCGGGCCGGCTGCCACATGGCAGGGACACGCGGCGCATGCTGCCTCCCCGCCCCGGGGGTCTCAGGACCCCGCTTCAGCCTCTCACCGTGCTCAGCAAGGGCCCTGGTGGGACGGGGCCTCCAGGAGAAGCTCGCCGCTGGCCATCCCTTTCCCCGGAGCCACAAACCCAGCTCCGGAGAGAGGAGGGGGCACGGACACAAGGACGCGGACAGACAACAGCCGTGTCCCCCAGACCTCTGGTTTGGGGCTTTCCTTCCCATGCACGGCTTGGGGAAGGGAGTAACCCAGAGGCAGGGCTGCCCCAGTCCTTCCCCGCCGGGCAGCCTCCTGCTTGTTTAGCAAACCGAGGCGACCTTCTGGTGACGCCCCGTTGTGCCAGCGCTCAGGTGTCCCATCCATCATCGTGACAACCCGCGCGGCTCCGGGAAAAGGTCACCTGGGCTGTACCAGCCTTCCCCTTTCACATTTATGCTCATGCCAAATTAGTTCTTTGTCATAAAACCAAATGACCCCCATTGCTGTTGTCTGATGTTTTCTGAATAAGCCTGGTTTAAGATGCCTCCTTTCCTCCTTGCATCATTCTCCCTGTTATTGAGAGGCACCAAAGAGAAAGCGTCAGTCCATGCATTTTAAGGAGAAATTCCTTAATTCTGGGGATGTTCTGGCTGAATCTCGGTGCATTTTTCTGTGTCTGTTTGACAGCAATACCTGGTGATGTCAGATGAGCCTCTGGGGCCCTCAGCTCTCATTACCAGCCTGTCTAATTAAGGAGAGATTCTGTTGCTGACTGCTTTTGGTGAGCGACAGTGGGAAAGCAACAAATGCCAATCTCCATCACGCGGCAGGAAGGTCTGTGCTTCTGGGTCCCTGCCGGGCCGGGGTCTCCAGGCAGCCCCAGCCCGTGCTCACAGCCACGTGGAGCCTTATCTTATCCGAGCAGCCTCGCTCCAATCACTAATAATTAGCAAGAGGCCAGATGAAAATTAAGGCAGAATGAGTCGTCCCTCCCCGTGGGCCCCCCATCCCTCTCCCCCAGATGGAGATGGGAAGACGAGGTCCTTGAGGCCCACGAGAGCTGCTGGCCCCCACCTCCCCTCCTCACCGCGCTCCCAGCCCAGCCTTTCCCAGGGCGCCTTCTCCCAGGTTTGGCTCAGGGTTGTGGCACGGGCGAGGAGGGAACTCTTGTTTTTATTCTTCTACAGTGGGAATGTTTTTCCTCCTGTTATTCATCAAATTCTGCTGGAATTTAATACTCACCAGCTCTAAATAGCCTATTGCACTAACAGTGATTGATGGTTTCCAACGAGTCCATAAAGGCTGCCCCTCCTCATCCCTGCACTTTCTCTCCCTTCTCTCCCTATCGCTCCATCTCTCCTCTCCTCCCTTTCTCTCTCCCCCTCTCCGGAGCTAGAGAAAAGCCAATCATGCTGTTGTTATGTGGATTGATTTGTTTTCTGTTTCTGCTGTGTTTTTGGGTAGGAAGACATCAGGGATTTTTGAAAGAGCAGTGAAATGCCATGGCCAATGAAGCCTGACTAGAAATTCCTCAGGTTATTATCTCTTAGATTAGGGAAATCTTGGTGTATTTCTGCACAAAAAGACTTCAGGAGAAGAAAACGGCAAAGCACTGCCTGCAAGCAGGGCTGCTGGCCCAGCCTTGGAGGACCCACGGTGAGGACGGGCATGGAGCAGCCGTGGCCAAGGCACCAGGAAGGGCTGGGTGCCCGCAGGTGCTGGCTCAGCAACAGCAGTGGCCCAGCTCTCACCTGGATGAGCAACCTTTTGCTTCCACAGATCCCTATTGTTAAGACTTCTGGGGCGAGGGAGCTCAGCTCCCCTCCGAGCAGCAGTTGGGCTGAAATGCCGCCGGCTGCCTCCCCGCTGTCCCTGGGACTGCGAGAGTGCTGGCTGTTTACCGGACCTTCCCGCAGGACACGATAAATCATCTTTATACCCTTCCCCTCTGCTGGCTGTCCCCAGCAAAGCTTGCTTCTACCTGCTGGGGGCTGCCCTGCCCCTGGTAAGCCTGGGGAACTGAGAAGCCTGCTCTGTCCTGTTCAAATTAAAGCTACCTGAGATAAAATCTGGGGAGCTCTTAGAGGGAAACAACTTAAAGAGATGTAAAATGGTAACTTGATTTACTCATTTGTTACCGAGTGTTTGATTCCTCCCTGAACTGCCACCCAGCCAGCTGGGTTATGTGTCAAAGGGAAAAAAAATCCAATACAGACAGATCCCTTATCAGATTCCCTGCATTAAAAGGATTTGGGGAATGCTAATGCAGAGGCAGGCGGTGGGAGAGGGGGCTGGCTGGCCGCAGGTCACAAAGCACAAAGCACCGCTCCCCCGGGACCTGCTGCCAGGGCTTGCTCACGAGGCCGGTACTGGGTGATGGGAGGTTGAGGACAGGCTCCCAGCCTCCATGAAGGAGAGCGTTTCACAGCAGTGCTGTCCCACCGTCGGCTCAGAAGACCCACCCCGACGGAGGGCTTTTGGCACCGCTCCCCAGACTTTCCCGACCCCATGTGGAAGGAGCCAGGGCCGTCAGGATGGGGATGGGGATTCAGCCCCACATCCCATACTCGAGTTCACCGCAGCAAAAATACCCCAGGGATTAGGTCCTGAGTCACACTAATGACTGGGAGAATTGTTTCATGAATTAACAAATGCAATTTGTTTGCCAAACAAACACAATCCGAAAAGGGCAAGGTTAGGACAGCAGGAAACATACTCCGCTCATTCATTTTGACAACTGCAGTTTTGTTTCAATTACTGATGTGCATCCTCTGTAATGTCCTCGTGAGCATGCTCTAGTCACCCTTGCCAAAACGATGAAGTCTTGGTAATAGGAGACCTTGAGTGTGATGGCTCCGCTATTAAACCTGTGCTGAGATGCGGAGAGAGCCATTTTGGTGTGTCCAAATGATGAAGGGCAGATTAGTAAGGCCCTGCTGTATTATACTGTGAATATATTTAGCTACTCAATGTGATATAGATTAAGAGCAGCGGGGAGCCTGGCAGTTACACTTCAGAGGGCTGGGAGGGAACATTTCCATTTAGCTGAGTTGACATGAGCTTTGCACGCACCTGTTTCACGCGCCCCATCGGGGGCCGCTTCCCTCCGTCCCCGGGGCTGTGCCCCCCCTTCAGACCTCGGGCTGGGTGCTTCCAGCCGCGGCTCCCATTCTGGCTGCTGCAAAGCTGCTTGTGCGTGAGTCAGCCCGCTGCAGTGATGGTTTGAAGGGCTTTAGGGGCTCTTTAGGGAAATTTACTGTCCCTGCTGTGCCGTGCAGCTCCCTTTCCCTCCCCTCCAGCCGGTCCCTGCTGCTGGGCTGGGACAGCTCTCATCCAGCCCAGCTGGAGCCAGCCCTGGGGATGAGTTCATGTTATAGGGCATGCCGCCCTCTTGCTGCCCCTGCGCTCAGCTCCGTTCCTCTCCTGCGATCCCCAAAGCACCACCTTTCCCCTCGGGACATCCCCTGCCCTCCCCTGCTCACATCAAGGGAGAGCATCAGCGATCTCCCCCGGTTGTGCACACGTGCCCCGTTTATAGGTGACACGGGAAGGAAAGACGGGGCGTCATGCTCAGCCGGGCAGCAGTCCTCCTCCACCGTCTCACTTGGATTGCTGGCTCATAAAGCTGCGGCACAGCCTCGAGCTGCTCCGTTAAGGGACAAATGTGGCTTTCCCTCTTCTCGGAGGAAAGGTCTGGAGGCCAGGACACCCGCTCCCCCGTGACACAGAGGCTGTTCCTTCTCCCTGTGCTTGGCTTCAGCAAGTGCTCTGCATCCCAGTCCCAGGGCAGGCTGGAAGTGGCTGGAGCAGGGACAAAGAGAGGGTAGGCCACCGCGGGACATCCTGCAGGTCAGGGAGCACCACTGGTCATGCAGAACTAGAGTTGTGGGAGCCCCTTTCTGCTCCCTAAAACCTTGGGCAAATACTTGGGTTTTCAGCCAGCAACACCGGCTTAGATCATATATGTGCTATTTTCCTAACGCTACCCTGGGTGAGAATCACATTTACCTCCCTTTGCGACGAATTTCCCCAGAAGTCCAGGTTGCCGATCCCACAACTGGAGCACCCTGGAGCACTCCCTTCCTGCCCACAAGACCCCTTCCGAGCTCCACATCCTCTCGGGATAATCCCTTACTGCTTAGGCTGGAAATTCCTGAGAGCTGGAGAACTCGCCTTATTAGTTGCAGGCACATGGCCATTCTAAGGACTGTATGATTTTAATAACCATCCCAGCGCTGAGGCATGTGGCTTTAACAGCCCTCAGCAGCCCATCTTTCCACAGGGCTAATAGGAAGCTTTGGAGACATTGACAAAAAACAAGCTTGCACTCAGCAAAATGAAAAAAAAAAAAAAGAAAAAAGAAAAAAAGAAAGAAAAAACAAACCAAAATAAAAAATCCCCCTCCAAAACCTGTTTCAAGTCAATGAAAATGTTTTTTTCAGTCGTAAAACTAACAGTCCATTTGGTTTCGCAAGCATTTTTTTTTTTTTTTGAAGCTTCTTAAGTGGGTTTGAATTAAACATAGGCAAATTTTGTCTGAAACAATCATTTTAGAGCAAAACAAAAAAGATTCAAAAAGTTTCCCTGCAAAACCGTTGTAACAAGACGTTTCAACCTCTGTGATTTTATTTTATTTTTTCCTTTTTTCGATACGATACCATTTGCCATTTAATGAATCATCTTGGTTGACCTGAAACTGCACTTTTTGTCAAACAAACTGCTTGTCAGGAAAGTTTCACCCAGCGTTACAAGGCGCTTCCTCGCCCGCTGGCTGTGCCCGCTGCCGAGGCCGCCTTCGCCCGGCTTGCTTGTACGCGCAGTGATGCTGTGCCTGGGGGTGCAGCGCCATGTCAAGCACATAGAAAAGCCAGAATTTCTGGTTTCCATAAAGGAATATGGAGAATATTATCCAGTGAGATTTGAAACTTTGGTGGGAAAGTTGCCAGCGTGCAGCCTTTTCAAAGAAACTCCTGTATCTCATATTGCTGAAAACTGGGAAGTCCTGTGGGCTTAGGGAAGGGGAGCCCCGGGGGGCACGGGGGTGTTTGTGATGGACATGGGGATAGGGGCAGAGCAGGGAAAAACCTTCTGAAGGGTTTCTTTTCTATTTAGAGTAAGTCATAATTAATGCTATCGAGTGGCAGAAAGGCAGCTCCGGGAAACGTGAGAGGAGCCTTATCTCTCCCCATCACGTGGCCGTCTGCGCTCCTGCCCCAGGTGTAAGCAGGACGTGTAAGAAGCGTGGGGAGTGGGATGGCATGGAGGGGCTCGGCCCCTCCGCCGCAGGGGCTGGCTCCAGGCTCCCAGCGATGTCGAGCTGAGCACCAGGAGGAAGGCAGGTGCCGGGGGGTCTGTACGGACCCGTGCCTGGGCACCCCGGGGCTGTGCTCCCTGGCAGGGTGCCCGCCAGTGCCCTGGCGAGAGATGCCGCCAGCAGCTGCGAAGGCGCCCGTGGCTCTCCGTGCCTTCATTAGCACCTCAGCCGCCTTCTGGGGCCGGGCCGGCCGTGGCAGCCGGTTACCACGTCTCTGAGGCATGAGCTCATAGTGTTACTTAGACAATTTGTTAAATGGAAGCTGATTAGAGGTTTCCCTGCCTGGGTCCCGGGAACCATATGTCATTGTTTATTTACACTTTTTGGCCACGCTCGCTTTCTTTTTCTCTCCTCCGGCAGTCGGATCACAAAGCCACACGATGCCACTTCGCTCAGAGGCTTTGATGCGTCCTCCCTGGCTGCGGCTTGTCCCGGTGTCAGCCCCAGCACAGCGGGGCCACGGGGCTGCGGCACCGCCTGGACCCCAGCCACCGGGGCAGGAGGCAGCGGGTGCCGTCAAACGCCGCTCCGGGGACGCTCTTTGGCAGCATAGCTTTAAAATAAATAAATAAATAAATAAATATTAAAGTTCCTAGAATTAGTGGACTGGAAAATATTCATCGAAATGTCTGTGTGGTGGAAGGCCCCTATGATCATAATTACCTTTTTCTGTAAGGATCCTTGCATAGCTGAAATTGTTTCGTTTCTGAACAGCAACGATAAAAAACCACTTTAGGTTTTATTTCCCTGCTTTGCCTTCCCTTGGGAAAAAAGTAGGAGAGAGAGATTCCACGCATGCACATAGGCAGATGCATTCACACGCACACAAAAGCCATAACAAAACTCAAACAAACAAAAGCCTCAAAACTTGTTTGCTTTATTTTTGGGGGTTGGAAATAAATGTGAACTTCTCAGAGAGAAGAAAATGTGACTTGCTTGTTTTGTCTTTGCGGCTTGTCCTGTTTTCATGGAATTTTCTTTCCAGTTTGAAGCCATCACTAGTTCTTAAATTTCTCCTATTAAGGCTGGTGCTAACAGCTGCCCTAAGCCTCTGCCTCTTGAAGGAAGCACCAAGCGGGGCGGAGGTGTCCAGCAGCAGGCAGCAGGTCCGCCCACCCCTCCGTGGCACAAACCGCCTTGGGCAAGTCACCACATCCCTGCAGCACCAGGACACCCCAATCCAGATTCCCCGGTGTCCCCCTCTCCCCCTCTCCTCTCCTGGTCCCAACCCCACAGCATCCCCAGCTCCCTCTGCCTGGCTCCTCAGCTCTTTGCTCCCAGGAGGATTGTGTTGTTGCATTCCTGTCCCCTGTTTTGTGCAAGAAGAGGGTTTTCCGAGTGCTGACTGCCCCCTGCCTCACTTGGGGGATATTCCTCCTCTCCCCCTTTCCCCCCACCTCGTGGGCTGCCCTGACGCAGTGTCAGGATGGGTCCCTCGGCCTGGCCCTGCATCTCACCCCCTCTGATCTTTCCCCAGCGCAAAGCACATCATCAAAAGCAAAAAAGCTTAAAGACCAAACCAAAATAAATATCTGCATAAGGTATGATGGATGGTCCCTCCTCTGAAATTCATCTTCAGGACAGACACAAACTCACAAGCAGCCCGAGCAGCGGGACCAGACGGGGGGGGGCACTCCCTGGTGTGCACTGTGTGCTAAAGCAACGCGGGGTGCTGGCTGTCCCCCCCGCCCCACACCCCTGGGCCACGCCAGTTGCTCTCACTCCTGTTCCATCCATGATATCCATGGGAAATGAGCTGGCAATGCAAACCGTGGTTAAAAAGTCCCCAGCAACCGCTGTTCCCGAGCCCTCTCTCTGCCGTACACCTCTCCTGTCAGAGCACGGGGGCCCCCGAGGCCAGAGCTGACTTTATTTTCCTGTCTCATGCAGCAACAAACAGACGGTGGATGCGCGGCGAATACCAAGCGGCACGCAGATAAGGCAGCCGTCTGGGGGAGTCACGGCACGAGGCTCCGAAAGAGGGAAAGGGCAGCGGTGGGGAGAGGATGCAGAAGTTCGAGATGTCTGAATTGGATTAGCTTGACAAATTTCCGAGGGGCCGCGACCCAGGCAGTGCGTCCCGCGGCACGCGTCCTTCCCGCGTGGAGCAGGGGCTGCGCTGCGCGGGCAGGCGGACCTGCTGGGGTTTGCGGATCTCACACCGCAGAAAGCAGGCAGCTGCGGGAGGATTTGGTGCTGAGCGTGTGCAGGGCAAGGAACGGAGGGCAGGGAGCCCAGGGAGTGCTGCATGGAGAGGAGGAGGAGGAGCAGGAGGAGGAAGGCCATCGGGGTGGTTCAGCAGATGTGCTCACCTGCTGGGACTTCTGCGGGCAACACCTCGGTGTGACTGCTGAGGAACCTCAGCTCTGCACGGGCAAGCTGTTCATCTCGTGGATTTTTGGTCCATGCCTGTCAGCCGGGAGGACACGAAGCCGGGAGGGAGAACTCGGTGTCAGGAGTGCGGGGCACAGCCTGGGGAAGGACACGGCCCATGCACGCTGGGGTGGTGGAGGCAGGAGAGCAAGAAGTGAAACGCCATTGACCTTCAGCTAGCTTAAAGGGAGTCAGCAAAACGAAGGGAGGGGAATGATTTAGAAAGGTAAAGGAATGTGTAATTAGAAAGATGGGACTGAGGGAAGGAAAACAGATGATAAATTTCAGGGAAATAATCCAACAGAGAGAGGCAGAGGAGTGAGAAGCAGGAAGAGACGAGACCATCTACCTGTGGCACTGAGAAACGATTTTGAGATGCAAACATTGCAAACATGTATGGTAAAGGTGCAGCCCCCGCCGCTGGTTCCCTCGGGGAGCCCATTTCTGCCTCTGTCTCCTCAGCCCGGACAAGGCAGCGTGCCCTCGCCTTCAGGCGCCTCGGACAAACCCTGCCCCAGGCAGGGAGGTGGCAGAAAACGTCCCCGGTGCCTCTGAGCCCTCCTCAATCTGATGGCCTTCCTGTCCTGCTTGAAGAGAATCCCACACTAGTTTTGTGCCACGTCTTCATGGTTGTTTTCATTTACAGGCAATACAATTTTCTGTCTTTGAAGTGTGCCCGTTTTATTTGCCTTTATTTTCCCTTACTTTATTGTATGCATTTTTCGGTGTGGATTTGTGCTCTGGCCCGGCTGCCACTGGCCCATGGATCATAAGGCAAGCAGATCAGGTCTGCTTTGTTTTTGAAGTGCTTCTGCACATACACTCAGTTGGTTTTGCCCAGCTGGAGGGTTCTGCAAAAAGAGACCACAAAACCATTGCTGGTACTTAGCAGAGAAAGCCCCCTTACCAGCCTCAGCCAAGAAACCACAAAACACGGCAGCTTCATGAGGAAGGGGGGCTTGTCCCAAGCTCTGTCTTTTGGGGTGGGGAAACTCAACTTCTCCACCACGTTACATGCTCCCGTGAATGCCTGGAGCTGCTGGGGGCACACGTTTGTTTGCCTGACCACAGGTGGCACGGCTGTGTGCTGTCCCCAGCTGCTGGGGACATTAGGCAGGATGTGTCCCGCTGAGGCCAGCCTCAGAGCAGGTCCTGGCCCTCTGCTGTGGTCGTGGGCTCCTCCCTGCACCCCAGCCTGGACGCCAAGGGCTGGAGATTTCAGCACAGCCAGATTCAGGTTGTGAAGTGCCTCATTCCTTCCTAGGGGGGCAGAAATCTAATCTGCTATCGCTTGCTGAGATCCACCAGGCGACGGGACCCGGCCCAGCCTTCGGAGGGTGTTGGCCGTCTTTCGTCGGTGGGAGCAGCAATAAACCTCGGGGTGGTTCTCTCCGGGCTTACACAGCCTGGACTCCGAGCGTGTGGCTTGGCAGGCGGCGGCGGGTCACGAGACAAGTGCTGCTGGGGTCGGCTGCTCCTGCCGCAGCTCCGGGGGCACCTTTACAAGGATCCCGGCCTGGCCTCTTTCCTGACAGCCGCAGCAGGGAGAAGGATGCTCGGAAATGCTTTATGGCCTCAGCTGCTCCAGGTGAAGTCCAAGGCCTAATAGGATTAAAATGAGCTGAGGAAACTGGCCTGATGCTTCTTGCGATTGCCCTGGTGTAAGCGGGGCTAACCCCACCACACGCTCTGGGCTTACTGTGCTACAAGGCCGGGGCAAATAACATCAGAGCTAGGCAGGAATCGCAGACAGAGAAGGCTGATTAGGTCACTTATTTCATCCTCTTACCAATTGGGCAGGAAATTATTTAACTGCTTTATTTATTTGTTTAGGAATGTACCTCAGCAGCAAAATCCCCCCGCAGCCAGCTCTGTGGGCTGCTGAGCATCTTGCAGAGCAATGCGTGGAAGTCCAGCTCCTTGCTCTTAAACACAGGCCTCAAAATCTTCTTAGGGCTGCCCTCGGGCTTGGGGCCGTGGATGCAGGGCCTGGAGGTCGGATCCTGCCCCGTGCCCCCCGCTGGCAGCCCCGTCTCGCCCTGTCTGTCCAGGCAGCCTGCGGCGGGCCGGGGATGTGAGCCATCAGACAGCTGGGGGAGATTTATGGGGCCCATAACAGAAGCTCTCTGGAGAGAGCCCAGGAACTGCTCGAGATCGGGCTGAGCTCCTGCATCTGCTGGAGATGTGGGACCGGCCGCGGGGCTGGCGGCTGTGCAGGGGGGAGAGGGTCAGCGGCTCCCTCCCTGCCTTGTGGTCACCAGCAGCCTGCTTTCGCTTTGGAACGATGATGGAAAACAATTTCCAAATGTCTTTTTTTAAAACTTTTTAATTTTTTCTCTGAACGGAGTTCTTGCTTTTCTGACAGCCCTGGCTGATGCTGGTGGAGCAGAAGGGCAGGCGTGCAGAAAGTAGGCTCCCTTCCAGCGGCGCTGGGTGCAGGGGCTGTGCCCTCCCCTCACCCTCCTGCTCCCCCGGCCGGGACGGCGTGGGGCGACGGGGTCTGTGCCCCCCCTGCAGGAGATGGGGGCCACCCGAGCACTCCTGGAAGCAAGCCCCTGGCACGGGAGCCCTGGTTAAGGGCCGCAGCTGTGCTCCCATCGCCAGATGCCAGCGCAGACGAGACAGCCTCGTTACGGAGGAGCGATGGGGCTTTCCTTTCTCCTCCACCCGCCCACTCCCCCCGCTCCTCACCGTGATCATTCTTGTTATTCGCTTCCCCGCTTCTCTTCTCCTTTCAGTGCAGACGGCTTCACTGGGCAAATCCAAACGAAAGGCTTGCAAAGAGGATGCTCATAAAATATTTATGGAGAACTGCGGTGAACACAAGTAGGATAATGAGGGTCTGTGGGATATGGGATGTGTCCAAACCAGCACAGTGAAGACCTCGTAAGAGGCGGAGGCAGGCGGTGGAAGCCATCAGTGAGTCCTGTAGGCTCTTTACTCACTTCCTTCGTGCACAGTTTCTGTGCTGCCACACGCTGCTGCCGGCTGGGTTCTCCTCATTGCCCAGCACCGCGCTGCCCCTTGCTGGTATCCACCACCCAGCCGTGCCAGGGGGTCTGTGCCGGCTGTGCCCACCCCAAAACCATCGTGCTGCCGCCACCATGAGCCCTGGGGAGGGCCACAGCATGGTCTGATGTGCAGCTGCAGCAGGGAGCTCTCCCAGTGCCCGGACGTTTCCCCGTGCTCCGGCCCCACAGCCACGCCGTGTGCTCCACAGGGCTGTGTCATGTCAGCCGTGGGGGGCAGCCAGGCCGAGGATGGGCAGGGATTTGCCTCAGCACTGTTCTTTTATAAACTGCGAGGGGACGTGTCTGAACAGAGGCTTGCCTCCCTCGCTCGCATCCGTTATGGTCCTGGCATGAGGTTTCCCCGTGTAAAATCCCATATGCTCAGCTTTAAAGCACACGAAAGCCCAAGCGCTGCCAATGCCAAGAAGGGGCTCAGCAGCTCCGTGCGAGCTCCAGCGATGTGCAAGCTTATCCCATCCTGAGAGCAGAACCAATAAACACCGAGTGGCCTACCTAAAGCTGGGAAGAAACGCCGTTAAATCTCTGTCTTACAGCAGCTTAGCTAACTCCTTCTCGAGTTACTCAGGCAGCGGGTGTCCCACATCTCCCACGGCTGGGATGCTGCTGACCTTTGGGCAGTCTCTCTGGCGTCTGACCCATCTCCATCCCATACAGGGGGTCGGCCACGATCTGCTCCCGAGCCCCTCTGCCAGGAGGTGAAGAAGCCCTGGCTTACGCACCCCTTGCTCAGCCAGCCCCCTAAAGGACCTTGAACTCCTGTTGGAGCTTTTATCCCCCTGGGAGCCATACCGCTGGCAGATGTTTGCTGTGATACAGGACACGACAGCTTTTATTACTTGTCAGCTGGAACACAATATTTTAGGGTCTGTAGGTTAAAGTGGAGAAGCGCAGCTTGCACGCACGCCTGTGCCGGCAGCACAAGGCACCCCCAGCCTCGCCGCACCCCGAGCTCCATGGCTGGGCTGCTTTCCCCAGTCCTGTCCCCTGGGACTGGCCCCGTATCCCTGTGGGGACACCGCCTGCATGGCTGGGGACTTCTCAGCGCCGAGCCCATGCTGCCCACAGGAGCAGCACCCTTCCCCCCTGCCTCTTGCTGCTACCACAGTGCCTGCAAGGCTCACGAGATGGATTTTCCAGTTAGCCAGCAAAGCAGCTCCCGGAGGGGGAGGGTGGACACCGCGAGGGCGTTTCACCCATTCCTAATGGGTCACCGTGGAGCTGTGAATGCGCACAGCCACTGGGTCTCTGCTCCAGGCAGGCAGCGGAGGCAGGTGGAGGGATGGAGGGCGCCACTACAGCCCTGCTCTCCCCAGCTCCCTGCCTTGTGCTCGGGAGGAATCCCCATCTCCATCGCAACGTGGCTCTCTGGGAAAAGGAGAGGCAATGTGATGGGATGGGGACAGGGAAGCTGCTTTCTCGAGGCTGCCGGCTCTGCTGCTGTGTGCACCTGCCCTGCGCAGGGTCCCGCTTCGCCCCCTCCCCTCCACTTCCATCACCCCACAGGCACCAAAGTTCAGGTCCCTCAGAATGGGGACGAGTGCTCCAGACATGAAAGGTATTTCTGGGCATTGCGGGAAGCAGTGATTAATCTCAATTACATGCTCGAACACTGAATAATCTGGAGCAGCAGATTGGGTTACGTTGCCCTCTTTCTGTGGCTATGGGAGGGGGGTTCCAGCCTGAGGAGGCGTTTGAAAGATGTTTTGACTACTGAAGTGCCAAACTTTAACCCCGGTGTAATTGGGCTTGTGGTGAAACGTGCGTTGGCTTTTGCTTCCTGCACCCTCCGGACAGCCTGACGTTTACCCCTGACCATACACGACAGATCTCACCCCAGCATGTTCTTCCCGAGGCCATTTCCTCTCTCAGAATAAATAAATAAATAAATAAAAATGAAGGCTGGGGAGGCTGATGCTGGCAGATCCCAGAAGCGGCACCGCAGCCGGGGTGGGACGGAGCTGCCCCAGGCAGCCACCAGCTCCTGCGCTCCTGCCGGTGTCGGCAGCCCCACCAGTGCCACCTGTGACCTGGGGACCTGGGGGCATCGAAGCCCTCCCCCTGCATGCCCTGCTGCGGGGTCGGGGCCGGTCTGACCCAGCACAAGCTGTAACCTAACCGGGATCCCAGCCGCGGTCCCCAGGGGAAAGCAGCGGCTGTGGAGGGCGGTGATGAGTGTGGTGTGCGAGCCCGGACGGACAGATTGATGGGTTCCATCCAGAGAGCCGCTCAGATCCCTCGCATTATTTAACGGCGTCTTTTTCCCCAGACTAGAAAGCTGTTACTGATACACTGTGGGGACCAATAATAACCTAATCTCAATTTTTGATGGACTAAACATACACAGCCTTTTCTGAGGTTTGCTCCGGAGAGATCACTCGTACCGTCCTCTGCTGCGATGCCGGAGTGCCCTTCGGGGTGCGGTGCAGCACAGGGTTATCAGTGACGCTGACAGAGGCTTTGGATGCAAGGTTAAAAATAAATACATTCCCAGGGGGACTGAGTGAGGCTGGGGTGTAATTACCTGCGCTGGAACGGAGCCAGGATCTAACTTGTATTGCAAATTCTTTGCATTACTTTAGATACCTGCTAACGAAGTGATTATAAAAACCATATTTAGAGAAGATTAGGAGGTATGTAATAGATACACATACGTAATTAGCCATAATAGATCTGCATTGATTACGTTGCCGTTAATCCTCCTCTAAATATGTGCACATTAATTAGTCGACATTTAACATATATACAATTATTTTAAGAACAGAAACAGTTCTGTTGGTGGGTGCAGCAGAGAAGAGGGTATTTATTCAGCTTTTAGTATTTATTTCTTGCTTTGCAGCAGCACCACATCGGGCCGTGCATTCCTCGCACTGGGCCCTGCACAGAGAACAAAAAGCATCTCAGTCCAAAGTGCTACGGCATCCGCGTGGTGAAAAGCACTGACAAGTGCACATGAACGATCTTGCCAAAATATTATTTTTTATGCATAAAATATTTTCCCGTTACCATGTAACCCTGCCCTGGCTGCTGCCGCAGACCAGCTGCAGGGATGGGGCGTTACCTACGCCTCCAATCCCCCTCCTGCGAGAAGCCAGCGCACGATCAGCCCCGGTTCTCAGGAGCGGTGCCGCTGGGCAGGGTGGTGAGATTTGGTCAGCTTTGGGCCATAAGTGTCCAAATTTGCTCACGAGCACGCTGTGCCCCTGCAAGCTCCTGTCTGCAGGGCAGCACGGAGGCGCTGGGGCAGAGCCTGGCAGGGGCTGGGGGTGCCGAGAGGAGCCGCAGGGCCACCGGGGCTGGGTGGGCAGGTTTTTTATCCACGTATGGATTAGCGGCAGGAGGGGTGCTGGTCCCTCTCCCACCCAGCCCTGGCATGCTGCTGGTGCACGAACTGCCCCAGAAACCCTCGGCGTTAGCGGCCCGGCAGCGCCTGATGGCTAAAGCAGCTTGTCTCCTTGGGTCGTTCGCGTCCTCCGCCGAGCGCATGAATCATAACACAGATCCCATTTCATACAACATAAAAAAACTCTCTACAAATCCAGCAATTAGCCTCCAATTTGCTTTCTCCATTAATGGGAAATGGGGTCTCTCTGGGACGCTCTGACGAGACCCTGTTTTCTTCATCAGTTCAAAACCTTTCCCTCCTATTTATTTTTTTCACCCTTCCCCTGAATGCATTTCCCACCACAAAAACGTTTTTCAGATCTTGGCAATTATTTATTCCACCTTTTCTGTCACATCTTTGCAGAAACGAATGTCCCTGTTGGGACGGGCAGGAGATGAAAGGCTCGCAGCCGCGTGGGGACGGAGCACGCTCGCACACAGACACGCAAGCAGCAGCAGCAGCATTTGGGCAGTGTCCCCAAGTCCCACGGGGCCACGCAGGGCCAGCGGCACAGGAGGGAGCCTGCAGGGCTCAGAGCAATTAGGGACTCCTGACTTGGGGACAAAGGGACAAGAAAGAGAGGAGCTGGCTGGGTTAGGCTTTTTTCTTCTCCCCTCGCTCCTCACCTTCCTTTTAATGGCAAGTCCCCAGGGTCCCATCGGTGTCCTTAAAAATGGAAATCCCTCCCTGCCCTTTATGCCGGAGCATGAATGTCACGGAGCAGATGACAAGGAGCAAAAGGCAGCATTGCTCCTGACAGTGCTGGGTGTTGCAGGGGCACCGAGCTAATGAGGGCTGGAGGCACGGAGGAGGGATGTGCTCAGGGGTAACGTGGTGGGGCTTTCCAACATCAGAAGTGGATTGGAGGTGCCAGAACCAGGCTGGCAGTGCAGGCTCGAACCACGATGCTCAGAAGGCGATCGGTGACGGGAAACACCGTGGGACTGTCCCCAGCGAGGGACAACCCATGCCTCAGCAAAGTCCTCCCGAAATCACGTGCCAGGGACCCGGGTATGGCGTGGGGCTCCGCAGCCTTACCCACTTATGGTAAAAGCTTATACGCCTGTTGTAGGCTGGGGCAAACCCCCGGGGAAATATCTCAGCTTCATACCCACTGAACAATGCTATTGAAAATGGAAACAGCTTTTTAAAGAAGCCTTCCTTTGTTTTCCCTCTTTGTTCCTCGCTGCCTTGCAGGGGGCTCGGGGAGGGAGGAGAGGAGCGGTGTCCCAGCCTCGATGGTCAGCTTTGTGCTGTGCTGGCAGCCACGTCCCTGCTCCGGGCCCATCGAATGCCGCCGCGACCCGCCGGTGCCACAGCACCACGGGACAAACCCTGCCCTGAATGTGGCTCAGGAAAAAAAAAAAAAAAGCAAAAATCCTTCAGCACAGGAATTACTTGAAAGCAGCGAGGGGCATCTGGGCCTGCAGGTAGCTTTTGTGTGGATGAAATTCTCCCCTGGAAACATTATTAGAATATCACAGTCTAAAGGGCTTGAGAAATCAAACGATTTGGGAGCCGACAGGAGCTTTTGTCAGAAGCTCAGCTCCTGGACGGCTGGAAATCCGCCGGTCACACATTCCTGTCCTCCGCCAGCATCCTGTGTGCCCGGAGGGGCTGCGGGCCCTGCAGCTTCCCAGCCCCACACTGCTCACGGGATGGTTTCGGGAGCCGGAGCGAGCCGGGCTTTGGAGCTGGCTCCCGGCTCTGGGCTTCTCCAGCCAGCACCAGGTGGGACGCGCTTGAATAGAAAACGCCAGTTCATCAAAACTGAAGTATTTCATTAAAGCGCTTTAGTTTTGACAAGCTTCTGCCAGCAGACTCACCCGCAGCTCAGCAACATGCTGGCTTTCCTCCTGGGGTCTCTCAGAAAGGGGGAAAAGCACCGATGTCCCCACCCCAGGGCTGGGGGAGCCTCCAGAGGGACGAGCCAAGGGGCAGGAGCCTGACACCCCCAGACCCAAGGCTGAAAACCCGCCCAAGAGTGTTCTTCTGCTGGCAGGCTCAGACAGGCCAGGTCGCAGCACTGCACCTTTGAGGAGAGACTCTGATGGCTTGTGTCCCTCCTCCTTGTTACCTCCCAGGCACACTGCAGCACTGCATGGCACGGCACGGCACGGCACGGCACAGCATGGCACAGCGCGGCACAGCGCGGCATGGCACAGCACGGCATGGCACGGCAGGGCACAGCATGGCACAGCATGGCATGGCACGGGACGGCACGGCACGGCACAGCATGGCACGGCACGGCACGGCACGGCACAGCATGGCACAGCATGGCACGGCAGAGCATGGCACGGCATGGCACAGTATGGCATGGCCCCTGTTGGGTGCACCCCAAGGAATTCACCAGAGGTGGAGTCTGCCACTCGCTGAGGGTCCACGTGTGAGCAGCAATTATCTCCTCACCACCCAACTCACCTTCCACGTGAAATACCCAGAGGCGCTGGTTTGCAGTGAGAGCTAATGAGCAGATTATTTCAGCATTTTAAAACTCAGCTGTTTTGTAAATTGGGATTACCCAACGAATCCTCCAGTAAGACTTTTTTTTTTTTTTTTTTTTTTTTTTTTAAATCTCTTCCTTCTCCACACCTCAGCAGCCTCTCTAATAGCTGGCACAGCCATGCTGGAGGCCTGATTTTTCACACTCTCCTATCTCTGAGACATCATTCCCAATTAACATCAACCTCCTCCTCCTGCTCCAGTTCCCAGTACCGAGGGGCTGGGTGTCCCCATCCCACCCGAGAGCAGCGTGGGGCTTTCGGTGTTACCCCAGCCTGGGCTGGCTCACTCCCATAGAGAAGATGGCAAATCCAGGCTGGAAATCCTTGCTGGCACCACGCTTTTCCTTTTCTTTTCCTGGAAAGGGGAATGGAAAAGAGCTAGCACCTTGCTCCACCGTCACAGTTTTCATAACAGGCAGAGTCCTTGCAGATCCCTGCACCCTGCTGGAACCAGCTCTCGGGGTGAGGATTTGCTATGAGGTTGTCCCAGATCTTTCCTTGGGGCAAGTAAAATCCAGTTACTTATTGCCCTGGCCTCGAGCGCCCACAAAAGCAACCAGTGCAGGTTCTCCGAGCAGAGCCCTTTTACGGGGAAATGGGAAAGTTGTGGAGGCTCAGTTTTCTGCTGTGCACAGTGTGCCCCCCTCCATCCCTAAACATCGCCAGGCTTGGGGTGTTTCGGTCACCTCTCTTTCTGCAGGGAAGGCAGCAGGAGAGGAGCTGAGGAACGGTCAGGAAGAGGGACCCGATGGTCGGAAACGTGGAGCTGACACAGCTTGGCCTTGGAGGGCCTTCAAATTTCGGGCAAGCAGGTTGCTGTTAGGCAGGAAAAACATTAAAAGCAAAGAGGGGTTCAAATAGCTGACACTTCTTAGGCAATTACCATGAAAGTGAGTGTTGGCACTGGTGATGGGAGAGCTGATGGAAACATGCTGTTTTGGTCAGCACCTCCTCGCCGCGCCGGGTAACCGGAGCCCCGTCACTCCTCCCGCGGCAAGCCTCCTAGACAAGCTCCAGTGAAAAGAACCGATTATTTCCCTCCCTAAATTCTTGCGACTGCAATTTTCATTGCCTCCTGTCCAAAGCGGTTCTGGCGCAATGTTAACGTGATGGACGGCAGCTGTATTTCACCCAGCTTGACTTGTTTGCAAGGGCCCCGGGTTTGTCAGGTCTGTCACATGCTTTGAAATACAATCCTCGGGAACCAAACTAGGAAAGCTTACGGTTGTTTCCTATTCCTTTTCTCACCCAAATATGTACAATCTCATCAGCATTACGCTGCAGCTGGTTGAGAAATTTCCAAGAGAGCGTTGTTTTGTTTTGGTTTTTGTCAGAAAATGTTGGGCTGTCAAAACCAAGGATTTGTGTCGAAATGTAATCGTTTTGACGAAACTGTCATCGGGGAAAGTCTCTCAGCTCTGGGATGGAAAGCCTGATCAAAACCAGACAGATTGAGGGAGACAACTAGAGCCGCGACAGCCGGCAGCGCGGTGCGGAGGAGCCAGCACCGGCTGGGTCGGGGCCGTGCCGCTCGGGGCCCGCAGGGTGCCCGCGGCGCAGGGCGAGCGCTGCTCCCACCTTGCCCGCTCTGCAAAACCATCCTGGATCAGAGCTCACTGGGGAGCTGAGCTGATCGGGTGGATCTCCTCCCAGCACCGCCTACCTCTGCCTGCCCACGTCCCAGCACCTTGGGCACACAGAGCCCACCGAGACACGCATCATCCGGACACGGCATCATCCGGACACATCTCCGCTCCTCCCCCGGGACTGCCGGTGCTCTCCTGTCACCTCTCCTTCCTGAGCTTTGCTCAGGGCAATAAATAACAGCAGTTTCTCCCCGATGGTATGGATAGCCACCAAGCCAGTGCGACAGGTGCATACCCACAGAGGGCTCTGGCCTCTCTCCATGTGCCCGCTCAGCTCCTCAGGGGCCAGATCCTGCCCGGGGCAGCGCGAGCTGCCGCCTGTGTCTGCGGGTGCACAGCGCCCGTCTGAGCGATCTGCCAGACGAGGACATTAGCAATGAAAGAGGCAATTGGCTTTGCATCCGCCGGGTCTCGGTTTCACCATCTGTAACCTGGGGTTAATGATGTCTACTTCAGAAAAATGCTTTAAGATCTTTGGATGAAAAAAATGTGTGCAAGCGCAAATTATCCTGCTTGTGACATGAGGAGGTTTATGGCCTGCATGGCTCTTAATAATGCATTAATTATGCTTACAGTATTAAAAGTGTTCTGTGATTAAGCAAATAATTACAGAAATAAATGAGTAAATGGGGCACTGGGTGCAGGGCTGGTTACTAAGCTTAGCCCATTCTACACATTACATTACAAAACCTTGTTTTCAGTTGCTTACGGCTGTGCCAAACTTTAATTGTTTGAGATGAAATTTTCCATGCTGCTGTCTGCCTCAAGCTAAATTTTTCTGGGGAGTTTCAGCCAAAATGGTTAATCTGCTCCTGAGAACATAGCTTGTCAAAAATATGCTGAATTCTGGCAACTGTTTCTTTGCGACACTCTCATTCTTCATCAGGGCTCTTCGCGGCAGAGCTTCAAATCTGGGAGGGGGTCGTAGTGCCGGGCATGTGCCCCCCGAGTCCTTCTGCCCGCAAAACACGGGGCCAGCCGAATGGGGCCACGTGCCGAGCCTTGAGCGAGGACAGCTCGCGCCTTGCCCATTGAAATTTGCCGTGTCTTTGCCCTCAAAATGCCGTATCCTGGTGAGGACAGGGGGCGTGAACCAGGAAAAGGAAAGATGGGCTGGGATTTAGGCACGCGAGCACGCCGTGGGGAGCAGTCCCTGCTGCAGAAGGCCAGGGGACTTCCCCTGGTGCTCATACACCTCGAGTGTGCCTCTTTTCTTGGGTATTCAGATCTGAGCTCGCAGGAGAGGATTTCAGCAAGGCCAAAAGTCTGTGGCCTGCCGGGCGAGCTGCAGGCACACCCCGGATGAGGGACATTGCGTACAAACCCCACGCCTGTGTGATGAGGCCGTTAGAGCTTGGGATTTCTTATTTACAGGGAGGGTGGGCAGGAGAGGATCTTGCATAAAATACAACTTCAGCCCATCTCCTCCTAACTTCTGAGTTGCTGCTGCCGCAGTGGAAGTCCCGCAGCGCTGCTCGTGTGTGAGGAGCACCGCAGCGTTTACCTTGCCAAGGCATGGCATGCGTTCAGCTCCCTCCCCAGCACATTTATCCCTGGCTCCTCCAGCTATTGAAGGACACTCAGACACTTGCTTGCCATGATATTTAGTGGCCAGAAACTCCTGCGTGCGTAGCAGCATTTCTCATGCCCGGTAAGGGAATGTGTTATCAGTTTCAGGAGCTCTCCATGCCAGGAAGCTGTCAGCATGGTTGTAATCACACTGTTCATGAAAAATCCTCCACGGCATCCGCCTACATTTTAACTCATCTTCTTTTTTGGCATTTTTCTCTTTCTGACCAGAAAGTCATGTTTTGGACAAAAATCTGGCGACAGCACTATCTGTCTCTCGGAGCGGTTTGGTGGCTCTCTGCAGGTGGCTGCATTTCCTCTGCTGTGTCACATCTGAACACAGACACCCAGGCAATGTCTCGTGTTCATCACACACGCTCTGGGAGTTGCTTTTGACGCTGTCTGTGACACGATGTCCCCCACGGAGCACACGATCCGTACCTGTGGTGGCACTGAACACCCCCGAGCAGCGCAGCCAGCGGGCTCTTGGTGCCCACCTGGAAGGAGGTCGGGGTTCCTACACCCCTACACCCCCTTGCCATGCCCTTGGGGGGCCCTCTGCAGCCCGGCCGGCCCTGCTCTGCCTCCCTCTCGCCTGGAAAACAAGACCCAGAGCTCTGGGAAGGGTGAAGCAACTCAGCCAAACAGCGCTGCGGTTTCCGTTTGCCTTTTGAATGCAGCCAGCTGCGGACTCGCAACTTCAACTGGAATAATTCCACCCCATCCTGGCAATATTTTGCCATTTTCATAGCATACCTTTTGTGCAAATGCATATTTAAAAGAAATAAAATAATAATTAAATCTCACTAAAGCAGCACAGCTTTCTGCCAGCAGGTGTGGTGCTGTATTTTCAAGCAGGGAACTTGCTCCATGAATATGTGTCCCTGTACTTCACATATCTGCAAAGGCAATTGGGGCTTCTTGGTCAAAAGAATTGGGGCTTCTTGGTCTTTTCTTTATTTCCTGAGATTGTTTTCTGCTTTATTTTCCTATATTACGACCAGCTTGCGTGTTATCCCCTTTGGGGTTACCTGGGACTCGTCTCCCTCTGTGCATTGCTCACCTCAGTCTCGTGCTGTGATTTCGCCCACCAGAGACAGTGCCTTTTACAACGTGGGAGCGATTTGGGATTAACCCAATGGTCCTGGAGAGCATTTCTGGTAGGATGAACTCACACCAGCAACCTGCAAAGTTCATTTTCTGCCAGAAATTCCAGTCACCAAAAAACCCCAAAGTACTCATAGGAATAATTGTGGAAAACAGAGAAAAATAAAAGCCTCCTAAATGCTTTCAGAGGGCCCGATGCAATGCTCAGACAAGTCATAGAGTGTCTTTCTTTTGACTTCGGATGGATTTTGTCAGCTTCAGCAGGAATTTGAGAGTTTTATTCATTAAATATTTTGAAGGATTCTCCTAGATTTATCCATGCACAAATGGCTTCAGCATCTCCAATGATCAAATCAGCCAGTCAGCATTGGTTTTTATTTATTTATTTATTTTTATTTTTATAAACCATTCAGGTCAGCTATTAAAATACAAACTGAGAATATTTTTACAAGGGTTTTGTTCTCGCACAAGGCTGGCAGTCAAGCTGGCACCTCTCCTTTCATTTTTACCCCTCCATTACCTCAGTGTAGTGTGTCCATCAGTTTGCTCTTATTTATTCTTGCAGACTGTTTTAGACAATCTGCTGAAGGAATCTCACTCAGCAACGAGTGTTGACCTTGAGCTGCTCCTTTTCTTTCTCTCTCCTTTATTTAAGAATGTGCAATGAATTAAGACATCACTTATATCTGCGCTCTTTGCAGGCAACAACGGCTCTCCAATCGAGCATGAATGGCAGGTCTGCGGGCAGCGCTGTCCTGGAAATGTGATATTATGGAAACGAGAGGTGACCTGCTTACAGACAAAACAACGTGACGGGAAGAGTCCTGCCTCCCGAATGGGACATGACGGCCGTCCCCCCGGGGCCTCGCCGCTCGCTTTGCATCAGCAGCCCTTGATGGGTAGGAGGGGGGGACAAGGACCACAGGGTGCAAGCGCTCGTCCCCGCTCTCCCTTCCAAATACCATCCCCTGCCTTTCCCCACCTGCCTCCAAGGTGAGTCCCAGCAAGCCACGGGTGACCACAAGCTGTGAAACCTTTAATTGCCTTGAAATCCTTCCTCTCACATCACTGAAACCCCGGCGGGGAGGTGCGGCATCGTTCACGACGCTCCAGCCCCAAGAGGGATGGAGCCAGGGCAGGCAACGTGCAGGATGCGGCCACCCACACCCCCCACACCCTGTGGGGCCGGGGGGCACCCCGCCAGCTCCACAGCCAGCCTGGGGCCAGGGCAGCCTGAGCAGAGCCTGTGCCAGGGCCTGCAACCAAGGGAGCTCGGAGATTTGGGTTTAATCACATTTATTTGGGGGGGAGAAAGGGAAATTCCTCAAATCTCCTGCTTTTTTTCCAAACGTTTCTATATCTGGTCTCAGAGGTAACAAGGAATTAGCACAAAACCATACCACACAATAATAACCGCATTCAGCATGCTCAGAAGCTCATGGGAACGCGAGGAACAAAAGGAATCCATGGCATTACGCGCAGCAAGGCCCGTGCTGTCCCAGGCCTGCTGCGGTTCCTCTTCCCCTTTCTGCCCCAGCACTGGCGGCTGCGGAGGGAGAAACCTGTCCCGGGGGGATCCACCCCAGCCCAGCCCCGTCCCCAGCGCCGGAGCCCGGCCCTGCAGATGTGATCAATAAAGCGCACGGCTATCGGATCGCCCCGCTTTGATTTAAGGAGTTTCCCCGCCACCAGGGACTGAGCACTCGGGACGTCTGCATGGAAACAGGATCTGTGTTTAAGTCATTAGCCAAATGCGCCGCAGGTGGAGGCAGGCGCAGGGCTGGGGCTGTGCCCAGGCGCTGCTCCTGCCCCACACCGGGCTCCCCCCGGCCCCACGCATCGCGCCCAGCCCCGGACACATCCCTCTGGGGGATGCACGGAGGGGGCCCGGTGAGGTGTCCTCACCACCACCTGCTGCCTGCACCTTCTGTATTAGCCAACAACCTACCCAAGCGCAGCAAAGTGGGGCTACCCTCTCCCCCTTCCCTCATGGTGTGGAAATCATGCGAAAGCCTTGGTGTAACCCAAGAGAAACCCTCCGGGGAGAAGCTGCCCTAAGGGCATGGCTGCGCGTGCCAGCTCGGCCACGAGCTGATCGCCTGCTCTGCTGCAGGACATTTGGCACCTCTGGCACCCTGTGTGGGGCTGGGGGCAGATGGGGACCCACACGTGGCTGCCCCCAGCCTTCCTCTCGGCCCCAAACCCGCCACCACCGTCCTGTCTTCTGAGTGGCCTTGAGTCTTCAAAGACAGGGGGAGGGCGGGGGAGCAAAGTCCACAGAGGTTCCTCCTAAAAAATTTAAACAAAAATATCTGGTCTTGGCTGATGTTAAAATTGGAGCATTTCATTAAAAGGCTGCAGGGCTTTTAAAGACAAACTATAAGCAGCGCCATGAATAATGTAGGCTCCATTCAGAAGATGAGGGCCTTAGCGCATCCATAATACATGGGGCCAGCCCGGGAAGACGCCGCTAACGCACAGGAACGCAGGAGGCAGCGGCCCCGGCTCCTCTCCGAAAGGAAAACAAACCGAGAAGTTTTAGGAGCTCTCCCACCGGCTGGGCGCTCTGGGGCATGGCGAGACTCCTAGGGGGTTTTAAACCCTTTTTATTGGTGTCTATCTCAACTAAAATAAACTTGGTAATCTCATTATGAGGCTGGGGGCCGATCCAAGAGCGCTGGGTATGGCCCGTGCAGCTCTGTAAATACGGCTCGGGCTGCTGGCTGTCGGGGCAGGGGCAGCTCCGATGTGCTGGCGTGGCGAGGATTTGCCACCGACCCGGTGGCACTGCGAAGCCCCGCTCACTGCAGCGCCGGGCAGGATGGGTGCGGGGGGGGGCAGCTCTGCCCCCAGCCCCGCCGAACGCCCCCCGCATTCCCAGCCACGGTGGCGAGCGTGGGATGGGGCCCGGTGCGAGAGTGTAATGTGTCTGCATCGTGGGAAAGGAGCCAACGCATAAACATCACACACAGGAAAACAGAGTCTCTGCAGTAAGGAAAATTGATTCTTCTAACAGTTTTATTCGCATAATGCTTGGTGGCTTTACCCGAGTTCCCAAGTTATCTCCCTCCTTTGCTATTTAACGCTGCAGAGAGTATGTTCTCCAAGTATCTTATCTCTTTAATAGCTCTTCCTTTTTAGAGTGTATATATCACTGGAATCTCCTGCGGCTTAGGTTACCTTAAACACGAGTTGCAGTTAAAAAATGTTACCCTTTCAGAAAAAATGCTGTGTGGAAGTTACTCACACCCACAAAATGAAACTAGAGGAAAAAAGGCTTTCGATGGATTTTGTGGGACTAATGGGGAACAATCCATCCACTGGATCGGGGTTTTGTAAATCTGTTTTGGCCAAAAGCCTGAATTACAATTTGCATATCTTTTTTTGCAGCAACCAAAAAAAAAAGGGGGGGGGGGGAGGGCAGAAAACAAAGTGAAAATCCCTGCATGATTTTGGTTCGGTGCCTGCGCAATCTGTCAGCAAGGACAAATTCCCCAGACTTAATCCAATTACACAAAAATTCTCTCTGCGAAATTATTTGGGGATGAAATTGGCAAAAAGTCACTGGGGACTTTTTCTCCCCTGCTTCGCATCAGACCACGAGCTGCCCTTGTCAGCCGGGGGGGACCCTGGGGTGGCTGGAAACGCAGCCTCAGCACGGAGGGGATCTGTCAGGGAGCCGCGGCCGCAGCGTGGCACCAGCCTGGGAGCTCGCTGCCGTCGGGTCTGCGTGGACAGCACGCTGCCCGTGGGCTTCGTGGCCCCCTGGCACGTGGGGACAAAATCCTCGCCCGCCACCGAAGCAGCGATGGCAGCGATGCCAGCCCCAAGCGCCCTTTTCTCCCCAAAAGTCACGGGGCTGCTCCCCGTGAAGGCCGTTGCTCAGTCTGACACCTTGCTCCGCTTGGAAGAATCTCCTGGTGCCATGCTCGCGTTTCCTCCTTCTTGCTGCCTTTCGCACACGTCACCTCTGCAGCTCTCTCTCCGTCTGCTTTCCCTCCCTGCCCCTCTCCCTCTGTGGCAGGTGGAGAAAACAGACAGCGCCTGCGGAGCAAGGGAAGGCGTGTTGTGGCAGACACGGGCTGGTTTCGGGCCTGGGGCACACGGGGGAAAGGCTCCAGGGTTATCCTGGGGAGGGATTTGGCCGGCAGGGGAGAGGAGGCATGGGGAATGCATTAGGAGGGTCACCTCGCTGGCTGCAAGCAGGCTTTGTATTGTTACCAAATGTTCGTTAATCCAAAAGCAAAATTTAAGAAATGTAGCAACTTTGCGGGAGGAATTCAGACAATCCAGGAAATCCAAAGGTAGCCCCTGACCCTCGGAAAGCCCCAGGGTAGCCAGCGAGCCCCGAGAGCGGGGGGCGTGAATTGCACTGACGGAGCAGCTTGCAGGATGAAACCGCGGCGCTGTTCATATATCACCCGCTCCGGGGGAAGCAGAGGGGCAAAAGCCAGGAATAAATATCGAGCTGCCTCCAGAGCCTGACGTTTTCGGTCGGAACACAATAGCGCAGGCGGCGGCCGCGATCAGCTGGGCTCTGGAGAGCTGGGGCAGGAGGGAGGAGGAGGTGAGCCCAGCCCGGCCGTGAGCAGCCCCTCTCCTGCCCCGGAGAAGCCCAAGCAGGGCATGTCCCCTCAGCCCGGGGGGCGCGAGGCAGCCTCTGCCCCATCCCACAGCCTCCAGGCACGGCCGCAGCAGCACCAAGGGGCCACCAGCACGCGGATGCTGCCTTTGCTGGTGCAGACCACAGTGGCCCAGGACCCCTCTTTGGTTCTGCACGGCTCCTGACAGGAACATGCTGTGTTGCGTGAGCTCTGGGGACATTGTTTCTAGTTAAAAATGGATTTCTGACATCTTGCTGCTCCTGGGCATGCCCTGGGCTGCTGTGAGCATCCCTGCGTATGGACCTGGCATTTCCCATCGCCTCTGCTCGGGCATCTCTCTGCCTTGTGGTTCTCACCAGCACATTTTTTTCTCCTTCACCAGCCAGAAAGCATCCTGCCCACCTCACAGAGGCTGGCACTAAGTGCTGTGAGATGAGGGGCTGGCGCTGAGACCTGCGAGAGATTCGTGGTGGTGTCTGAGGTTTCCGCTGTCCGTAAGACAGAGTACGATGGCACAGAGGTCCCGTCAGGCATGGAGAAGGATCACCTGAGCTTTTCGGCCCTGCCAGAAAACCAGAGCAGATGCTGATACGTGCTCATTAGACCAGCTCCCATGAAGGGTTATGGCCTCGCCTCAAGGCCAGGAGGAGTGCAGGCTCCGGAGACAGCACTGGGGCTGTCAGTCCCTGGCAAATATTTAGGCTTAAGTGAGATTTGGAGTCTCAGCCCTTTGCTGGGACTGAGCACAGTCACAACCAGGACTTTTCTCCTGATCTGTGGGATTTAAATCCGAGGATCTGGTTTGAGAAAAGGGGGATGTGGAACCTGAATGCTGCTGGCCCCAAAAGGTTTCCATCCAGACCTGGATCCGCGCCCCCTAACAGCTCCCACTCTTCGCGCTTCCCCTCCCAAGCTGTCACAGCCGCGGTGCCAAAGCTCTGCTGCTCTCCTTTCCCTTCGCACTTCCATATTGTTGGAAGCTCCACCAGCTCCTCACCCGGGTGGCACCACGGCAAAGTGCCGAATACCTCTGCCAATGGCTGCCTGCCCTGCGCTGCCGTCCCCAGCCAGCCTGCGGGGCCGCGGCACCGCGAGGCCCCAGCCTGGGCTGAGCAGAAAATGCCAGGCATCTAAATTTAGCTTTACTAGGGGGGAGAAAGGGAAAAAAACCCACTCTCCCTCATTACAGCTGAGCATCTGCGGAGTGCACTGAAAGCAGCACGAACGGGAACAAAAACCTCCCCCACCACAAGGGCAGGGGCTGGCTCGGCGATGCTTATTTTAGCTCCGTGGCGCTTGGGCAGGCGTGCCAGCACCGAGCCCCCAGCGCTGGCGAGGGGAGGGGGCACCAAGCTGGGGGGCTAGCTTTGTGGCTGATGGGGAGCACGGCCACCCCCGTGCATCATGTGTGGAGCTGGCGGTGCCACTGCCCTGTGCCACCCTGTGCCGTGGTGCCCGCGCCACCGGCCCTGCAAAGGCAAAGCTCGCCGTGCGCCGCGCCGCCGGCCCCAGAGCCAGGGCAGCCCCCCGCGCCCCCACCCCCAGCAGTGGCCGAAAACGAAGGGAGAGGGAGGGAGGGTGTAACAATTTGGAGAAGAATTACTGCGAGAGACTAAAATATCACTGGCACCCTGGTGGCTTTAATGCATTCTGCCTCTTGGCCCTGAATAAATAACAATGGAAAAAGCAACCCTAGAGAAATATCAACCAGACAAAGTACATCAGCAGACCAGAGCAGGGAGTGCGGAATGTATTTAAACAGAGAAAACAGTGGGAACACAAAAGGCATGCTGGATGCTGAAAGGGCAACCGATGGGGAGGTCACGGAGGTTACAAGCACTGGATTTCCATACGTTTTCCTTTCCCTAACGCCCCATGGCCAGAAACACCATGGTTGCTGCTTTCCTGGTGTGAATTGCATGCACCAGGTCAGTATTGTTTTAGAGGCACGAACTACAGCTTATTAACATATACTGTAGTGATTAGAGGTGGCCAAAGTGTGCCCATCAGCAGCTTGCGAGAGGGGTAGAATCCAGACTTAAAAAAAAATAAAAAAAATGGTGTGTTCAGATTATTCACGGAAATCTTTATTTTGAACTCCCTCGCTCCTAAAGGAAAGCCATTGTACCAAGCTAAGGCATTTCATTTCAATATTTGCTCCAAGTGAAAGACAGACTTCTTGATATAAAATTATTTTAAAGTTACTTTCAGCTAAATTTGCACAGTGGCATTTTGAGGAAATGCTTGAAAGTCTTTCCCCTTGCGTGAAAGCCCACAGCCGTGGGGCTCCAACTCACTGCCTGCAGCCACCAGCAGCGGTGCTGGGACTCGCCACCGCTTAACCCCGCGTGCTGCTCAGGCTGCAGAGCATTTCCGTACCATTAAGTGGCAGAAGTGCTGGAGTCACCTCTGAGGTCCATAAAGCGATGTTATTTTGGCAAGCTGTACCCCAGGACCTTGTCGTAGGGGTATTTGCTTGGCCGAGCTCACGGCTTGCAAGCTGCGTTCCGGCTCCAGTATCCCACTGCATGATATATACATCCTTAGTGCTGCTGCTCGTTCCTCCACATTTCATAGGAAAAACTCTCCCAAACGGCGAGGAGCTGCCAAGCATCCTTCTCTCACGCTGGCTGGCACATAAATGCAGAAAGTAGATGTGGAAAACTTGCAGAAAGCACGCGTTGGCAGGAGTCCTGCCGCAGGGTGGGATGTGATAGGAGGCCGGCCGCATGCTGGAGCTGCCACTGCGTGGCCGTGCCTGCACCTTGCTCTCCCCGTGCACACCACTGCTGAGACCTGACACCGCCAGCCGGGGAGCAGGATCGCTCCCACAGCTCAGCCCAGCAGGATGAGGGGTCTCCTCCATCCCCCAGCAGACTCCGGAGGCTTCCCCAGGTGGGAGGCGGGTGGTCGCAGTGATGGGCAATGGCGGTGACAAATTTAATGAGGACTGGAGACTGCCTTTGACAGACACTGCGCTGTGATGAGATGCAAGTCTGAAGTATAGCAAAGTGCTCTGCTGATCCAGTAAGTCTCATTTACCTTGGGATATGACTGTTTCCTCGTTGTTTCTTGGGATTCCCATATAACACAAGCAGCTCTTATTAACCTTTGCTCACCTTGGGATGAACAAACTCTTTCTGCCTAATTTTGAACCCACTTGAACACTGCGGATTTGAAAGTTGGGCGAAAAGATCAAATATTGCAGAGTTCCTGTTCCAGGAGAAACTGTGAAAAAGGGCACAGAGAAAAACAGGCTACAGCTAAAATAATGCGGTACATGTTACACCACACCCTCTGCTAGCTAAGCTCCAGCAGAAATCCTATCCCCCCCAGCATACAGCAAAAGCTCTCCATCACATGGTTTTGTAAAAAAATCTTGTTTGTGGAGAAATGGCTCGAAGCCTTAGAGAAGAGTATTGTTCCGAAACGTTAGCGACTCGGGCAAATTTCTCCAAGCATTTCAAGACAGTCACAAGTCTTTCTGGTGCCTTCTGATCACCCTAGCAAAACCAGCAGATTGGACGCACATCTGAGCCTTTAAAATCTTTGTGGGCAGCCGTTAAGAGGCAGAGCGTGGGAAGCTGCACCCGGCGGCGCTCTGCTGGGAGGGACCTGGCACAAGAGGACCCGAGCGTCGGATGAAGGCTGCCAGGTCGAGCCCCCGGTCCCCACAGCCCGGGCACCTCGGGTGGGGGCTGCCTCTCCTGACGTGTCCCCTGTGATCAACAGAGGGATGTGGCCACCTCCTGGGGACGATTCTGGCCTGCTGGGCTGAACGAGGGCATCTTCTCTCCTGATCTGAGCGTGTCAGACAGCAAACAGGGATGGGATCCACCTGCCTTAGCATGTAGGTAGGGAGAGGAATCCTTTCTGGACAAGGGAACACTTTGTGCTAACTACCACACAATCCCCCTTTACGAGAAGATTGAGCACTTCTTGATGGATCAGAAAGCATCAATGGGATAACAGAGCAGTCCCAGAGATGCCACAAGGCCTGGAAACGTGTTTCAGGGCTTCAAATGCAAGTTGATGCTCGTGTGATTGTAGCGTGTGCTTGGCCACTGGGGACAACGGGACAGTTACAGAGGGTGCAAAGCCGGGAGAAGCGCGTTTTTTGTCGTGATGTTTGCTGCAGAAGACAATGAGGGGAAGCATTTCCATTTCAAAGGCATTGTGTATAGGAAATCAGAATGTGACCTTAACGGTGAGGGAAGTCTCTGAGGAGGAAATCAGGGAGCAACTGGTGAAAGTGTAGTAAATCACCGACTGGATGGTATTTATCCAGGAGTTCAGAAAGAAATAAGGGGTGAGCCACTGGGAAGGTAATGACATGGGTACACAATATATTCTGGGACGACGGGAAAGGAACCACAATTACTCCTGTGGAATGGAAATCACATGTGGCACCACAATAAGTGCAATGTCAGGGTCAGGCATGGATGTTTCCAAAATTATCGCCCCCCCCCCCCCCCCCAAAAAGCAATAATTTGAGAAGTTTTCCATCTCTTCTCGATCAGCCTTGATCAGCTGATAGTATTTGATCCGATTACGCTCTGGTACGTGCAGGGCTCTGCAGTCCCCTCTGCTCCCCCCGCGCTGCCTGCTCCCGTAGGTACCCCCGCAGACAGCTCGCCCCCATCCCCTGGGACACGGGGACAGCCTGGGGCCCGCCATGGGTCCCCCGTTCAGGTTGCAGCCCCCAAAGTGCAGTGCAGCTGCCAGGAAGCGTTTTCCCGATGTTCGTCACGAACTCCTCGACAGCCGATACCGATACCCTATAAAATGACACGCTCGCAGACACGCCAGAAGCACACTGAGCGCTCCGCAGCCCCGAAACGCAGCCCGCCAGGTATCGCCTCCTGCTGCCCAGCGGGGACAGACGAGGGGCCGGGGCCGTCACCCACACCCGGACCCAGGGATGGCTGGCTGGCTGGAAGACGAATTCCTTTGTGCCTTGGTGAGGCAGGCCACAGCAGTGCCAGGTGACAAAGCCCCCGTCCCTGCTGCCCACCAAAATGCCCTGGGCTGGATGAAGAGCAGGTCCCAGAGCTGGGGCTGCTCCCTACCCCCTTTTGCAAAGTTATCCCCAGAAACCTCTCAGATGGGCGATTTGAGCGCACTCAGTGCCATCTCACACTTCTTCTGGTTCCCATCCAAGGAAATGGAGCTGCCCTGTGCAGGACTGTGCCAGCAGCCCTGCGCCTCTCCCTGGCAGCAGCGAGCCCGCCCTCGTCCCACTGCCCACAAAAAGTTAAATGCGAGCCGCATCCCTTCCTTTTATTGTTGTTCTTTTTTTGATACTATTGTCTCCATTGTGTCGGAGAGGTAATAGTACTGAGCAGCCCGCCCAGCAGCATGAGGACAGAACGGGACCAAGACAGCCCAGAAGTGCCGCAGATGGGAACGCGAAGTGCCAGGGCAAAGTTTAAGCAAGTGTCCCAGCGCAGGATGCAGCCACCGCAGGAGGACCTGGGACACATGGGAGGGATGTGACGAGCGAGGGGGGACAACAGGGAGGATGTAAAGGCAGGGAGGCAGCATCCAACGGGCTCAGCTCCCTCGCACCATGTTCTGGACACCTCGCACTCCACGGGGAAGGAGAAAGCCCCGATGCTGCCGCCTTGCTAGCCCCAAGTGCAGCCCCTGGGGGGCTGGAGAGGACCGGGGGGCACCCAGCAGGGTGCTGGCACCCCTGGGGGCTGTGCCCGGTGAGGGGTCACCTGGCCCTTCCCCTGCCCACCGGAGCTGGGACCGAGGGGTGACGGCGCTGGGATGGAGCGGGGCTGCCGCGGTGCCATGGCAACGCAGCTCCATCTCCATCAGCCCTCAGCCTTTGTGCCGAGCCGCGTGCTGGAGTGGTTTTAAGGGCTTTGAATGCAAGTTGGAACTAAAAAAATAAAAAGAAGAAAGAAAAAGGCAGAGAGTTAACTGCCTGAGAGGGGTGTGGAGGCTGGGGGACACAGAGGAAAGCCCTTTCCACAAATATTATTCTTTGGTTTGGAGGAATGGTCCATCCATCAGCTGCCTTGAACAGACCAGCTCACCCTTGCTGAGCTCATTTCAGCTTTCAAATGTTCTTGTAATTGTGGGCCTTTTTTGCTGTTTTTAATTTCAGTCTGGGAGGAAAGAAAGGATAAAAAGACACCATTGCCTTCCCCCACTTCTGTATCTGCTGGGGAGAGGAGAGGAGAGGAGAGGAGAGGAGAGGAGAGGAGAGGAGAGGAGTAAATTTTAGCTCAGTTCCAGCTCCCCAGACTTTCACCACCAGATGCCCTGATTTTGGGGACAGGCTGGCCATAACTTCTAGTCCCCGGGGACACCTCGGTGTGACAGACTCTGTGTGTAGCACTGCTGCAGGCATGGGGACTGGTGGCCCAGCCTGTGGAGCGCACGGTATCTGCTCCCACCCTACAGAGCCGTTTTCATTCCGACCACGTGCAGCTCGGGGTAGTGGCTGTCCCACAGATGCTGTTGGTTTCCCTCTGCTTGTTTTCCTGGCAACAGCCATCGTGGGGAGGGGACCTCTGTGCTTCACCAAGTGTCCTGGGAGCGCAGATCCAGCCCCAGCACCGCGCGAGTGGAAGGGAAGGAATGGCAGGAGCGAGGGATCTGAGAGCAGGCCTTTCTTCTCAGCTTGTGCGTGTTCCAGACGCCAGAAGAAGCCCCGTTGACTTCAGTCTACCGGTGGCACCAGTGATGAGGTCCCTGCGGGATGCAAGGGAAGGGTCCGTGCTTACCTCTGTTGGGGCTCGGCCGCCAGCAGGAGGGCGTGCCAGGGACGTGGCTCCTCCGAAACAGCCACAGCCGTGGGTAAGAGCAGCCAGAGCTTCCCAGAGAGCGCCGCGTCCTCCCCAGGAGAGGCCATCTCACTGAAGGATAAACTTCATCTCAACAGCTCATTCAGGCTTGTGCTGCCTTGCCAAAACAGCCCACAAGCAGGACTGGGAAAGGGGGAAGTGGTGGGACAGGGACAATTAGAGCCAACTGCGGTGGAGGGATTTTGAGTTGATCTCTTTTTTCCCCTTTTAATAGCGCTGTATTATAAATATCACAAAACCACATGTTATCAGACAGAATGAAACAATTATGCTCGACTTCACAACTACGGGATATGTGCCTTCCATGGGGCCTTGCGCTCTCTGATGTGGACACCTGCTCTCTAGAAATTTGATGGGTGAGCAGCAACTTGACCAGGATGTGGGCCCCAAGCAAACCCCGTAAGTCAGAGCAAATTTTAGTCATGACCAATTGGGTGCTACTGAAGGAAGAACTCATCCCAGTTGCTGAGTCATTTTAATCACACGCAGCTAATGACCCTCCGGGCCGGGGGAGCGCAGAGCCCGCGCGCGCTCCCGCAGACGGTTCTGATTTCTTCGGAGGACACGGCGAGGCCTGGTGGGTATAATGGATATCCAGGCAGCTGGGGCTTAGCTCCGGCTCTCCTGAGCAGGTTCTGCTAGAAATAATGTCAGTGATTTTTCTGCCCCATTTATTTTGGGACGTTGTGGTTTTGCGTTCATTTACTAAGAAAACCCGCTCTGGGTCCCCACCACCACCACACGCACATGCTTTCTCTCCCTCCCCTCCCAATGTCAGGAGGATTTTCCTCGCGAAGGTCTCCTCGCAGGCACCCCCAGCCTCGGGCCGTTATTTATAGGGTACCTCTCCGCAGAGCACAATGCTGGAGGTGAGTGAGTTATTGTTCCGGGTGACATCATGGGGTGGACTTCATAAGGGGGCTCAGCGGACGGTCTCTGAAGACAGCTGCGAAAAAGGCAGCCCTGAAGGATATGATGGAGTGGGTGAGACATAAATTTCTTAGGACAGGCAGTGAAAAAACGTTTACAGCCCTTCTTTCCTGAGTCTGGTTTCAATCAGAGTCCCAGCCGTTTCATTGATGCTTCGCACTAAGCACTCACTCAGACATACGCTTTATGCGCTCAACCTGCCTTATTTATTTTATTTTATTCCCCTTTTTACTGTTTTCAAAATGCACTGGTACAGGATGGCTTACAGATCCTCCAGCAGCCAGCTCCCATGTAAGGTAGCCACAGACAAAGGCTATCTGCCTGGATATGAATCTGGCTCGCAGACGGGAACACCGAAGAATAATATTGATAACGGTAATGAAGGAACGGGTTTATAAAACCATCACATTGCAGTCTCAGTCTATAACAAACGTGGTATTAACTTTGACATTCATTAAGGCGGCTTGCCATTTCTCCCTGGCTTAATGGAAAATCTGTCTGTTTAGAAGTGTTTGTTGCAACTGCAGAGGTTAAGGGAACAGATAGGTTACTGATTAGGAAAGCCCCGAGCACTTGGTAACCCCAAAGGGCATTTTAAGTTCATTCTTAGCCTTCTTGCTCCTATTTTCACTTCATCTCATATCTCGGGGTGACTGCTTTGTATGCTTGCGATGACCGTGAGCGGCTGGCCCCAAGGGGTGTCGGCAGCAGGGTCCCAAGGGTGTCCAGGGCTGGTGGTGCCCCCGGGGGAGCAGTGCTGGGGACCCCCCCGACAGGGCCACGTCAGCCACCACCCGCTGTCTGCTGCCCACTGGTGTCTGGAGGGCCTGGGTCCTCCCTCACAGGGCAGCCTAAGAAGGTGTGCCTGGTTTTTGTGTGTGGAGACATGATTTTCACCCAAATCCCTCTTCTATTCCCAATAATATCCATACGGGTTTCCTGGGAGCAACGGGAAGCAGGGCTCTTGCTGAAGCCCCACCTGCATGGATGCTGTGCACCCCCCAGCCCCATCCTCCTGGGTCGTGGGGGCTGCCCAGAGGCACCCACCTTCGGCAGGACTCCCACCCAGCAGCAAGGCAGGGATCTTCCCGGGATCCCGAGCTTTGCAGAGCTCCTGCGGCACCAGTCCCGGAGGCCACCGGGGTGTGGGGAGGGGGCGGGTGCTGCCCCCAAGGCCACCTTGAGCACAGCCCTGCCGTGCCATCTGGAAGAGCCTCTTGGTATCAGCACATCTCGGTGCTCTCCATCTTAATCGAAAGAATAGACTTTTGGTTAATACAGTGAGTTAATCTCAATCTGCCTCTCCCTGTGACTCGCCGGTATTTATCAGCATTCTGCATTTTACATATACGTGCGAGGCATTTAATAAAACCCAGACCGAGGAGATGAAAGATTTATCCGTTTGCCCTGAGAGATGTCCCTTGTGAGGGCAACTTGGGACTCCAGAGCGGAAACCTGGATTGTTTTTTATGGCAGCTGCGTGAAGAGATACAGAGCCTTTGAAGTCCTCCCGGCCCCCTTCCTCCCACCGGCCCCACGGCTGGGCTGCCCTTCCCCAGCCTGGGGACACGGGGACATGGGGACAGAGGGACACAGGGTCATGTCCCAGCTATGTGGGATGGTTCTGTGCGGGGCTCAGCACTGCAACCCCCCCCCGGCACGCCGGGGACTCAGGCTTTGGGAAGGAAAGCGAGGCTTCCCGGTGGCGCTGGAGCGGTGACATTTCCCTGCTGTCCCCCAGGTATCCGCCTGCAGAAGGGCAGGGAGGGACCAACAGGTGCCAGCCCAAAGAAACAGGAGGGGAACACCCCCCGGGGGCACATTGGGGTCTGCCTGGCCCCAGGAGGGTGGCAGGAGACGGCCACTGTTGGTGCTGTGGTTACTGATGAACAATTTTAATTTCTTCCATAAGCAGCCAATAAAGCTCATCTCTCTCTCCCCTTCTCTCTAATGCACCATTTATTTCTTGCTTTGAAAGGCGATCAAGGAAATTCACACAGCGGACCGGGAGGGGGAATTTGATGCTAAATGTCAGCGCTGCCTGAGGAAGCCTAATTCTCCTCCGAGCAGCTGCAGCAACATCTTCCCAAACAGGGCTCTAAATTACAAAGAGCCTGTGGCTTCTGGTGACCGGGGGGAGCTGATGGCGTCAGCCCCTGCCCCGGGCTGCTTCCAGAATGGACCATCCACCGCCCTGAAATTAGGAGCAGTTGCATTTATGGGGGTTATAGAAGGCGTCCCGGGCTGGGCGCTCCTCGGAGCAGCAGCAGCTCCCTGCAGAGCATCCCCGGTCCCCTGGGTGTGCAGTGCCCCCCGTGTGCCCCCCGCCAGCAACGAGCTGTGCTGGGCCCTCCATGCAGCCCAGGCCATTACTTGTCCTCGTGGACTACGACTATCCCTAAAGTCACTGAAGGATAAGGGTCTGCATGACAAGAGGCTGACGATGACTGCACGCTGCGGGTGGTGGAGAGGAAAAACACAAAGCTGATTACCCAGGAACGACTCCAGTGCTGAAGCTGGTACCTCTGGTTGTGCAGGAACCTGCCTGGAGCCTCTGCAGCTTTGTTTTGCAGGGCCAGGTGGGAGCAGGTTTGCATGTAAGTGGCTGAACAGTGGACAAAATGGTGGAGATCCAGGCGTCCTGCTAAGAAACCTCCTAGGCCTGTGATCCATGTGTGAAAAGCAGCGCGCTGTGCACATGGGGTATTTGAAATATCAAAGACAGAACTCTTTTCATCTCTGAACTCTGCCTGGGGAAGAGATATTAGAGAAATATTTGCACGATTTAACGTGGATGGTCAGTTCTCAGCACGAGGAGGTCAGGGGAAGGAAGCGTGTCAGCAGGGCGTGGGGCAGATCTGGAGCTTCAGCCCCAGCCAGAGTTCGAGTCCCCATGAGAATACAGTGCCATGGAAAAGGAATCAGCTTATGGGGACTGCAATGTCCAGCACCCAGGGACCCAGGCTTTGCCTAAACGGAGTTGTCTGAGCACTGCAGAGTCCCAGGAAAGACAGAAACAGGGCTCCGGGGGCTCCTGCTGCCCGGCGTAGCCTCCTGCCTCACGCCTTCCCTCCTGCTCACGGTGCTCTGCAGCATCGCTCTTCTGGGTGAAGGCTGCTGGGCTTTGGGCTGCTCCTAAGACCATTTCAATTATTTTGCTGGAGGAAGGACAAAAAATATTTTTCATTGTTCTCCTGCCCTCCCCTGAATCTGTGTGTTTGCTGTTTTGCTCTTTATTCTCCTGTGCAGAACTCTGCGCTTGGGAAGCTGCGCTGGAGTATCCTTTCCTGCGATACTCATGCTGCAGGTATCTCGCACAACATAAGCCTGGTCTTGATCTTTCTGTGGAAAGATGCATAAATTAGATATAGGTTTCTACAGACCTACCTATAGAAAAATCCAGGGCATTCCCAAGACCTGAGCTACATGAACAGCTGAATTCATGTCCTGAACAAATGCGTATCTGCTCCCTAAACCCATGAGATCTGATCAAGCCCAACACAAGCTCATTTAAAGATGTCAAAAAACTGTGGATCAGATCTGTGGCAGTTTTAAGTGGCCTTAGATTATGTAAAGTAAGCAACTGCCACTCATCAGCAAGAGCTGTTTGACAGGGCATGTGCAGAAGAGCTGGGTGTATTCGCTTTGTAATATTCAAGACAGAAATGATATAGCTGAGAGAAGACTGCAAATAATTTTTTTTGCAGGATTAGCTCCAAAGTTTTAAATGGTTCCTCCAGCTGCACTCTAGCTTTCGAGCTCCCTTTTTGGGAACATTCAAGCTGCTTTCACTGGCATGGGTGTTTGGAAAGAATTCTTTGGTCTCCCACCACCGATTCGTGCCTGAAGCGCAGGCAGACACAGAGCCTGCTTTCCCTGCCCTGGCACTGCATCCCTGTGCAGCCCAGGTGGGACCACGGTAAATCCAGGCTCAGAAAAGCCCACCCCAAATGTGCCTGCACGCTGCTTTCCTGGAGACACCCGCAGCTATCCCGTAGACCGAAAAGGAGGCGGAATCTGTCAGGTGAATTCGTCAAGCAGGGGTGATAATCATTCATTTAGCCAGTAATGACATGGCACTTACTGTGTAATAACCTGGATATTGCATGGAAATTGCCATGTAATCCAATGCTCGGTAGCTGCCATATTGTCAGCAGCTGCACGGAAATTTGTGCCCTCTCATTTAAAACCCTGCAACTTCTATTATTATGAGAATAAAGCGGCAGATCCCCAGTTTGCCAAAAGGAGGATCTCCAGAGGGATGTTATGAATAATTAGGCAGCCACGGTGGTGTTGGATAACATCTTTACCGTAACTCCATTAACTGGCAATTGATTGTTTTCTGAGCTCCGACCTGCTTCCAGCCCCCGGCAGGGCGGGCAGGGCTCTGCGGGTGCTCGCCGCGTGGCAGCAGGGTGAGCACGGCAAGCAGCAGCCAGTGCAAGCTGCTGTCCCTCCCCGGAGCCTGAAGGAGCACCTCCAGCACATGCTGGTCGAGAACCTCACACAACGTTTGGTTATCATTAAAAAAGCACAAGTGCAAATCGCACTGGCACAACCACGGCTGTATTTACAATGACGGACGCCTTCTCCAGGCCGATCTCCGGATATCCAGATATCTGGAGATCAATCTCCAGTCTCCGAATATCATCCTTGGGTCTCTGTCTGCACAAAGCTCCCTCACAGCTTACAGGCGATCCCAACGTGACCTCTGCCACCCTCAGAAGCACATCCTCAGCCCTGCCTCTGGAGCGATAAATCGTGGTCCCCTGCAGCCGCTGTTGCCCTGATAATGTGTTATTTTTAGATGGAAGAAGTACGAGGTCAGAGTTAATGTTTTGCATTTGTCAGTGGAAGACGTGGGGGGGGGGGGGGGGGGGGGGGGGGGGGGGGGGGGGGG
>CM021700.1:971518-998508 GCA_011074415.1 Stictonetta naevosa
CACCCGTGGGTAACCCCGTCCCCCGTCCCACGCCCCCTCCCCGCCTCTCCCCCCTGCTGCTGCCTGGGCAGCTCGGAGCCCGCTCCTCTTCCTCGCCCCGCTCTGCCTCCCAGGCTGGCCAGCGCGGGCTTCCCCGGCTCTGCCTCCGAGCCAGTGATATATGGAGGGAGCAGCTCTTCGTCTGCTGTTGTTTGCTGTACAAACTCCTAAACCGGCCTGTGCCTGGGATGTGAGAGGCATGAATGTGTGTGGGAGGTTTGCAGTTCCTAGTGATTGAGATTCCTTGGTTGAAGAAGCCTAAACAAACACCATAACCTCAGGGGAAATTCTGCAAAGTTTTAGTTTTAAGTGTTTCCTCTAACAAAATAACTGTTTGGCCTACAACGCTACCAGAGAGCATTCCTTTGGCTCACTAAGGCTTGGTGAGCTAAGGCTGGAGACGAGACCGTGCTTTAAGTGCGAAAACACGAGAACTTTATCTACACTTTGAGCAAAAATTGGAAAGTGCTCCTCGTTACGGACTCACCTCTGTTGTACTTTCCACCCAATTAATTGAAGGAAAATTCAGCTAGCACAAGTTCCCCAGTAGATCTCCTAGGGCTGGTGTAAGGACGGGATGAACAGGGGAGGGCCTCGTGTGTGAGTGCTCACCCATCGCGCACCTGGACACGTTCTACCTGGGGATGGAAGAGGTGTCCCCACACCCTGTCGCTTCTCTCAGCCTTTTATTTATTTATTTGGGGTGAAAAAAGCATTGCTGACCTCTTTAAATATCTCCAAAACTACCAGTCTGAAAGCCAAGGGGAAAAAAAAAAAAAAGAAAAAAGAAAAAAAAAAGGCAGTAGGGACTGGCAGAAGTGTGACTATCCCTTGGTAGGAACAGATGACAGCCAACCACCTGCCCCGATCTCCTGGTCCTCCTCCGGCTTCCCTGCGCTCCTGGGGCAGCTTTGCCTCCTCCACAGGGCCCTGCCCTGACGCAGGATGTGTTAATTGCCTCGTAGAGGTGGATCCAAACCACAGCGGCTGGGCACTGGAAGATGCTTGTATTCGGGTCTCAGTAGGGAAGCGAGGCTGCTGAGGAACACGTCAGTGGAAGTGGAGTGGGATGAGTTTGGAGCAGTTTGGATCGGAACCTGGAAAGCTGCACGCCTGAGCTTCCTGCAGCAGTGAGCTCTGGAGGCACCACAGAGATGTTGTGTCCCATTGCATCAAATACAGCGGGAAATCTCCAGGGGCAGCCTAGTATCAGTTCACACCAATGAGTTCAGGGGGTATTTAAAATGAAATTCCCGAACCACACAGCTTTATGCACAAAATGGGCTCGGTTTTTGTTCGTTTCGGACGCTGGGCAAAGGACTAGGCTACCTGCTATTTTTCCAGCTCCCTCCCACCCAAGGCAGAACGAGCTCTCAGAAATGCCCCAGGGCTCCTGAGGCGTGGTTTGGAGCACTCCCCAGTAACCTGGCTTTTGCCCCTGCCCCATGAGCCACATGTGGCAAAGGGAAGGAGTGATATTTACCCATGTGTGATCCTTGATTTTCCAGGCATGTCAGAGCTCTGAGCCCCCATGTGTCAGCCTTCTCTACCATGCCTTAAACAGGACACGAAAAACAAATTTTCGGACACAGTGAATCAGTTTGAAAGGCGAGGGTCACCACCTATGTTGTACCTTTAACCCAGGCTGAAACTGCATCAGGAGTGAACTTTCCAGGGCAGTTTGCTTAGAGTGCTTGGAGCCTGAGGTGTGGAAACAAGCCAAAATGGAGAAGTAAGCAAAAGTATGTTTTTAACCTCAAAACTGCTTGTTTCCTCTGTCAGCCTGGAATGAAATCCTGGAGTGGGCTCTCATCCTGCTGCTCATCCTGTGCAGCCCCGCGGCCGGGGCACCGCAGGGCTGAGCCTCGCACCCAAGGCACCCGGCTGCTGCCCCAGGACCACCGGGATAAAAATCCCAGCAAGGGGAGAGGACGTAGGAGGAGGAGACAACCTCCTAAAGTTCTCATCACAGCATCTCCACTCAGCCCTGGGGCTTTTTCAGCAAGCTCGGAATCTGCACCCAAACTGGTTTCTCTTATAGGAAGCTCTGCAACCAGCAGTAATTGTATTTTGTCAAGGTTTTAGGAAAGCTATCCACGTTTATTAGCCATCTGGATTACAGAAATGATGTTCTTGATTCTAACTGCCAGCTTAGCCTAGCCGTTATCAAAGAACAGAGTAACTTTTCACATTCCTGTCTCTCCACGTCATGAAGTGTTTGTTTCTCTTGCACGCTTTATTTACTTCTGCTTGCGGTAAGTATGCCTCACATAAATCACTGCCGAATCCAGGCTGCCCGTTTGGCTCCAGGTTACGGCATCAGGTACAAATCTCCCTGATGCTGTTGTTGTTGTCTCATGACTTTCCAGAAGGGTGAAGGAGCTGAGACATGCACAGTCAACATGAATTTTACAAAATTACCTCAAGCCAATTGTGAAAGCTCATTAGAGCAAGGAAGGGGGTTCTGCCTAGTGCCCGTCACCTCTTTGTGGCCTCTTCCCAGCCCAGTTTACAGCCTTGCTCTAAATACAGGAATATTCCTCCTTACTTGGATTCTATCATGTTTATTCTGCCCGCCCATCCAGCAGGAACCTAGAGGGACCTGGAGGGACAATGCTAGTTCCACCAAAACCCCCAGTCATGCCTGTTCCCGTGGGGTTTTCCTTTAATTGAGCTCCTGGCTGCATTAGCCAGGGACTCGGGTATTGATTTGGCAGGCACTCAGATGAAGGAGCTGAGCTCAGACATTTGCTATTTACGGAGACGTGCATTGCTGTAGGACCCTTCAAAAACGAGGACACACACGAGCTCACTGGGATCATTATTTCCTTGGGTGGAGAAGGGAACCTATTCCCTCCTGCCCCACCTGCAACGCGACAGACCCCTTAGCTGCAGCTCACGGCTTCACCGCCCTCCCTCCACCTGCATTGCCACCTATTTCCAGCATCCAGCAGCACCGTGGCAGCATCACAGCTGAGGGAGGGGAAATGTTCTTGCAAGCACTTGCAAGGGCTGAATCCCAGGGGGATATTCCGATAAGCAAATTTATCCTTGATCAGGTGCACCTTACGGTGCTTCTAAAACAGCACCCGAGGTATCACGTCTTCGGAGGCAGCAGCTGATGGAAAACGCTGACATTCGCGGGGAGTCCAGCAGTGACCTCGGACCTGGGCGTCCCGTGGAGCATGCTGCGGGTCACCTGCAGCACCGCCCCACGCACTTCAGTCACTGCACGTTTTTGGAAGTCGGCTGAATAGTCCTCTCTTTCCACAAATTGCACTGTGAAAACTTAGGCTAGCAGATTTGTTCTAGCTTTCTTTGGGAAAGTTAAAAGATTTCTCATCTATCTTCTGTTTGGAGGAAAATAAGACTATTAGAGCTGGCTGCAACACAAAATTCCCATTCAGCCAAAAATATCACAGCTTCAGAGTTTTCTTTCATCCCATATTTGAACAACAATGTTAGCAGCTCCAAATTTCCAATGAAATAAAAATTCCAAACGCCTAGTATAAACACTGAAAAGCCTTCTCTAAATATTTTGCTTCAATGAGGCTGAAGTGTTTCACTCCGCTTTATCATTGAAAACCCCCAGCATACTGTAGGACATTAAACGGTTTCATTGCAAATCACAGAGCCACGGTGCTGTGGCTGAGGGACCCGGTGTGCTCCCATGGGTGTCACAGAGACGGTGAATGCTGCTGATACCCTCAGTGCTGTCCAGCCCATCCCAGGGTTTTGGATCTCTTGCTTTTGATCCTTTATACGGGGATTTTGTTTCCTCCAGGGAGGTGGAAAAGCACCTTCGGCTGGTGGCAGTGAGGGAAGTAGGTGCTCTGTGGACCTAACTCAGTGCACGCTACAGGGAGGCATGCTGGCAAGGTGGTAGGTATGAGGACCCAGGAGCTCAGCCCAGCCCTACAACATTTGGGGGAGAAAACATCCCTCCAAAAATGCTCTGACTTCCTCTAGGAACAGCTTTTGCAACCATCTGAATGAGTCATATTGCGAGGAATGGGGCAGGCAGAGAGAGCAGATAATTGGGAATGTTTCCTATGAGACAGATGCCTGAAATGTGTGCAGAGTGCATGCACTGTGCAGACACAAAATGTGTAGCAGAAATGAGAATGAAGTTGGCTACATTATCTTGAAAACAGTTTCATTTCCATTTCAATTCCAGGTGAGGGAGGAAAGTCAGCACCTTTCTCATTTCAGCCGGTCTGGGTCTCATCTTACTTACGAAAGTTAAAGTTCATCCATCACCCATGCCCCGAAGGCTGTGTGCCAGACCAATTATTCATACTTAGCGATGACTTACTCCACCGAGAGTCCCGGCGAAATCAATGGAGTGGCTCAAGAAACAAGGTAGCACGGAGCTCCGGGAGCAGCAGGCTCTGCCCTGGGGTTTATTGTGCAAATTCCCACAGCTTTCCCATCGATTTACATGAGCACTTCTCCAGCCTGAGGATCACAGGGTGAGGCTGCTCTGCGTGCGCATTTGTGTGCGCTGAGTTTTAATGACTCTGTTTTCACATCAGGCTCCCTGTTTGCAGTTTTTCAGTGCTGTCACTAATCCTGTTTAAGAGAGGCTTCCCTTGGCTAACGAGGCTGAGCGCGGGGTGTTGGCAGAGCCAGAGGGCAGCCGGTCCTTCTGGGAGCACATGGGAACGCTGGGCACAGTGGGGAGGGACAGATCCTGCCAAACAACTCGCAGTCAAATAATTTGGTAACAAAAATGTTTTTAACGCAAGAAGACTTCAGGAACTAGAGAGCAGCAGGTTACCACCTAGGGGACATCTGCACCCTGCTTTTGGGATACACCCTGAGGAAAGGCATGGGGAAAGGCTCAAAGCTGCATTTTCAGCAAGCTGTCCTGCCAGCCCTGTAGGACTCCTGCAGGCTCAGCTCCCACCCGTGACCTCGGGGGAAAGGCTCTGCCTCCTGCTTCAAAAGCCATCATCCTCTCATGTGAGGCTGGCCTGTGGAGGGGCAGGCAGCTCTGACAAGGGGCAGTCACTGTCACGCAGCACTCCCACAGCCCCGCTTCCACCTCTTGCAGCAGGCCTGGCACAGCAGCCTGCTGCTGATGCACCTGGAGGAGCACCACCAGACATCTCCAGGAGCGGTCTTCACCCGAGGGAAGATGAAGAAACGCAGATCTGCTTGAAACCGTAGGCAGCGCGTGATAAAAGCTGGTTATCGTGGGCTGGGAGAGGCAGAGCTGACCCTGCACTTCTGACTGAGAGCGATGGGGGAGCTGGCTCTAAGAGGGGCTGATGGATGAAGACAAACACCTTTTTGGATGGGAGTGAAAAGGTGGATCTAGTGAGGAAGAGGAAAGCTATGGCTGGCTGCAGTCCCAGTGAGGGGCCAGAAAAATTATCTTGGTAACAGCCTTCTGGATGGATATTAGCAGGCGGCCCTCACATTTGTTAAGGCTCGAGAAAAGGATGTGTCGAGAAACAAGTCATGAAAAGATAACAGCCTGGAAGCCTCAGCCGTGGACAGACAGGCAGGGTCGTACCTGGGAGTTACGGCGTGAGACGCGGAGGTGCGCTGGGTGCGCTGCCCCGAGCGGGGTCTGGGCCAGGAGCACTGCCCGAGGAATGAGGCTGGAAAAAAGGCTGACGGAGCGCATATCTCTGCTTCTGTGCAGGGAGAGGCAAAGAGGGCAATCAGGGGCTGCTGGGTCACTGATAAGAAGGAAAACCCAGTATCATGGGAGAAATTGCAATCTCCTGAGCGCATGTGCTGGTCTCCACAGGCCAAATGCTGAGCTCTGATGACTCTGGCTTTCCCCATCGTGCCCAGATTGGTCCATGCAGTCTGTGCTTCTCCAGCATGCCTTCACCTGCATCCCGCTGTGCCCTGTGCTCCTCTCCTGTTACCACTCTCCTCTGCCCCGAAACTTTTTCTCGTGCTGCCCACTGTGCAAGCAAGGGGGGGCCGCCCCCCCCCTTCTTTTCTGAAAGCAACACCATGGGCAAAAACAGCAGCTCAGGTTGCTTCCAGCGGAGAAAAATGCCCATCCCAGCAGGAGCCTGGCCCCTTCAAAGTGTGGAAATCTCTTGCCTGGGTGTGAATCAGACTGGGAACACGCAAAGCCTGAATCCAGCAGGGATGGACATTTACCTGTGCTGGGGAGGAAATACTTCTTCCCCTGAGTTCTGTACAGTATGCATCAACATTCAAGCATGGGATAAAAACAAAACAAAAACAAATAATGATAAAAAAAGACACAGGGATTCATTTAATTCATGCAATGGGGTGACAGAGGGAGTGATTAAACAGCCTGATGGTCAGACTTGGATCAGAGCTGGGGCCGGGCAGAGAAATCCTGCTCCGGGTTGTAAGCAGGACACACTTTCACCCACCAGCACCAAGGAGGAAGCAGTGTGCAACCAGGAGCTGTCACAGAGATGATAGCATTTTGTTTATTTTTTTGCTCTTGCAGAACCACTTCTGACCATAATCACGCTGTAATGTTAAGTCGGAGGTGGTGTGAGCTCTTGATTTCACAGCATCGCTGCATTAGTATGCAAGTACGAGGCACGCAGCAGAAATATTCCTGCTTGCAGAGAGCACTTGGATAGAAACATTGAGGAGGGGAATGTTAAAGTTGCATTAATTGTAATGCTTTTATTTATTTCCATTTTATTCCTGCTCAAAGCTGGATTTACAGCAAAGTTTCAAAGCTGCTAAACCATCGAGCATTCAAACCCCTCTTGATGTGTACATAGCTGGCATAAGCAAACACGCAGCCTTATTGCTGCTTCCTTTGTCTTCCCACCCTTCATTCTTTCTTGTTACTCTTATTTGCTGTGTCTGATCTCCAGCTAAAGGCCTGTCTCTTGCTCTGTACTGCTACAAAGCTGAACACAGGGAACCCTTTCAATCTTAAAGACGTCCCTGAATGTTGCCTCAGTAGAAATAATAAATAATAACTTTGGGAGTTTGTATTTAGCAGGGCTGAACATGTGTTTGCTTGTTTGCTTTTTAAAACAAAGCTTATTTTTGTGCTCCATGGAGGTAGGTTTCTTCCAAACGCTCCCAGAGCCGTGCCTTGCCTTTCCGTCCCTTTCCTCCACCGCTGGTTCCCCCGGCCAGGTGCCCTCTGCCCAAGTGCCCCGAGCCCCTCGGAGAGGCTGCGCTGCCCCCTGTCCCTTCCCAGCCCCTCTCTCATCTCTGTCCTTTGCCTGCAGGGACCTCGTAGTTCCTCCCTCCCAGCACCTTGTTCCCCATGGGCTCACCTTTCTGCCGCAGCAGGAGGGTGCCCAGCAGGTGATGCTGCCCTGCTGGGGTGGGAGAGGAGACGGGATGCAGGGAGCGTGGCTGTCTGCTGTTTCTTATAAGTAGTGGGTGAAAAAACCTCGGTTTTCCCTAAGTGAGAACATTTGCCTTTAATGAGGCTAAGAGGCTTTTTTCTCTTGCTTTTCTTTCTGTCTTTCTTTCTTTTTTTTTTTTTTTTTTTTTTTTGTTTTCAGGGAAGCAGGGACTAGAGAACGGGTCATTTGTAATAAACAAAGCATCAGACACATCTCCGGCTGTGGGATCAGCACCCTGCCCCTGTGCAGCACTGCTCGCTCTCGGCAGCCCTTCTACTTGTGGCCAGCCTGGACCGAGTCCTCTTGTCCCCAGTCTGTCCCTGACCGTCCCTGCCATGGACAGCGGACACAGATGGGGACAAACGTGTGACAGCAGCACCGCAGCCGTGCCAAACCTTCCCCGTGCTGTGTGCGCGCCCCAGCCTGATTCGTGTCGCACCAAGGGGCCACTCTGAAAGCTGGATGTGTTTGAAATGTCTGACAGAAATTAAACCAATATGATCCCACTCAAATTGTTTTACTGCATCTAAACTATGTGGCAGATCTATTTACTTTTGTACTGCGCATTTGCCACATTAAACCTGGGTCATTTTGGTTCATATTGTAGCTATTTTAATGTATCTATGCATCAGATCTGACCACAATGCTGCTGGTCAATGCCATGGGAATATTATTCCATACGGGAACAGATATGCTGGATCTGGCCACAAATTAGTTTTTTCAGTTTACAGGCAATACCAATATTTACTCAGGATTTCCATACAAAGCTAAAATTTTATACAAAATAAAAATTCCAGTAAAACTCTTTCAACGTGAACCAAATCTTTGTTTTAGTGAGAAAAAATGTTTGGTCTGACTACAGAAAAAACACAATTCCAGTGATATCAGAGCATGCTAATGAGCCCCAATTAAACAAGTCCATGAAATGTACCAAAAACACCTTTACTGTCATGTAAAGTTGAGAGTGTGAATGGAGAGAACAGCTCCAATGTGACTCATTCTGACTTTTTCCACCCAAAATCCCCGTGCGTCCAACACACCCTTGCGCAATGGTTTAGCAGAACTCGTGGCAGAGCGAAGCAGATGCAGACCGACCCATCGGGAGGCTCCGGCCCCGGCACGAAGCTCCTTCCCACGGCAGCACAGCCGGGCACGTGGCGGCCAGTCCCTGCAGATGCTCCTCGAGGGGAGGCTGTGGCCCCTCTGGATGAGGGAGGCCGGGGAGGACACGTGCGAGCTCGGCTGCTGCCAACCCGTGGGGGCTGGTGTCCCGGCTCATGTCCCCAGTGTCACGTCCCTGGCTCATCAAAGACTGTGCCCTCTCCCCCAGCCCCAGCTGCTGTGGGATGCGGGGGTGATGGCTCGCCTGACGGACGGCTTGTTTGGAAATCCCTGGCCCGATTTTGTTCTCACTCTGCCAGAGGGTGTTGAGGTCCCCCACGCCCCTCCTGATGTTCCCCTGTCAACACGTCGTCTCCCAGGCCTTTGGCCGGAGTGCTTTCCCTTCAGCCCGAGGTCTGATATTGGAGGAATCCAAGCTGCAGATAAGAGGGGAGGCCGGGGCAGCTGGCCGGGGGGTTGGGGGGGCACGAGAATTTACTGGCAGGGCCAGCAAACGGGAGGCTGCAGGGCTGAGCTCACTGCACCACGCTGGAAGTGACCGGCCGATGATTAAGCCTGACCTCCGAAGGAAGGGGCACGATGTATTTCATAAATTGCTTTCGATGCGACATATTGAAATATTGGTGCTGCTTTCAGGAACTGACTGATTTAATTCCAGACGAAAGCCAGCGAGCACCACCACGGCCGCTGCTCTGTCCGAGCGCAGGGGTTGTCCTTCTCCCTCGGCAGCCCTGCCCACGGGGAACGAGGCAGCTGCAGCTCCACGGCACTGAGCCATCCTGCACCCCGAGCCCGAGTTGGTCCAGACCCCACGGCTGTGCAGGCGGCCCCACGGAGCCATGCCATGCTGTGCTACGGGCCTCGGGAGCAACAGCTCTTTGGGAAGGCTGATATGCATCAGGGCTTCCAGCTCGACTTTAATTCATCCGTGCTCCAAACCTGCTGCACCGCCCCGGCCCTGTCCGTCCCCACGCACCACGCTTCGGGGTCGGTGGCACCTCGTGCTCGGCACAGGGCTTGGTTCAAGGGAGCTTTTGCCTCCCTGTCACCCTACCCACGTGCTCAGCCCCATTTCCCTGAGTATTTGTGGAATGAAATACTGTTGCTATCATGGTTTACGTGATTGGAGAGAGGGAACGAAAAAAGCGAGGTGGGGAGGGAGGGAAGCGAGGAGGAAACAAAGACAGCATTGTTATCTCCTCCAAAAAACTGCAGATACTTATTCAAGGCAGAATGACTAGTTGGGTTTGTGGTTTGCTTTTACATATGTGTTTAACCTTGTGAAATAGTCAACAGCCTGGAAAGAAAACACCACACTCCGAGGCAGAGGCTGCCCAAGGCTCCCAAGCCCTGGGCCTGATTTTCCAATTTGGGGCGCTTGGCTGGAGCCCAGCCTCTGTCCCTCGGATGCGACAGCGCTGGGTTCTGTGGGTGGGAAGGGTCCCCACCACCGACGAAGGCATCTCTCCACTGTCCGGCAGGAGCAGCACATCAGGCTTTATCAGGCTCCTGTCTTATCAGTTCCCAGCAGATGCTACAAGACGATCTGTCATCTAAACCTTGGCATTCCTCGCTCCAGCCAAGCGGCCGCAGGAGCCAGAAACCCAACAAGAAAAAAATATATATAAATAAATTAAAGGAGGAGTGGAACAATGCAATGAAAAAAAGAAACACAAATTCTACAGCATCGAAATGTGAAAGAGAGAGTGAGCACGCTGTGCTGCTGTGCCAACTTTCCAGGGTTTAGAGCACAATCTTTTCTGTGGTACCACCGCTTATGATTAAGTTTGCCTGACACTTCCCATCAGGAGGCTCTGCAGTCACTCGAGCAGAGCTTTGCCAGACTTGAATCAATTGGGCTGAAATTTCCCATGTTTGGTATCTGCCTCAGGCAGAAGCTGAGGAAACAATCCAGTCCACATGGCACAGCCATTTCTGAGAACAAGGGTACGGAAAAACACCATGTATTGCTATTAAAAAAAGAAAACAACTCAATTTCCAATTATATTTATTTTATCTTCTCGAGAAGTTCTTGCTCTCCCATGACGTGCAACAGATGCTCAGCAGTTTCCAAGAAGCAGCCTTCCTTGCAGAAATCTGCCTTTTGCTCTTTCTGCGAAAACCTGCCCCAAATTCGGCTGATTTGAAGTGCCTCTGAAAAACCACAGCTTGCGGCTGACCCAAGGGTCCTCGGCCACCCTCCCCACGGATTTGCCCCCCCCCCCCCCCGAGGGCAGCACGGCCTGCGGCAGGGGATGGAGCAGGGGGGCACATGGGGGGAGATGGGGCAGTGCCGAAGCAGCAGCCGAGGGCTGAGGGACCGCCGGGGGGGCACCACGGGAGCAGGGTCTGTGTGGGCAGCAGACCCCAAGGAGAGGAGCCTGCAGGGCGGGGGACGGTGCACAGCCTGCAGGGCAGCCGGGCAAGAGAGATCAAACTGAGATGGATAGCGTGCCTGGAACCTCTTGGGAGAAATCTCACGAACCGAAGTGACAGAGCATCGTGCCTCCTCGCTGCGTGCTCTCGCTACCCCTCTACCTAGAGTAAGGGCTATATTTAGCTTCCTCATTGCTAACTACAGGGTGTCAGTGGCTTCTCTTTTCCCATTTCGTGACTCAGCCGAGTTCAATTGTTCATTCAAGCAGAAGCCAGGCAGTGCGGGCATGGCACAACAGGGGTTTGGCCCGTCACCCCCAGCCCCCATGTCACCCTCAGCCCCGCAGCCCCCGCCTCACGGCTGGTGAGCACAGGCCTGGCTCCCTACCCATTGCACAGCCAGGGTTCGTCCCTGTCCCCATGTGCCAGGACAAGTTGGGGGCCGCTGTGACAGCACCAGCTGGAGGGGCTGAGAATGGGTCAGAGCGGGCTTTGGAGTTGTTCTCACTCATTTTGATGAGAAATTCCACCCTGGATTCAAGGAAATCCTCACTAACTAAATTTTCATTGAAAACACTATGTTTCCACAAAAGGTTTTGATTTCCATGCATCAGCATTTTCCAAAAAAAAAAAAAAAAAAAAAAAAAAAGCATGCTTTGTTGAAAAATTCCTCCTCCATTGAAAGGGGATCGCCCGGCCCCACGGCGTGCCCGAGCCGGCAGCGAGCCCACGGCACCGGGAAGGGCTGGGCTGGGAGCTGCCCGTCCATGTGCTCCAAGACATCACATCAGAGGCTGCCTAATTGTTCTGTGCTCGTTAATATCTGCTGGGGATGTCTAGCGAAACCCCGAGCCGCAGAAGCCCCGGGTGGCAGCGCTGGAGGAGAGCGACTTCAGCTTGAGTAAGCAGCTTTGTGCTGGGACCACCGACCAGACGGGCGTGTGGCCCTTTGCCCGTTTTAATCTGGATCCAGGAAGGAGAGAGGCGGGTGAGGGAATGACTCTGCCTCTTGCACACACTGGGAAAATAAAAAGGGACAGAAATGCCTGCCCATCAGATTTTCCCCCCCTTTCCTGCCCCTTCTGCAGCTGGGGAAACCGCTGGAGCTTCAGAGGCCATTTGGAGCCGGCTGTGCGGACGCAGGCTTTTGGAAACGTGCAATTACATCCACAGGCGTCTCCTCGTAGCTTAAGCAGGTTTAATATTACAGGCAGGCACAGGAAATCTTGGCCCTTTTTTCTTTTCTTTCTTAAATTATTTTTTAAACGCGCTCCTAGTAAAGTTAATGAATCACTCCCCAAAATGAGGCTTTTATTAGGGTCTGCAATTCGGCACAGATTTCTTTGCCTTTCCTGTGGCAGAAAGATGCCAATTAAATAGAAATCTTTTGTTTGAAACCTATTTCTATTGCTGTATTAGGGTTTTATCCCCACACAATTTAAAACAAACAAACAAACAAACAAACAAGCACGATATTCCTTTTGTTTAGGGTGGTCACAAACAAACCGCCCAACCAAAAAACCACCCCAAAGTCCTCTCCCACAGACATCCCACTGCTGGGAAGTTGATTTTCCTTTGCTGTGGTCCCGCTAGCCTTCAGCAGCCCCATTTATTTACCAGCCCACCGCCGATGTGGGAAGCATCACCACCGTGGGCTTCCTCCTGCTCATGTCCCGGGGCGGGGACCCACCACACGGAACACCCTCCTGGGCCGTAGCCCCGGTTCCCATGAAGGCTCTCACCCCAAATCCCCTGCTATTTAGTCCAGTTTTGGTGTCTGTCCGCAGGGTAAATGGGACACAACCCAGGCTGCCGGGCTTTGAAGAGGTGGGAAAGCCATTGCTGATGGGTGCCGCTGCCTCCTGGTTTGTAGTAACGCAATTTCTTTTGAAAATCTGAATGTGAATCATGCTACTTTTATTAAAAAGAAAAAAAAAATGTTTCCCCCTCGCCCCAGCTGCACAGCAGCAGCCAGCAGGTGTGTGTCAATCGGCCAGCCTTGGAGATTTACAACCTGTTTGAGGATTTCTCAGCCAGGCTTGGGTTGGGGAAGGATTTTCTGCTCACAAACAAAGGAGCTGCAGCAAGGGGGCCCCAAGGGACACAACAACCGGAGATGAAAAAACAAACGCATCCTTCCCTAATGTGATTAAAAAAATAAAAAATAATTAAAAAAAAGAGTGGAGTCATGGGCTCTGGCTGGCCAAGGTAGAGGACTTAGCTGCCTCTCCCCCTTCCCCAGCTGGCCCCCTCCCACAGGAGGGGTGCAGGGGGTGACAGGGGTCCCATTCCCGCCAGTCGCTGGCTCCAGTGGCCAGAGGAGCTGACCCAGCTGAGCCCCATTGCCTGTGGCAGCCCATTGCCTGGCCAGCAACGCAATTCCCGGCTTTTCAGCACTTCCCGTTAAAAATAGATCAAAGCTGCGGCCGAGAAAAAGCCACAGGAAGCGGCTGGGACTTCCCGTGGTCAGTCATGCCCCCGCCGCACCCCGAGCACGGGCTGGAGCCCAGGAGCTGCTCCCAGATCTGTCCTCGCCAGGCAGAGCTCCCCCGGCCTTGCTCTCATCCGGCCAGCTTTCAGCAGAGGACACGGGCCACGTCCTCGGTGCTTGCCTAAAGGCGGCCTTCTGGCAGGGAGCACTTCTGAGAAAAACGTCGCTGCCTTTCTCTTTCTGGTGCGGAGCTGCGCCCTGCTTCCCCCGCGCTCTGGAAATCTCCCGAGGAGGATGCCTCAGAGAGAGAAGACGTCTGGAAGGGATCATGGCGCATTTGCTGAGACAACCAATTGCATCCACACAACGCACCGTCCTGCAGAGTCCAGCCCTTGGAGATGCTCTGTGAAAGCACCTGAACGACTCTTTGGCAGAGCTGTCAGCAGCAGGCACCTCGTGGTGATGCTCCTGGTCCCCAGCAAAGCAAGTGTGCCGCTTCCCAGCTAAATCTCATTTTATATTGGAATTAACAGGAATGCTAATTCAGAGTGTTAGCCTTGAAACACGCATTCCAGCGTAATCCCTGCAGGGTCACTGAGCTGGTGAGTGCAATAAACCCTGCAACGTGCGAGTGCAGAGAAGGGGAGGCAAGAGCAGGGCAGCTGGCACCCACAGGTGCCTGACGGAGGGAGAGCAGTCGCACACAAAGACCCGGGGCAAAACCAGAAGCATTAGGGTGAGAACGAGTCAGGGAAATCTTAGCTTAGACAAACAACAGTGACGTAAGAGTGAGATAATTAGGCTGGAGGATCCTCTGCCAAAGGAAATACTGGAAGTCCCACTGGCTGGCCTTAGTCAGCACCAGGCAGGGCGAAACCCGGGGGGACGTGCACAGTAGCTCCTGTCCCCACGGCCCCGCCACGTGCGGCGAGGTGACACATCTCCTGGCAGCCGTGCTCCCCGTCCCCTCGCCAGGCAGCCTGGCACGCGGCGGGGCCGTGGCTGCAGCCGGCGCGGCGGCAGCGTGCGCACAGCTGCTCACATCTGGAGCAGGCTCCTCCGGCGCCAGCTCCTCGCCAGCAGCCAACCATTTTGGAAGAGCCCCACCGACAGCTGCTCCGGCAGCAGGGAGAGGGAGAGAGCGGGCTGGAGGCTTCTGCGAGGGGCTGGCAAGTGCTGTGGGAGCAGCAGCAGCCGTGCGTGGCAGCCGTGCGCAGCCAGTGCTCGGGAGCCCCCCGCCCGACGGAGAGGCCAGGGAAGTCTCCTGGCTCCTGCGAGCCCCGCAGCCTCCTCAGGAGCTGCTCACCAGCCCTTTTCAGCAGCAGTCTCTGCTGGTGGCACTCAAGCGTGAAAGGAAATGCATGACTAAGAGCTGGAGAAAAAGGCTGGGAGAGCTACTGCAGCTCAAGGAGCCAGTGCTCATGTTTCCCACAGGGGCTGTGAGTGAGTGCCCGGGTACGCGGCGTGTGGGTGTGATTTCCTGACGTCCCATGCCCCACATGAGCCAACGTGCACCCCAGTGCCAGGAGAGCCACGAAGGGAGCAGGATTGCCAAAGCATGGAGACTCCTGGAGGAGGTGGGAGAGGAGCCTGAGCTGCCGATGCAGAAATGCTCTGCTCTCCTTCCCACCCACGGCTGGACCCCATTATCTGACCCCATGGAGCACCAGCCCCGGCCGTCCCCGAACAAGCGGAGCTTTGTCCGGTGTGTTTACTGCAGTCAGGAGATTAAACCAAAGGAAACAAGGCGGCTCAAAGGCTTAGGGCCGTGACTCACGCAGAGGGCTTCCCAGGCCGTCTTCACTCGGCACATTGCTCTGTCCCAGATGAAAAATGACTAAGTCAAAATAAATAAATAAAAGTCAATAAATCTTGTGCAGCGGAGATGGTGAGTGATCGGGGAATAGAAAAACCTGTTCAAACAGAGCAGTATATTCTAGGCAGAAAATTCAGCGTCACGTTCCTCAGCTGAGAGGGGACACTATGGAGGGAGGAAGAGAAATAAATATACATTTCCCAGCTACGTGACACAGCTTCCAGAAAGCATCAGCCGGTGGCGGTGAGGTTTGCACTTCGGGCTGCCATGTGCCGGGCATGGCTTGCAGGCCGGGAGCAGAGAGCCAGGCAGAGAGCTGGATGCTGCTGTGTGGCCAGGCAAGCCAGCTTTCACTGGGAGGATCCTCCGTGGGCCTTCACAGATTTGTTCCCCATGACCCAGAAGCCAGGGGAAGGTTTGGTGACCTCAGTGCCGTGCTCAGAGCCGTCTCTGCAAGGCTGCAGCCTCACCGGGATACTGCGCTGTCCCCTCTGGACTTCAGACCCACAAGGACCCACAGTCTCTAAATGGGAATGGCCTCTGTGAGCTTGTCCAGCTGTTATACAGACCAAGGATGAGCTTCACCCCTGCCCAGCCCTCTCCTTTTCAAGGAGAAGTCAAAATCATTTAGAGCCAAGGGTGTTGCAATGTGCTGTCTCACTGCATTGCAGCCACAACACCGGGGCTCCTGAAAGCTTCCAGGTTTTCCTTGCAATCAGGGGTTAAATAACAGAAACCTCCTGCAGCTCACGGAGCCCACGTGTCCCCGAGGGATGACTTCCACTGAGCCGATCTCCACTCCGATTATCACCTCTGGGCCCTGCGACCGGCAAGAAAAACACACGTAGGGAGGAAGAAAGACCCACGGCAGAGCCCATGAAGCTCTGAAAAGCCTCCGAGGTGGAAGCTTCCTTTTGCCCGAGGTGACTTTATTCCTCTCCAGGCCTGGGCGCAGCTGACAGCGAGGGCTGCGGTGTCTGGGAAGGGGCTGGAGAGCAAACAGAGCTCTCAGCAGAAGGCAGCGGCTGCAGCAACAGCAAGCATTAAGGCACTAATGAGACAGAGTAGAGCTGGCCTGTCTTGTGCAGAAGGTTGGACCGCGTAATCTAATGGTCCCTTTGGCCTTACAATTTGTGAAACTGTTTCATTCTGGTAGATAGTTGGCTCATGCTTTAAATCATCCTTTGCAATCCAACAGCAAAACGCTGGGAAACACAAAGACTCTTGGAGCCGCACCAAAAAGCTCTTGGAGTCATTCGTGATAGCATCGCCGGGCCAAACCCTGCCGCAGCCCTCGCCCCGCTTGCTGGTGGTGAGGTTTGGTTTCAGCCCGGCTCCCCGGGGAGGAGGGGACTTGCCCTGCACGCATGGGCAGAGCGGCGCTGGGTCTGCAGGGAGGGCTTTGAAAGCAGCCCCTCGCCGCCCTTGTTGCGATGCATTTATTGATGGGCTTGAACAGAGGCACTTTCCTCTCCTGAATCCGGCCCCATTTCCCTGACAGTTGGAGTAATAGAGTCCAACCCTTCGGGCCCCGGGCCAGCGAAGTGTATTGTTTTAAGACGATCAACTGTTGCGTGCTTCTCTCCCCCCGCTGACTCGCGTAACAAAGCCTCTGCGACGGCACACAGGGCAGGGTCTGTGCACGGGCTGAAAGGGAAGGAGAACTCGGAAGTGGGCTCTCGATAGTCTTTTCTGGTCCCAGGGCTCCTTGTTTGGATGCCAAGACAAACAAATAAATCATATTCAAAGGCATCTGCCCACAATAGTGCTGAAGTCAGAAAAACATAAAAGAGGGGAGCTGAGATCAGGGGTCAGGATTCCTGTTAGACACAACAGCTTTGCTCAGTGCTTTCATTTCATTTTATTGCCTCTTCTGCTGCAGCTCGGATGAGAGCGATTATTTATTTTGTAGCCTCTCTTTGGCCTGTTTTGCCAATAGGAATCTGTGATATGCTTACAGAATTTCCTGGCACAGCTTGCGGAGGGGGCTGTCGGCTGTGGGCAGCCTGCTCGGCCCAGCAACCAGCGCTCACGCTCCGGTGCGATGCGCAAAGCCCTCGCGTCCTCCGTGCTCGGGCACCTTTCAAATTCCTTTCGGCGGAGGTCGAGCTGGCCACCAGGAGAAGTCAGACAATTCTGCAGATGATGTTTAAAAGCAGTGTTAGCCAGCCAGGGAGAGAGGGACAGGGGCTTGTCTGGGGGATGCTCTTCTCACCCCAGGTAAGAGGCAGTGAGGACAACGCTCAGTGCCCATTTCCCAGAGCAACAAAACACAAAATGTTCTCCTCAAAACCCATAACCCAGCCACCAGCCACCCACTGCAGCTCCTGGAGCATCCTCGGAGCTCTCTGGGGCTTGGAGTGGCCCAGATCAGCCCCGGCCCCACTGAGCCAGGCTGGTGTGGGGCAGGGAATCCCAGCCCCAGGCAGTGGCTGCGTTTTGGAAGGGAAGCTGGGGGTGGCTCAGGATCATCCTTGCCACACGGCAGCAGCAAAGAGAAATTCAGCACGTCAGATCTCACCCCCAGACCTCGAGATTGCAAGACCTTTCAGTGAGGGGCTCGGGGAAAGGACTGAAATCAGCTAGGTCATTTCTCATCGCTCTCAGAGGCCAAGAGAACCTAATCGGGACCTGATGTCAGCTGTTTGTTTGCCAGGACTCAGACCAAAAAAAAAAATATCTCCATCTGAATTAGAAAAATAATAATAATAATAAAAAAGAATTTCCTTCCCCTCATGGTTTGGATTGTTTCTTAATGTTATTTTAACGTAGGTCTGTTTGGTGCTTATTTGGAGCTTTAAGTGGAAGAAAACAAGCCTTGGGTCAGCTCTGGTGCTGGGCCGGGCTGGGTGACCACCGACGACGAATGTTGGTAGCGATGAGCACAGCACCCATCGGGAGCAGGGAGGCATTTATTACCAGACTCGATTTTCTGGTAGCAGCCCCCTTGGTCCCACCCTGAGTAGCAGGGATGAAGGTCTGAACTGTTGGCCTCAGCTTCGTGCAGGGGTGGGTGGCCGGGCACGTGCCCTCCTGCGCCGGGTGCCGGCAGCGCGCCCGCTGGCGCCGTAACCAGCAAGGAGCAAGCAAGTTGCCTTCTCCTCCAAATCTTCAGGCGAGTTATTACTCATGCAAAAATTTGACAGAGTTTTGGGACTTGTGAAAGTTTTAATAAATCCCCAGTGGCTGTCTCACTACTCACAAAGACCGAGTAACAGGATCCCATAAATCATGGCAAAACAAACTCAGCACTTTGGGTCAGGAAAATATTGAGAAATCCGTGGGTTTTACACTAATCCTCCCATGGCAGGGGCCCTGGAAATGCTTTTTTTTTTTTTTTTTTTTAATCATCTTTCTGGCTTTGACACTGGCTTCCTATTCCAGCCTACGTTTTGCCAGGGCCAGCAGATGCCTGGGCATCCAGGGTAGGGAGCAGGGAAAACTCTCCTGGGCCTCAGCGAGCCCCTCAAGCTTACCAGCCAAAGAGGAGCTTGCCCCATGGACCACATCCTCTGGGTCTGGGCATATTGGCTGCTGCATAGCCCATAGTCCACTTCAAACTTGTATGGGGATGTTGAATTTTTATCGGTAGTGCTGCTTCCCTGCTTTACCCCACACTTGTGGCCTCTGAGCTGTCCCTCCAGGACATCATATGGGGAGGCAGGCTTCAACCTTCCTCCAGCAACAAGGTCTTTAAACTTGTATCAAGTCTTTCTTTTCCAGAGAGACAGGATTTTATTATTGTTATTATCATTTTTTCCACCGGCAGCATATCTGAGCACTGAAGCCCTGGATTTTGGGTGGGCACCATCCTGCGTCCCCCTGTGTCCCCATGCAGTGTCCCCCAGCTTGGCAGCTGGGCTCCTGCCGCTCTCCCTCCAGGTCCTGGATGGGCTCCCTGCCCATCCTGGCCGGGTTTGGGGTGGAAGGAGGGGAATCCTTGAGATCTCCTCTTCCATCGCAGCCCTGCTGGAGCAGACACACTCAGCACATCAGCCGGGTGGCTTTGCAGGATGTGATGGGACCGAAGTGACAGCACCTGGTTTATTTTCTGGATTTGACGACCCGGAGCTGGGACAGCACTGCTCGCTGGGACCGGCTCCCCACTGCCCCCGATCCCCCTCTCTGAGCCATTTGGTCTCTCATCACGCACTGATCCATTGGTGACTTCAGCTGTAATTGGCTGCAGTCTGGCATCAATAAACTGAAATGTTTATTGCACAGTTTAAATCTAATACAGATTATAACAACCCAGCTAGTTTTTAATGCCTGAGCCAGGAAGCAGCTCCACAAACTCTTGTTCTGCAGGCGGGAGGCTCTTCCCTACTGCTGGAGCCCCATCCCCGCCTTGGTCCACATCCCTGTCCCACGACCTCCCGTGTCCCCACGCAGTGTCCCCCCGTTTGGCAGCTGGGCTCTGGCCCCTCTCCATCCAGATCCTGTGCTCCGGGATGGCCGAGGCCCCCTGCCCATCCCGGCGGGTTTGGGGTGGAAGGAGGGGGATTTCCTCCGTACCTGCGACGCCCACTCCCGCTGCGGGGCAGGGGGCAGGGGTCAGCCCTTATCTCGGGATCTGCGCTGGGGTTGTTGGGTTGGCCGCGAAGCCTGCACCAGAGCCAGGAAATCTGATTTGCCATAACACAATATTCCTTTAAGTAGCATTTTCTTAAAAAAAAAAAAAAAAAAAAAAAAAAAAAGACCTTATTGAAGTTTAAAGACAGGGCCACAGTGCAGGAGAACTTTAAATTTAGGTTTTGCAATTATTTTCCCGACTACCGTTGTTTAACCCTTGCGAGGCCGAAGCCCAGCTCCACGCTGCTGCTGAGGGAGCAGAGCCCTCATGTTCTTCAGTGGCATTAAAAAATAATAATAATGGGGGAATAAAGGGGTTGTAGGACTTTGTCAGCCTCTGCCAGTGAGGGTCCCCCCGCACCCCGCCGGTGCCCAGGGACAAGGCACAAGCGGCCCTGCAAGGGCTGGGGGCCGGGAGGAAAGCGTGTGGGTAAGATTGGGTTTCTCCTGGACACCACTTCTGCTGCCACCGCTCCGGCGGCTCCCCAGATCTGATTAGGCTCTCCATCCCTGTCTGCCGCGCGCTCGCATGCCAGGAATCGCTTAACAGGGACCGGCTGGAGTGCCTCTGTGGGGCGAAGGGGGAGCGCTGCCGGTCCCGTCCCCCCCCCCCCCCGGCATGGTATTACTATCAGAAATATCAGACGTTTCGACTCAAATTAAAGTCAGGTTAAATATCTCAAATGCAGAAATTCCACATGGTTCCAGATGGAAAGCGGTTCCTCAGCTCCATGCTGAAAAAAATAAATAAGAAACCTTTCAGACCTGTGGCCGCTCCTCCGCCAGGGAGAGACGGGGAGCCCCCTCCGAATTTGAGAACTTTGAAGTTGTAATTTGGCTGGACTAATGCAAAGCATGACACACTCTGCTGGAGTATAAATAGCGTATTCGTGAAATGCACAGTGGTAAATACGTTGTAATGATAGTAAGCAAAGCAGAACCATGTGTGAGCGTGCACACGGGCTGCACACCACGGCGCACACACGGTGCACGGGGGCACACGCCGGCACAGCGCACCGATCCTGCGCTCACCCCCAGGTCCAGCACCACGCAGCCCCGGCCGTGCTGCACTGCGGTGCCTCCAGCACATCTCGCACACGTTCCCGCATACTGGAAGGCAACGTGCTAGCAATTACATGTGGCAGCATGATAGGGGGAGAAGAGCTGTATCCACGGAAAGGATGAGATGACTTAGGGCAGGTTTCTTTGCATGTTCGTTCTTCTCTGTCCAGACACGTATTTAATGGCACGGGCCTCAGCGTCTGAGCGCAGTGCGGGTGGGACGCCGGGGCAGTGCCGTCCCCCATACGCTCTGGGGACACCATCAGAGCAGTCCCACACAGCCACGGAGCAGGTGGGTTCTGCCAGGAGGCGCCCAGCACCCTTGGTCGCCGAGCTGAAGTTGTGCTGTGGCAGCCGCGGCTGCTCCTGAGCATCAGCAGGGCACCCCGAATCTGCCCCGCTGCCGAGCCATGCGCTCATACCCACGGCATGCGAAAAGCCACCTCGGCAGGGGACCTGCCGTGCCGCCGGGCCGCGGCGTGGGGCTGCTCCCCGCAACGCTCGGGGGGCTGCCAGGCCTGAGCGCTAAAAGGAAGGGGAGAGCTTCGCTTACGGCGGTGCTGAACCCAGATCACGCTCTGTGGCTTGAAGCAGCCTGAGCCGTGCCAGATCCCACGAAACTGGATATGCCCTTATCTATATGCCCATCCCTCCATGCCGAGATCGGGCCCAGTCCCCCCGGTGCAGATCTGGTTCCAAGAACCTCCCGAATCAGGTGTGCTCGCAGAGCACAGGACTCGCCTACCCCTGCTCCTAGCGGATGGGTCCCACACACGGCCTTGCCTCGCAGCCCTGCAGCTCCACACACAGGTTCAGCAGCCCCGGCAAGGCAGCTCCGGCACAGGGCATCCTGCCCACGGCCGTCATGGGGTTAATTCCCTACCTAATCCCCCTCTCCTTCATTAGTTGGTAAGCGTCACCACACCCATTGGCCGTGACCCCCCCAGCACACAGCCCCAGCCCCCTTCCTCAGCTCCCTGGCCATGTCCCTGCGGGTCCCCAGCCCTGTGTGCACCAAGAGCCCCCCGGCCAGCTGCAGCAGGCTAAGGGGCAGCTTGACCTCCCCAGGAAAACATGTCCTGCTCTCCTCCGTGTCCCTGCTCTCTCCTGAGACCCCCCCCCCCATCCCCTGTCTCTTTGTGGTGTTCCCAGTCCTGCCTCCCAGCTCCCCCAGGGCCGCAGTCTCTGCCTGAGCTGGGCCGTCCCCCGTGCTCCGCTGTGGCTGGGGTAGGTGATGCTGACTTCTCTCTTTTGCCCTTCTGCTTTGATTTAGCCTCTGCCTATCTCTCCTCAGGTTAATCAGTGGATTAACTGCAGCTCTCCCTCCCTTTCTCCTAAATCCTTATCCTTCATCACTAATCTAGGAAACAAAACAGACCAGGTACTTTTCCACGGAGGCAGCCAAACTATTTGCTCCCCTATCAGCTGGTCTCTCCCACACCTTTCTCCAGGCTGCCCTGACCCCAGAGACACCCGCTCCTCTGCCCTCAGCCCCTGGGGCTGTGGATAGGCTCAGCACAGCCCCACAGCTCCTGCTGCTGCCCCAGACCTGTGTCTGCAGGGTGGGTGTCCCTTGGGTGCTCCTCCGAAGGGACCCTGATGGCACCTGGCCCTCCTGGGACACCAGTGGGGACGCCCCAGGGCAGGAAAGGACCAGAACAAGACTGAGGTTCTCAGGGGGACGTGGGCGCTATCCCTGCCTGTGCCGTCTCTTCCTGCCACCAAGGCACCCATCTTGCTGCTACCTCTGCTCCCCCTGAACCATCGCCCCGACCCAGCAGGGCCCCGCAGCTCTCAGGACACCCCGTCCCTGCCCAGCCGCACCCTGACCCCCGAGGCACCCCGAGCGGTGCCCAGTGCCTCGGGCCAGCGGGATGCCAGCAGGGTGCCCCCTCCTGCCATCTCCAGAGAGGGAAGGGGGCAGCTGATGTACCTTCAGGTCTGAGACCCTCTGCATTTTCTGCTTCAATCAGCAGCTTCCAGAGCTGGCTGAAGGCAAGGCAAACTCTGTCAGCCTCCTGCAAATAGGTAGCCAAAATGAGACTCTCCGATATAAAAAATGAAGCCACTGTAGAAAGGTGTCCTGATCCCAGAAATACCATTTCCTTGAACAGTGGTGTTAAATTGGTTTCTCATCTCTCCTGTGGCCCACGCAGAAGAGGGGCACTACAGCAGCAGACCCTCAGCATCCTGAGATCACCCCACGAAACCTCCTTAGGAGTTCAGGGCCCCGTAGTGCTGGGTACTGAAAATTCAGGGAGAAACAGGTCGCAGGCACTGTCGGGAGGCACAGGGCTGGGAGGAGGACACCAGTGCTGCCCTGAACTGCTCCCATTCAGGGAGAAGGGTCGAGGAAAGGAGAGGAGAGGGGAGGAAAGCAGAGCCAAGGGGGTGTCCTGTGGAAGAGGGATTCCGGCAGCTCACAGCCGTGGCCCAGCTCTTTGGCTCAACTGCTCCTGCCAAAGCAGTGCTTCCAGAGCTGCAGCTCCCTGATAAAACCTAATACCGTTGCCCATAAATTGTATTAAATAAACAGCAGCTGCAGATCAAGGTATATCCATCAAGGGCTTCCTCTTTTTTTTTATGAATGGCTGAAGACTCTGAGATGCAGTTTGCCAATAGTCTGTCAGCGAAGCCTGCATTTAAAATCAATTTGGTAATTACAACTCCAACCCAGAGCCACAAATCAAAAAGGAAACTTCAGCCCTTCAGGATGTTTTGGCCCATTAGGGAACTGGTAATTATGCACCCCAGCCGGGCATTAATTTAAGGCCCTGGTGGAAATGCTATGGTGTGAATTTGAGACAGGAAACTGACTGTAAGGAATTTCAAAGGTTGGGAGGCACGCTGTCAGTCTGTTTACAACCACCTAACTTAACATGGTTAAAATCTGCTAGGAAACACTTGCTGAACTTGGGATTGCCATTGTGTTCGTTTATTTTTCCTCGTGAAAGAGGCCACTTTTCTGCTGGAGAGGAATAAATGAGGAAAATATATATAACCTCTGTTTATATAGGATCTACAGTGTTTGTACTGTGCTACTCCAGGTCACTTGGATTCTGGTGTGATGAACGGCGTGTATGTATATAGATAGATAGATATATACACGGGCAGACAGGAGGGTTTGACAGAACGAGCAAAGGGAGCCTATCTTTAACTCCGCTAGCAGCAAAGTGAATTTGACTGGAAGACTGCTACACGCCCTGCTCTTTGGCGTGCCAGGAGCACAACCGGAGGCTGCTCCTCTGCGTAAGCCCTTTTTCCTGGCCAGATCCCTTGGTTCATGCAGTGTGCGTCCTGCCTCCAGCACCTCCTGCTTGTGAGAGGCCAGCCAGGCTGTACCCAGCCACAAACCCGGTGCTGCAACGGGGGGAGCAAAACCTTCCCCCACAGCTGCTCCAGCCAGCCTCAGCCCTGCAGCACCAGGTCTGGCCATCCCTGCAAGCCGGATAACGTTCAGTAGCTGCAAATGTTATTAATGGCCATAAAATGATCCAGTTCTTCAGAATATCTGGTTACACGGGTTGTCTCGGTGACCTCCTGCAGGCTGGTCCCACATCCCCGCTTGTCTGGGCTCTCTGAAGTATCACGTCTCCACCAGGAGAGCTGGAAAGGTAGTTCAGCCCCAGGGACCGGCTGAAGGTGAAGGGCGGATTTGGGGTTCTGGGGGAGAAGCTCCCAGCCCTCCATGCCCCGTGTGGCTCCTCTGGGGTTGGTAGGCCGGGGTTGTGCATTGGTTTGTTTCAAAGTCCTGGAGAGCAAGCGAGAATTGAGGCGGCTCTGCCAGTGCTGCTCCTGTGATGCTGCTCCTCCAGTGCTGCTCCGTGCTTCCCTTTGGGCACCAGCACCCGGCTGTGCTCCCTGTTTTGAGGCTGGGCATGGTGATTTTGCTGGTGGGCACTTTACACTCAGGAGACCCCAAAAAGCAGGCCTCCGAGGAAGAGGAGGGGTCTGCCTGCTCCCAGCTGAGCGTGGGCTTCACAGTCCTGATGCACATGATGAGATGAGACACCACCAAGAAAACCGCAGGCCCCCGACTGTGTGTTGAGCCCCGCACCCCCTGCGAGCACCCAGAGAGGTTCCGAAAATCCCTTCACCTTCAAGGGGCCACACAGAGCTCCGAGCAGCCCCCCTGCCCGGCTCCTCCGTGCCTGATCCTTGGCAGACGTTTATTTTCTCCCTCTGCCCCAAAGCATTTGTGTGGTTAGTGCCAGAGGCAGCTGGCTCCCAGCACTGCAGTGGCCCAACTTTGGAGAAAAATGGAGCAATCAGGCAGAAAAAAAAAAAAAAAAGAATGAGAATTCCTCATTCAGGATGCAAAGCATTTTATTATAAGTTTCTAAACACAGTCATGGCTAATGGCTGTGTAACGCGGGCTCCAGGGGTCACGGTGCCCGTGTCCGTGGGGCTGCCCGCCCCGCAGCCGCTCCGCCAGCACCGAGGGATGCGGGCGGCCAGCCCCGGCGCGAAGCCTCGTCCTGTAAATAATGAAGTAACGAAGCAAGGATGTGTCTCGCAGCACTCCATTAAGTGGATGCGTCCAGGCTGCCGGCTGGCCGAGGAGCTTTGATGGCTGGGGGAGCCATGGCGAGCAGAGCGATTAAACAAAGCCCAGCTCCAGCAGAGCAGAGCCTGCTGCGGCCGGGACGGGGCAGGGGAGGCGGCGTGGGCACGGTCGGTGCCTGGCAGGCACGGTGCTGCAGCGTGGTGCTGCTGGGGGCCAGCCCCGTGCCAGGCTGGAGGCAGCACAGCATGGGCTGCTCCTGGTGTGAACCCGCGTCCCTGGGTCCCGGCTGGCTCCTTCAGCCCCAGGTGTAAAGGATAGGACAAGGTCTGCAGGTGACAGGAGCACCTCCGTGCCAGGAAGCCTCTAAACCACTGTTTGTCCTCCTTGGCATCCCCCCGCCGTGCTGCCCCGAGCAGACACGCTGCCACAGGTTCCTCCAGGTAAATGTCACCACGTCACCGAGCTATTTCCTACCCCGCACGTCGACGCTTGGCATTTCTTGTGATTTTTCCCCACATCCCCCCCAGACAAAACCCCAAGTACATATAAATATATATTGGAAACGGAGACGTCGTCGTTATTACAAGCCTTGCTCTGAATGGCAATTTCTGCTTTTGCTTTAAATACATCCACTTAAAGTGACAGGCGGAAAGCTGGCTGAGCTGACATCAGGGAGACAGCAAGGAAAAGGGGGGGGGTCAAAATTCTCTCCCCTTTCCTTCTGCCCTCGGCCTCCTGCTGGAACCAACCCATCACCCCGGGAAGAACTTTAAAGCAGGAGGCAGCACAATGTCCCTTAGGAGGTGATGGTTGGGAAGCAGGGGACGGGCTGGGGACTGTCTCCCGTTTCCTCCAGTGCCAGTTTGAGCTGCCTGGGGGAAGGGTGGGGAGTGGGGGAAAAGAGAAAAAGAAGATATTAAAATGTTCAATCTGAAGTTACTGACAAACTGTCAGGCGTGCGGACTGCACGCAGAACAAAGGTTTGCATTTGCAAATCAATAAAAATAAATGTGGAGCGAAGACGCAGGAATATTTTAACATAAATCTGCATAAACCCTCACCCTGGAAATGCCTGTGCATGTGCCGGCTGCCGGCTGCCCCCCGTGCCTGTCTCAGAGCAGGTGGCTGAGCCCGGGCTGGACGATGCCCCCGCGGCCCCGGCAGGCCAGGAGGGGCTGGGGGTGACGGAGGAGCAGAGCTGACCCCCAGCCCCCCCGGCCCCATCTCCTTTCCCTTGCAATGCCACAGCCCGGGGGCTGCCAGCAGCAAGGGGGCTCTGGGGGCTGCTGCTCACAGCCTCGGGTCACAGCAGGGCCAGGGCCAGGCACTGCTCAGCACCTGCGGGCGCAGGGGAGGAATCGGAGCCCCGTGGGTGACAGCAGCCCATGGAGGGCAGGCACGGCACCCGTCGGGTGCGTAACCGATCACCGGCCGCATGCATTGCAGGCACCAGCACGATGAGCGATAACCCTCGGTGTGTCTGAGACGGCCTGGGTGCTGCCTGTTGGCGTGCTGGAGGGAAACGCCTGTGCAAACGGCAGAGCTCGGGGCTGTTGCTCTTGGCTGTCGCCTTCTGAATTATAAAATTTCTCGGCAGTGCAACACGCAGTGCTGCGAGCCGGGAAATGACCCGAGGAAAACGCTCTGTCCTCTTCCAGGGGAAGTGCCAAGCTGGTCATCTACCTCTTCCCTGTGCTCAGCACCGCCACGGCACGTAAAGCTCTCAGCTGCTGTCTGAGCACC
>CM021700.1:1008508-1128621 GCA_011074415.1 Stictonetta naevosa
TGGGATGGGATGGGATGGGATGGGATGGGATGGGATGGGATGGGATGGGGATGGGATGGGAACAGAAGGGCAGTGGTGGGGCAGGGGAGGTGTCTGTTTTCCCACTGAAGGGGACAGGATCAAGGCCCATGGGGACAGGTTTGTAAAGGGGAGGACAGCTCCACCTCTGATTTTTATTCTCCAGCTGGTGTCACAAAAGCCTTTCTCAGAGGACACTCCAGGCAGCTCTTGCCAGTTATTAAAGTCCGATAAAATCCCACTCCAGTTAATTCTGCTGGCAGAAAGCTCCAGATTGATGCACAGCAGACTGTCCCTCCTGACTTGACCATGTCTGCCTATTTATTTATTTACTCCTAACATAAACCTCAGCTGCACAACAACGAAAAGAGGGCCTCATGAGTGGCACGGGGGTTTGTCATGGGGAAGGAGGAGGCTCAGGATGCTCAGACGTGGGTGGGGAGCACTGGTGGTGGCACTAGAGGTGGCCACCCATCTTCCCAGGGTTTGGACCTCCCTCTAGAGACCTGACAGTGACCGGTTTGTTGTTCCTGTGCTTCCAGTAGTACCAGTGCCCAGGAGGACTTGGGACAGCCCAATTCATCTGCCATCAGCCACAGCGGATGCTTTCCCACCCCAGATCCTGGCTCGTGTGGCCATGGCCGTGCTTCCCAGGACATCCACGCGCATCTCCCCTTCACACACAGCTTTATAGCTACTTCTCCAGAGTTTTATATAGCTTTTACAGTCTGTTTTTATGATGTTTGAGTAATTGTTGTTTATTTATCATGGATTGTATGTCAATGGCTGGGTCGCACCCCGTGCGCTTTGGCTTGAAAGGAGCCATTTTTTATTAAATTTCTTCTTCTTATGCTATTTATTCTACCTTCAGGGGAGCAGCTGGCACTGTGGCATGGCAGGCCGTGGGTGGCTGAGCCCACAACCCCGACAGCAGGAAACCTCAGCCCCCCTCCCGCAGCACGGCCCCGCTGCCCAGCCTGCGTCCCCCCGCGATCTCCCCACCTGGGTGGGCTTCAAGAAACCCAGCTGGGGCTGGGGAAAGCAGAGAGTGGGCTTTAGCACAGGCAGGGCTCGGGGAGGACCAGCGGGGCTGCACCGAGCAAGGTTCAGGTGCCACATGCACATGCGGGTCAGCTGCACTCCCAGCCCCAAAGCAGCACCCAAGCCGAGCACTCCGGCCTTCCAGGAGTGCTTGGGAAGCAGCAAAAATGAGGGGTGAGTCCGCCAAGGACTGGTTTTAAAAGAGAGAAAGAAAAGCCATTGTGGGAGGGAGCAGCTGTCCCCGCTCGGGAAGGCAGCAGCCGCCAGCCGCGCGCTGGCACATCCCGCGGCACCAGTCACTCATTTCGGCATCACCCCCTGACAAGGGCTGCGCAGCACCAGGGAAACAGATTGCTGTCACCATTTCAGGGCTGGAAAAGGGGGAGAACCATGTGGGGAGTGTGCTGGAAAAGAAAAAGCAAAAAAATATATATATATATATGCGTACAACCAAAAAAAGCCTCCTCCTCAGCCAGGGCCCTGCATATGGGCTGTGGGTGCTGGCGCAGGGTGGAACAGGAGGGTGCTGGGCAGAGGTGAGGGGCAGATGGGTGCCTGCACGGAGCCAGCCTGGGCGAGCAGGAGCCAAAGCTGTCACGGTAAAGGCTGGCATCACTCTGGGTGATGGCTGCTGTCACCTTGTGCCCAGCCACGGGAACAAAGCCCCCTGGGGAGGTGGCAGTGGGGAGGATGGAAAAGGCAGGAGGCACCCTGCACCCAGACCGGGGGGGCACAGCAAAAGCCATCGCCATTCCCTCGGTGCCAGCACAGCCCCATTCCCTGCCTGGCTACCCAAACTACATCCTGCTCCCTTCGTAGCCCTCATGGCCACGGAAGCTTTTATTGCCTCCCTTGCAGATGGCCCAGCTGCCATGAAATCCAGCTTCCCACCAGCCAGGAATTTAATTAGGTCAATTAATTAAGATCATTATGCCACCTCCTCATCAGGTCTATGTTGGAAACACCAGGATGTACCTCCAGGTGGGTGCTGAAGCTTTGCAGAGGAGGGGAGGGCAGAGGAAGGGAAGCATGGATGGAAGGATGGAAGGAAAGGCGGATGGAGGTGGTCCGAGCCTGTGTTATAAATTGGGCAGGCGGGAGGAGCAGCCCAACTTGTACTGGCTCATGTCCCACAGGGAGAGATGGCAGGGTGCTGGCACCATGGGGACATGTGTCCCAGGGCACTGGGGACAAGGACTGCATGATGCCTGGGTGGCGAAGAGCACAGCCTGTCCTGAGCATCTCTGGGACCTTAATAAGTCCTGCCCAGGTTGCTGCCGTACTCTGCATCTCTGGACAAGGCATCCCCTGCCCAGGGCCGTGCTCCTGGGCAGGTCCCAGGTCTGGCCAGCCCAGGCCCGGCAGCTGACCTCTGCATTTCTTACACATATTTATCCCAGGAAAACAAAACCTCCACCCACACAGAGACACATACACCCCTCTGTCGTGTTTGTACATGACACCAGATTTTGCTTACTGCTCAGATTAACTTACTATTTTTCCTCTTTAAAATCGGGGCCATGTATTTGAAATAAAACCAGTGATTTAACACAGGGAAACAACCAAAAAAAAAAAAACAACAAAAAAAAACCACCCTTGCGGTATTGCATTTCAAAACATTTTGGTTATTTGAACGTTTCTGTCACTTCCAACGGGGTTAGAACTACTGGAATTTAACTCACACTCACAAATGGCTTTATTTTGCATCACAGCTGTATTTTTAGCAAATGTGGGTTTGGGGAAGAAAAAACTGTCAGGCTGAGTCTACCACCCTCTGACCCAGAAGCTCCTCCAGCTTTACCTGCCACCTCTGCGGGGAGGGGGGGACCAGCAGCTCCAGCACCAGGGGCTTGGCACATCCTCGCCTGGGCAGACACTGCAGGAGGTGGGGGCATGGCTCCTGCCGGGGGATTTACAAAGGGATCTGGAGGCTGAGCAGAGCCCAGCTGGTCCCACCAGATGTGGGGCCACGACATCGTTGCCGGCCCCATCTCGGCTTCTGCACCCACACAGAACTGGGGTCCGGCTGCTGCCGATGGGCACGGGCATCCTAGGGCTCCCCATCCTTCCCCCCATTGAGCTGTGCTCCTGTCTGGCTGCGCAGCACACTGCAAGGGCAGGAGGATCCCTATTTGCCCCGTGGCAGGGTGGTGAGGGGGACGTTTTGGGAAGAGGGTGTGTGATGGGTAAGCCCGTGCCGTGCTGCATGGCGTGAGCGGCAGCCCTGCTCCTGCAGCAGCGAGGGTTTATGTCCTCTGATACCTTTCCTTTGAGGTGGCTTAATGCAAAGCAGAATCCAGATTTGGGGATTAGGGGAGGGACAGAAAGGTCAGCCCGGATCAATGGTGATTAGCTGGAAAAGACCTAAAGAGCCCATTGTTTGCTGTGCATTAACGATCCTGCCACTGAGCCCGGATTCCCTCCGAACCACTTGAGAAATGAAAGGACAAACACACCGCGCTGGAGATTAAAGCCCTGAATCCCTACACCTGCGTGCGTGCCAGCGATGCTCTGAGAGCCTGCGGGCACCAGGGCCAGGGCCAGCACAGCACCGTAGCACCACGGGGACAGCAGCCCTGTCCCCGTCCCCCCAGCACAGGCCGCCAACCCCACCACGCTCAGGGGCACACAGCCCCCATCCTCGTCTCAGCCCGTTTTGGCCACGTCTGTCATTAGGGAAAGAGGGAAGTGAGAGGAAAGGAGGATTTACTGCTGCAAGGCAAAGGGGGAGTGAGGCCTAACAAGAGCGTGTTGATGGAGGGAAGGCAGGGATGGAGGCAGGGTGCAAAAACTTCCTTCGGAGGAAAATGGAAACAGATCAGAGTGTTATTTTAACGTGGAGTGTCGGAGGAGCTTCTGAATCCACCTCCCCGAGCTCGTGTGGCTGACACCTGGCTGCACCTGGGGGCCCGGCCGAGCACCCAGGGGTGCGGGCAGGATGGGGTGGCCCCGGGAGGCACCCCCCAGGCCGAGCCCAGCGCCTGCCCCAGCCCTGCAGCGACGGGGTGTGCGTCCAGCCTCACCCTGCCACTGCTGTGAGTGATTCCCAGCCAGCACCACGTCCCCGGAGCTGCACTGACACGAGATGGACGACTCGCTCTGCGCACAGGGCGAGGACTTCTTTCAAACCTGTCCTTTGATCGCAGCTCATCGCCCGAGCTTCACTCGCTCGCATCTTCCCACCTCTCTCTCCAGATTTCCCGTAAAAGCTTCATTTAGATTGAAAATGATATTTTCAGCACGTTAATTAAGTACTAATTGCTGATTAGAAACATATTTACCAAGGTCTAACAACTATGTAACAAGTGATGTCTTATTACACCGCCATTCCCTGGGAGTTAGACCTGCGGAAAGATTGTTCTAATAAGCAATTGGCATTTGGGTAATGCGCAGTTAGCAAGCCACGGAGCCACTCTCCCAAATGGGAGAAGACAGTTATTTATGTTAATGAGATGCCAGCTGATTATTAGAAACACATTGATACAGGTTTGGGCTGTGGTGTAACTGATACATATCTACTGTGTTCAGTAGCTGCGAAACCTCAATCAATATGTTTCTCATAATCAGCCTGCATCTCATGCACATAAATAATATCCTTGACGTGCAGAAGAGCTCCAGTTCCCAGAAGTTAATAAGAAAGCCCTGCTCCCCTCCTCCCCGCTCTCCTAACGCCGGGATGGCAGCAGCAGGCTGAGGGGCCAGGCTGGCCGGGCCTGGGGGGGGCGGCGGGTCCGGGGTCCTCGTGGACAGCCTGGTTGGAGGATGCCACCACCTCCCTGTCCCGCTGTGCTGGGGATGCTCCTGCCCCTGCCCCTGCCTTCGAGCCTCCCCCCTTTGCTCTGTGCAGCTGGGAAGTGACTGGGGAAATCATCTCCGCTGCAAAGACACGTGGAGCTGAGAAGGAAACCCCAAGGGATGGCGAGTGGGCCACCTTCCCCGTCCGGAAGGGAACGTCCTTCTCGGTTATTCTCGGTGTGACCTTGTCCAGACTCTGCCTCTGCTCAGCACTTCCCTTACACCTTCCTTCTCTGAAAAAAAACAGACTGTTAGTATCCTCTCCAGTCCCCCTAAACCCACGCTTATGCACTAATGTGTACTTGCACAACAAAGGCATTTTTGTCAGCCATTTCTGTGGCTCTTTTCTGGACACTTTCCATTTCTCAGTGGTTTTCCAAAGCGCCAGCAGCAGAGCTGGAGGCGGTGGGCAGGATGGGGCTCACACAGCCACCACCCAGTGGCCACGTCCCCACCACCCCTGCCATCCCTGGAGCCTCAGCCTCCTTAGGGCCCCCCTCCTGACCCCGTGAGCCCCCCGGAGCTGCCGTTCCCCATCTCGGGGTGCGCGCTGCCCCGCTGAGCTGGGCAGGACCAGCCGGGAGCCCCCGCGCTGCAGCCGCCCCGCTGCCTCTGCCACCGCAAGCCTAATCTCATTACAGAGCAAAATCAGGTTTGTTTGGCAAGATCTATTTCCATAAAGCTGTGCTGACTGACACTAATTCCCCCTCTATTAAATTCCTTATCATTTTTCCCCCTCTGCTGCCGAGGCCGGGTTGCCCCTTTTGCTCTCTCCGCGGGCGGACGAGGCAGCGCCGGCCGAGGACGGCGGTCCCCGGTGCCAGCTCCAAACCCTCCCAGACGTGTGTTACGGGGCACGTGGCATCCTCAGAGGCTGCTGTCAGCCTTACCTGCTCCTCTGCGCCCAGCCCAGCCAGCCTCCTTCATGCCTTTACCTCCCCTCGACTGTTTTCAAAACCCCAAATCTCCATCTATCTCCCTCACTATCACTTCCCCATCTTTCCTGAGGGATGTTTCCTGTTGCTAGCTTGTTGTGCTCACTAAGACCTTCATTAAAATAAAAGATGGACATTCAAGCACAATTTTTGACTTAAAGTACAATGGCTATTTGTCCAGTGACTTTTCATTAAAGAATTTCCTTATTTCCCTCTGGTCTGGGGGCCTGCTTTTTCCTCCTCGGCAGCCTAGGGGACATCAGTCTTTCGGAAGCAACAAACCCACAGCTTCATTAGCTCTACACTTGGTTTAGCCCCATTGAATGCCGTTTAGTCACAGCAGCTAAATCTTGGCAACACCGGCTTCCTCCCCAGAATTTAACTCTCACATCCAGAAGTCCAGGCAAGAATGACTTCCCTGGGCAAGGGACCTTCTGCTCACCGTGCCGGGCCGCAGCAGGAGCGCACCGGGGGCCAGGGGCGGGTCGGGGAGCAGCACCGCTGCCCTCTCCAAGCACCCCCTGCCCGGCCATCCCCGGTGCCCCAGCGATGCCGAGGTCGGTGCCAGGGGGCTGCACAGGCGGGGCCTGGTGAGCAGACAGACAGAGGGAAAGCCGAGGATGAAGTCAGGTGGGAAGAGGGGACGAGAAAGACATTTTTGTGTGGGAAACGAATCCGAAGGTGTCGGAGCAAAGCGGCGGGGATGACGCGGGGTGCTCAGCCCACACCTCATGAATGCCAGAGAGGGCCAGGGAGGGAATTGGTTTTTTATTATTTCTTTTTCAGCTTTCTTCCTTCCTTTAATCTTTGATCGGGAAACAAGCTGATTTTAATTAAAAAGCCCTCCAATTAATGCTGCCGTGGAGTTTTCATTTCCTGGGCTTCGGTAATTTGCAAGCCCAGGTTATGGAGGCTTTGTGTTGCTTCTTGTCAAATAAATAACAACAACCGAAATAACTCGCCAGGAAGAGCAGGGCGGCTGCTGGGGGCAGCTCCCCGGGGACTGGTGGCTCCTTCTCCCTGCCCTGCTCCGAGCCCTGGGGGTGGCGGCAGAGCGGCCGCAGGCATTGGCAGTGGCCTCGAGGGGCCGAGGAGCCTGTCTTCCCTCCTGCTGCTCCTTTCCTGGGCATGCACCGACGTGCACCCTGTCTCCCATCCACCCGCACAGCTGCACGGGCAGAAAAGCTCCATGGAAAAAAAAAAAAAAAGGATTGTGGAAAGCCTTTATTATCCCCAGCCCCATCTATTGTTAATGTGATCGTGAGCAGGGAGTGTTCGGCGAATTCATTTGTGATAAATATTTATACCCCGTGTTTTTGGGCTGTTATCTGCAAAGTGTGGCTGTTTGATCTGGTGTAGTGCTTTTTTTAGGTCATTTACATTCCCTTTCGTAGGAGCCCTTGTCCGATAGCAGCTATCACATAATTATGTTTCTTTTGCTTATCCCTAATCCTGTCAAGCCACCTACTTATCTCTAATTTCCTGTCCATTACCCTTATTGTTTGAGCTTAGATCTCCAGCGGAGGACGGGGGCTCCGGGGGCTCGGCGGCAGGTGGGGGCAGCTCCCCATCGCCAGCTGCGCCCTGTGACCCCCCCCCCGTGCAGGGACCCTTGGGACCCTTGATCATCCGCGGGCAGCAGGACGCAGTGGGTACCTACCTCCTGGGGCAGGTGAATTCACCCACACGTGCCTGGAGCAGTGGGATTACATCCTGTGCTGGGAGATGGAACCGAGCAGGGTGCCCATGCCCTGGTGAGCCCCCACCCAGGGCTGAGTGGCACGCAGCATGGCAGCGACAGGGCAGTGCATGGCACTGTTGTGCTGGGAATAACACCCTGGGAGGCAAGAGCTTGCGTCTCCGAGCCATCAGAGCCACGGGCTCGGATCGTGTCCCACAGTCTCCAAGGCAACCTGGCAGTTGGATTAGAGAGGCAGGAGCCGGGGCACCACAAGGGTGTCACCCCGGCCGTGGCACGATGCGGTGCTGCCTGCGGCGATGGGGCCAGCCCCGGCCCCTGCCCAGCCCCTCCTGCCTGACCGGCATTTTGGAGGGGGCTGGTGGCTGTGGTCACTGCTGGGTTGGCTGCTCTTCAGTGGTGCCTCTGGGTACGTCGCGACGGGGTTCTGATAAATACCAACCACCGTGCCTCCTGCTGCATCCATCCTGTGCCCTGTCCCCAGGAAAGGGAGGCTGCCTGGAAGCACTCCTCAGGAGGCCCAGCACTCATACCAGGCTGCAGCACCCCAGCTGGGGACCAGCACTGCTCCCCCTCTGACATCGGGATGCCGTCCTCTTTAAATGCAATGAGGCAGAAGAAGTCTGCTGGATGAAGTCCAGGCCCCATGATCCAGATTTCCAAGTCACTGCGTCTTTGCACAGAGCATCACAGGTGAGCCAGCATCAGACGAACCCAGCTGGCTCCCCTGGGTGTGACCGGGGCTCAGCTCCACCAGCTCAGCTCCATCAGCTCCGTATTGCCCCGAGCAGGATCTCACCGCTGATCTGCAGGGCTTCCACTAGTGGTCCCAGCAGGGGGACGCAGCAGGACACGGCCGGGCTCCCTGTTCCCCGGGGCAGCACGCAGCAGGCAGGTCTCGCTGACCCAGCCGGAGGGCAGCAGGGGCCTGGATTTAAGCTTCCAGGTGCTGTTTCTCTTCCTCTCAGGGAGAACCACCAACCCAAATCTGGACACTGAAAACAAGGCTGCTCGAAATTTAAGGCTGAGATTTGAGCATCGGGATCTGAGGCTCAGGCTCATCTCTGGGAGCTGGGATTCAGGTGCCCAACCTGCAGCAGCCCGCACGATGCCAGTGTTCAGAGCAGGGGTCCTCCACCAGTTACGCACAGTCTCCTCGGCCTGTGCTGCGATACAATACCCCTCTCGCTTCCCACAGTGCATCTTAATAGCGTGTGGCTCATTTCTTAAACATTACTTATTTACAGCAGCTCTCTGCCAGATGAGCACCAGCTCCGTGCCCACCACGAGGGTGGCAGAGCGTGCCGCCCTCCAGCACAGCTGAGCTGTGGCCAGGCGCCAGCGCTGCCTATTACGGGTTTTATATTGGAGTTTTACTCCAGATAAAGAGAGAACCACTGGGGAATCTCTGTCTGCCACCGATGCCTCAGCCTGACTGCAAATAAACCGCTCCTCCGTCAAACAAAGAGCGCGCATCACCTCCGCGAAGGAACCGTAGGTGGCATGCAAGGCCAGTTTACGGGGACGCTCTCGCCACCCGCTTTGTCGTGGCGCCCGTGCTGTCTGCATTTCAATTGCGCCTGGGCTCCGAGCAGCAGCAGGGCCGGGTGCCGGCAGAGCGCTGTCACCGCCCTGGGGACAGCCAGGAGGGCACCCCCGGGCTGCAGCCACCCCTCGCAGGACCCGGCTGAAGGTGCCAGGGTTAGGGGGGGACAGGGACTGCCTCAGCCCTTCCCTTCCTGCTGGGGAGTGGTCGTGCTGTGTTTTGCCTCTCTCCGTGTCCTGCTACCCCTCTGCGAAGCAGAGGTGGAAAAGGCAGGGCAGGTAGAGGCAGGGGTCTGATCCTGCACCAGCGGCTCTGCTCTCCACCTCTGCTGGCATTGATCCGGGCACAGGAGTTTGCAGGGCAGCAAGAAGTACCCAAGTGGCACACCCGGACCCACGAGACGGGCACAGGTAGCAACAGCAACCGGGCTGCAGCGTCCGCTCGGGACCTCGTGCCCCAAAGTGTCCTGGAGGGGCGGGGAGGAGGGCACAGGACAGATTCGCTCCACTGTGGAAGCACTGAGGGACTGCCGTGGCTGGAGCCAGCCCGAGCCACACGGTGTTTTTCAGGGCTTTCAAGTCTGACTCACGCTGGCTCCCCTTGATGCCGGGCTTCTGACGCACGCACGGTTTGCCGAGAACAGTGGCTCAGTAATTAGCAGAACCGGCTGGCCACAAGTGGAGCGATGATACTGCGCGTTGTCACCAGCCGGAGCCCTCAGCATCTGAGGCGAGAGCTTCGTCTGCAGGACTTTGATTACCGAAGTGACATTGAAAGACAGCAGATCCCCACGTCCTCCAGCCCAGACATCCCTCCCAAAGGAAGAACTCAGATATGAAAGGCTGCATTTATCTTTTTATTACGAAAAATGTACATGGGAGCTGGGTACTTGTCCCCGACACGGCTGCTCTCAAAGAGCCGGTGGTGACGTTCCCCTGCTCTGTGTGCACACCTGGCGCGGGCAGCACCCGAGGCAATCTAAGGCAGACACAGAAAAGTAATGGCTTTTTAAAATCTTCCCTTGGTTTTGTTTCCCGCATCCTGGGATGGGCAGGGATGGGGCACGGTGTTATTAGCAGGGCCACTGTTCCCATGCAGCTGATATCTGATATCCTGCAAGCCTCACAGCGAAGCCAGGCCCCAGTAGATGCCTGCAAGATGTGGGTCAAAATATAGGAACTGACTCAGCAAAGCAAAACAGCCTCCATGCAGTCTAGTAAGTAGGAATAAATTCATCTAAGTGGTCGAGCCAGCCACAAGGGGACCTGCACGGTGAGGACTTTATTTCTGTGCCCTGTATCACTGCCACAATCCCCCCGAATTCTGCACCTGGCTCTTCCCATTCCCAGCCTGCCTGGAAATGAGCAGACCTGCGTGCTTTTATCCCTCCCGACATCTGCCAAACAGCTTCCAAAGCCTCGACCTACGCCAGCAGTGCGGCACTCCCATGAAAAGCAGGGCAGAGCTGCCCGTGCCGCCCGTGCAGCGTGCCAGGCGGAGAGGAGCAGGGCGAGAGGAGCTCAAAGGCAGCGAAGCGCCCAGCAGGAGCACAGCCCTGCCTCGCCCGGCCCCGCACGGCCTGACCGAGACTTGGCTTGGCTGAAGCCCAGCCCTTCCCTTCGCCCTTCCGAAAATCTGCTGCTTCCTGCCGGCCTTTTCCCAGCTATTTATAGAGCGGGGCTGACAAGGTGCCCCTGAGAACCGCCTTCCCCTGGGAAGCAGCTGCCCCGAGCGTGCTCACCGAAGCGGGGGGCTCTCCGGGTGCTGCTGCCCTGTCCCACGGTGCACACCCCAGGCCCAGAACCACTCCAGCACTTGTGGCAGAGGCTCGCACAGTGCAGGTGCCCCTCCTGGGGATGCTGCTCCGTTTCCCTGTGCTCCTGCCCGCGCCCATCACGCCCAGCCCCAGCCGTCCCGCGCAGCCGCAGCCCTGGTTGCTCTCCTCTCCAAAGGTTTTACTGGGAGCCAGCCAAGGCGTATTTCTCCCCCCGAGCGGCAACTCCCCTCGATGCTGCTCGGCCCCGAGGCAGCTGCCCAGCCCTCCCAGCCGTGAGCACAGTCCCTGTGACCACCGCTTGCCCCAGACCCACAGCAGCTGTCCCCTCGGAGCATCTCCATGGCGTCGGGCAGGTTCACGGGGACAGGCACAGAGCTCTCAGCTCGGATCCCAGCTGGAAGCTGGACGTGTCAAGGGCCGAGCGCCTTTCTCCCCACGAGAGCGAAGCACGGTGTCTGGACGAGGCTGGGGATTAGGAGGGGATTCACCGCCCGTGCTGTACCTGGTCTGAGCAGCAGACACCATTCCCCAGAGCTGTCAATCTGGTACCTTTCACCAGCACTAAAATTCAATTAGTTAAAATAACAACAACAACTGTGGCTCCAGACAGCTTGTGCCTAACACATTTGATCCCTTTTATTACTCAGCACTGCTCAAAACCCAGCCAGCAACATCCTAGCTGACTCCCACTAGTTTCCCTGTTTTATTCTACCAGGATTAAGTCAACCCTACAGTCTCCAGCTGTTTTGTGGTTGGGCCTGGATACATCTTTATACTCTAGCTACATTATTAAGTGGATTGTGGCCAAATTGACAGAGCTGCTTCAGGGAGGACAAGGCCATTCAGGTCAATGATGGTCCTGCCAGCTGGAGAGACACTCGGGACTCATGATTTGCTAGCAAAGCTCTGGACTGTTGTCTTAGCCTCGCTTGATGTCCCGGAGGGGGCTTCTGTGAAAGCCCTGACTCTAGCAGGAATGTTTGATTTCTTGGCAGAGATACGTAGCAATCTGTCTTGGAGTATTGCAGGAAGATTTTGTGTTCGGTGAGGTTTGTCCAGAGCATCGCTCCGGCGTCTGGTGCGTAATCCACGCTTTGGCCTTCTCTGAATGGAGTGTCCACTGGCAGTCCCTGCTGCCACTAAACACGGAGCTCTGTCCCTCGCTGGCAGCAGCTCACAGTGCTCAGGAGCCAGGTGGTGACACCGTGCCCCGCTCTCACCCGAAGGTGCCACGTCGTGATGCCAGGCGATACAGCATGATGTGGTGTGGTGCGGCACAGAGCGACGCAGTGCGACGCGGTGCAGCTTGCCCTTGTGTCCTGCCGGCTGCTCGGGAGCCAGCCCCGGCAGCAGCTCCTGCGGGGTTCTGCCTGTGCCAAATGGGAGGACTCAGGAGGAGAGTTAACTAAACAGTCGAGAGCCCGTTGCTCCCAGGTTAAAGCACCCTTTGTGCTGTTAATGAACAGCAGCAGAAGGGTCATGCAAAGAAAGGGATGAAAGCTCCATCCATCAGTTCATTTGAAACAAGACTGTCTGCATGATTTATGAAACTGCCCTGAACAGAGGGGTTGGTGTGGGGCTCTTTCTCCTCCTCACAAACGAGCATCGTCTCGATGCAGAGCTGAAGGGAGTGGGAAGAGGTTGCCATTAGCTGCTGGCGTGTGCAGGAGGCTGGGAGAAGGCTCCCGACCACACATCGCCTGGTGGCGGCAGCTGAGGACCTGCCGGTGCAGGATCCCGTGCTGAAATAACGCTTTGTGATAAGCTGCTGCCAGGACGGCTCTCGCTCCGGAGTACGAACAGCTTATTTTGAATCGGCGAAATTCGTGGGTGGGAGCGGGTGATGCTCGCTGTGGGCAACACGCCCGCTGCGGGTGAGAACATCCCACTGAGAGTTAAACGCACAGCAGCGATTCGTGGTCCGGAGCCGTTCCCCAAGGATCTCACGCCCCACCTGAGCACAGCTCAGCTTCCCTGTGCAGACACGTCCCAGTGTGCCCCAGCCTCTTCCGGGGCCCCGTTTGCCCCACGATGCCCACGGCCAGGCAGGCTGGGGGGCAGTGGTGGAGCCTCCTAGCAGCCGGGGCGGCTGGGGCGCACGTACCTTTGGAAATGTGCAAAGCTGCTCCTCCTGCAGCACAATAACACCGCTTCCATGTGTGACTCACATTTTTTTCCCCCTGCCTTGGTCCTGTAGTTTTTCTAATTACTGTGAGCTTTGCAACTGTGAACATGTAATGTTCCAGAAATGTGTGTGTGATTCACCTAACGCGGGGAGCGGACTTCCAGCCAAAAGGGACTTGGAGATTTTTCTGGCATCAGCCCGCGACCTGGAGAGCAGCCAGCAAAGCTCACCAAGGTCATTTCTTTCTCCTTCTCTTCTTCCTCTCTCTTTCCCTCAGCCCCTCACTCCCTCCCCTCTTCCCTCCGAAGAAGGATCAGGCAGCACCTTGTTTATTACTCATCAGCCTTCCCTCCATAAAAACCTCCCCAGAAACACACACCGAGCCGCAGCTGTGCTCCTGCCAACCGCTCGCTCCGCGCCCTGCGCTGTGCTGCCGGAGCACCTCCCGCCTGGGATGTGGGCACAGCGTGGGGGCTTTCGGCTGGGACGCGCTCTGACCTTCCCTGGGACACGTTCGGATGCTCCCGTGGGATTTAGGAACTGAGCTTCCAAAAGGATGCATGCAATGAGTCCCCTGTTTGCTTAGAAACTCCTATTGGAAACCGTGTGTCCGTCCGCCTGTCCCCCAGCTCTCACTGTCCAGCCTCAGCCAGCTGTCGGTATTTCGGGCAGCCCCCAGACCCTGGGTGTGCAGGAGCCTGGCAGATGTTTGGGAAGAAGCTCGTGCAGACGCAGCCTCAGGGCTCCCGTTGTGCATGGAAATAATCTGGCATCCCACGACTTTTTGTGAAAGCAGCAGCAGCAGTGGCTGTGGCTGTTATCAGCTGTAACAGGTTAGCGTCAGACACAACAGAGCCTGCGGGGGGGAGCGGGGAGGCGACCAGCACATGTCATTTGTCACTGCCTTGTTTCGGTCCGTGGGGACTGCGCTGTCCCGTGGGAGCATCTCTGCTCCCCCAGCATCTCCCCCGAGGAACCAGCGGGGTGTCCCTGACCTCTTGCCTGTCTCCAAAGCACCTGCAAGGCTGGGCAGTGCTGGGGGCCAGAGCTGGCTGCTCCCAGCCTCGCGGTGCCTGCCTGTGGTGGCAGTGGCTGAGGAGCTGCCTGGGCACCCCCAGCCGTGAGAGACGGATGTTGGCACGGGGACTGCAGCCTCTCGCGAAGCAGAGTGACCTGGCGTGGAGAAGATGAGGAAGGCAAAGGCTGGAACATTCCTCAGCTCGGACCTCTGACCAGCAGAGATGGCATTGGCACATGTCCCTCCTCCGTGGTGGGGCTGCAGAGGACGAGTGACGGTGCCGCGGAGGATGAGGGACGGTGCTGCGGAGGACAGCTGGGCCACTTCCACGTGCTCAGTGTCTCCTGCTGGCTGCGGTGCAAGCTCACACCTCAGCAGCCAGCCCTCGCACCACTCCGTGCCCACCGGCACCTCCTCCAAGCCTTCCCTGCCTTCCCACGCTCCCAGCCCACTTCTTCCCTGTGCGAGCCACGAGCACGCAGAGACGCGCCGCCCCCTCTGCCAGCTCCTTCCCTGCCGCAGGACTCTCCGCAGAGGTGGCATTGGCAGGAGCTGCTAATCCCAGACCCCACAGTACCCGAAGCCGTCAGGGGAAGAGCTGAGGGGTGGCGTCTGGGGAATGCCCCGTGGTACCTGCCACCTACAAAATGCTACAGGCAGCTCTGGGGTTCCCAGCACAGACAGCCACGTGTGGGCTCGGCCAGCTCAGGGATGCCCCTCCGCAGTACTCCAGCCCTGTGTTTGCCCCAGCGTTTCAGCATGCCGAGCAAAGCAGGGCAGCCCCTGGGGAGCTTGCTGGCTCCAGGAGCTCCGGACAAGCGGGACTTTATCCCAATACCTTGGTTTTCATCTGGGAAGCCACCTTTCCCCTTGGCCTTGTGTTCAGAAGGACCAACACACATCTGCTTGGGTCTATCCCAGTTTTATGGCAGGAAGCTCAGTACGGGACCCTGGTGAGCAGTGTGCGACGCAGGCATTGCATCCATCAGCATGAAGTGGGGGAGCTTTTGATAATGACATGGAGATTGTGACCCAAATCACGCAGAGCTGACGAATGATCCCTAAGGAAGCACATCTGGTGCCATGGCCAGGCTCCCCGCCCCTGCTCACAGCTCCGGCACGCTGCGCACCCCTTCCGAGGGACACGCTGGGGCTCAGCACCCCAGCCCAGGACGCAGGTCCGGCCCATTCTGCACCCCCCGGTGAGCTGGGGGGCTCACGTCAGGCAGGCAGGACCAGCCACCTGCCTCCCACCATCACCGAACTGCGCTGCCTGGATCGAGACTGGGCAGCGGCTTTCAGGAGAGCGCCTGCCGTGAGCTGTGTGACACAAGGCGCGTTTGCAACATGTGCTCTTTTGGCCGGGCGGTGCGTGTCGGCGGCTGTGCTGTGGTGTGAGCACGGGGGATACTTTGGACCATCTCCCCCAACGGCGCTTTGCTGAATTCTTCATCTCTGAGATCACGGATCAAGGCAGAGTTTTAAGCAGTGGCCAGATCACTGTTTCACAGACCTAGAACAAATACACTAAAAGCTTCCCCTGTGTGTGTGCAGATTAAGTCGTTAATGAATATTTTTGCTAAGCATCAGAAATCTGGCTGGCTTCGGAGCTCAGCTCAGCCAAGACGTTGGAGATTTGGCTGAGGAGACTCGACAGCAGCAGCACCGGGGGCCTCAGCCCGCTGCAGGGCTCGCCGGCTGCTCCTGCGGCACCGCTCCGGCCCTGCGCGGTGCTGCATGAGGCAGCAGCCAACGACCAGCATCGCTGGTGCCTGAAAACTGGAGGATTTATATTTTATTTGCGCCCCACTTCTCGGCTAGCAGGTGGACAGCCGCGAGAGCTCCTGAGCTGCTACTGGTGTGGGCACAAGTTGAGTGCTTCCAGTGTGACTGACTGCGCACACCCTGCGCAAAAGCAAGTTTAAACTTCTTTACAGGGAAGGCAGAAGGCACTTTGTGGGGTTCTGCACATCACTGGGGACTGAAAACTCTTGTGGGAAAATGCTTTTATATCCAGTGAGTGAGCGTGCAGGTGTGTGTGCCTGCAGACAGGGGTGAGACCTGTGCTGCAGGTGCTGAGGAAATCGGTGAGGGCTCCTCACCCCTGCAAGGCAGGCAGGCTGTGCCTCTGGTGGGGAAATCAGGGGTGCTGGGCTCTTCGCTAGCACAGGCAATGCTGGGAAAAGAAACCTGCTGCACGGCAGTAGATGGAGTTCTGTGTGTCTGCCTGGAAAAAAAGGGGGTCTGTAAAAAAGGAAAAAAAAAAAAAAAGAACTCAAAACCATCTTGGTATGACAGTAACCTTCCCTGTCTCACATTTTCCAGCATCATGCTCAGGAAGCTTTACAGATGTTAATTAAGACTTGTGCCCTTCCCCAGGGATGCTCTGAGGTATTACAAATAATAGTATTAGCAGGAGCATCGGTACAGACAAATTAATTAGGGGTAATATTTTAAAGACAGGAAGCTGCTGGGTCACGCTGTCAGCTGGGAGATGGGCAGGGTAACGGCTCCACGAGGCGGGGGGCAGTGTCCGCAGGGTCTGCCAGCTTTATCTTAATAGCTCAGGCACACTTGCGAGGAAGAAAGGCAGGAGAGGGGTCTTCCCCCTGCTCTGCTCGCTGCAGGACAGAGGAGGCTGCCCAGGACAGAGGGAGGCTGCGGCTGCAGGTAGCCCACACATCAGTCCGGCAGCGGCTGCAGGTGGAATTACTTTGGGAGACCAACCGTCTGCGCATCGCACCACTCCTTGTGTCCAAAAAGAGCCAACAATGACAGCGGGGAAAAAATAGCGTCCCGAGCTATGATGCAGTTAGAAGTGGGATGTGATCCGGCCCGATTTCCTGCGATTCTGCCGCCCGGGTGCACGGCGCGGGTGCCTGCGTGGCCGGCAGGCGCGGGAACAATGGCCGGAGCGCCCGTCCCGTGCCAGCGAGCGGCCGTATCAGATCCTGCGAGGGAAGAGGAGGCTGGCCAGGTTCCTGCAGCCCCCAGATAGGGCCGCGCATTGTTTGTGCCGTTTATTTCCATGCAGTTTTGGCAGCCAAGGTCCTTGGGCTACTTGGGTGAGGCAACTCCTGTTGTTTCAGACATCACTTCCATTTTCCTTCCTCTTCTTCCTTTTAAACAAAGCCGTTATCACTGCCCTCATCTTACTCCTGCAGGGAGGGAGCTGAGCTGCCCGTGGAAGCCTTCCCCTTCCCGGCATACTCGGCCCCCACATTTGTCACCTGGGAGCCGGTGACAGCCAGGGGCATGCAGCGGCGAGGCCACGGGGCTGCATGCTTGGAGCACTGCTGAGACAGTCCGAGGCTCATTTGGGAAGGTTGCAAGGAAGAGAATTAATCTAGTGTAGCAAAGTCCTACCTGAGACCCGAGGGTTGGCAGATGGATGGTCTCTGTGGGCTTGTGGTGGGACAGAGAAGAGCTGTGGGTCTCCAGCACCACACAGGGAATGCAGGGGTCTGGCCACGGGCACCTGGATGAGAGCACGGGGGAAAGCTAGCAGGAGGGCTGGGGCACCTCTCCAGCTCCTTCAGGATGGAGCGGCAGCATGCCGATGGAGGTATTTGAGAACAGCCTTGGCCAAGGCCCAAGGAGAGAGACTTTCCAGACTCCTAATCCAGCATCAGAAGAGCCTGAGCTAAATACCACTCAGAGAAATGACGCTTTCAGGAATGTGCCCTCGCGCAGGTAATTGGTGTGGGCAGGTTCTCTGCCTGACTGTGCCTCTGCCTGCTCCTGGGAGCCACGATGCTGGATAGCTGGAGCGGGCTCCAGCACGGTGCAGGCAGACCCCAGCTATGCAGTGCCACGGCTGGGCATTATTTCCCACGGCGCCTGCATTTATCCACGGGCGGGAGTCTGCCTGCCCCCTCCTGCTGCCGTCGTCCAGCCATAGCGCACGCACGGCCGGAGAGCGCAGACCAACCCCTTTTTCCATCTTAAACTCATGCTTTCATTCATCTGGAGCTGCTGTTTTGTTCATCACTCCTCTTCCAGCATGTTCCCAGAGTATGCTCAGCCCTTGCTAATTAAAGCAAGGGTAAGGAGAGGCAGTGATCTGTGCGCGGAGCAGACATGCAGAAGCATGGATGCTGTGAGTCAGGGAATGCTCCTTGCCAATTCTTCACATATGCTTTTGTACTCACTCATTGTTTGGCTTCTTTATTTTTTTCCCAAAGAGTTAAGCAGATGGATGGGAGCACTCCCTGGATGTACCCACGAGCACGCTGAGCCTTACAAAATCCATGCCGTGCCTCGTGTGAAGGCTCTGACGGGGCTGGGCAAAGCGAGGGGAGCGGAGAGCTGGGAGGGTCCTGCTCTGCTAGCAGCACGTGTGGGCAGAGAAACAGGAGGAGAGGAACGGCTAGCTGAGAGACCGGTGGTCTACAGCTGATGCAAACCCCAAACTGCAGGGAACCTAAAGCTGTGTTACGGCTGGAACAAATCCTGCTGCTGCAGCAGCTTGTGTCCTGGGAGGGCTTTGCCCAGAAGTGCCCCCAGGTAACACCACAAGTGAGGCAGAGGAAGGTCTTCAGCACCTTCCAGAGCTCCATCACAGCCTCAGACGTCTCTCCTGGTGCCGTCCTTCTGCACGAGCAGCTTTGGGTTCCCTGACCTCATGGACACTGATCCCTGCCCCAGCGGCGGAGGTGGCTGAACCCCCTCACGCCGGCCAGAGCAGCCTCCGAGCCACAGTCCCCCACTCGTGTGAAAGAGGGAAAAAAGATGCACAGCATCCCAAGCGCCCAGAAAAATGTCTTGTTTGGGCACCTCATCTATGAAAGGCATTGCAGTGCAATGCAAACCCCATGCACGTGGTCCTCCGAGTGGGCAGCTCCGCTGGTGCTTAAAACACACACGCAGAGGGAAGCACGCGGGCAGATGCAGAAGACATGACAGGGAGAAATTAAGACTGAGACTAGCTGTAGCAGAAGAGACACCTCAGATTGGATCAACGTCTGCTTTAATACGGAATATTCCTGTCTCACAGCTCGTGGTTTCAGGCGGGCAGCAGGTTTTGACAGCGGGTTTGTTCAGCGGGGTTTGCCTAAAGCAGCTGGACACAGGCACCACTCCTGGGTTCCACTGGTGGAGAGCTCTGCAAAATGACTTGAATGTCTAGAATAAAAAGCCATATTTTTCTCCAAATGAGGGATTCATGGTGAAACCAACGCTCCCATATCACTACTGTGGCTGCAGAAGCACACGCACCTCATCATTTGCAGCTTGCAGGGGAGAGAACAAACCACCTTCCCACACTTGGTTTCAGAGCAGGATCTGCACATGCATTAGGCACTGGAGGGAGATGCCAGCGTGCAGATATGGCACTGAGCTCAGCCAGGGAGAGGCGGGTGCTGCGCTCAGTTGCAAGTGGGCGTGTGAACGCACGGCAATACACCTAAATAATATTCCGCTGCCGCTGGTTTTCTGCCCATCCCATTTCTGGTTTCTCTTGGTGACCATGGGAAAAAGCTTCAGGCCACCCAGAATGCAAATGAAGCACGCAGGGGCAGCTAGAGGGATCTCATCCAAGCTGGAAGATTTTCTGAAGGTGGGTATGAACCAGGTTTCTGTTTTTTTCCAAGCTGCTTGGGAAAAAAAAAAAAAAAAAAAAAAAAAAAAAAAAAAGATCTGGTCCAGGCCCTCGCTCTGCAACTCCAATCAAACCTCAGCTGATACGGTCTGAAAATGTTTGGTTTGCTCTCATTTGGGAGGGCGCATCCAGCAGCCTCTCTCCCACTGCAGCTTTGTTTTCAGTTCAAATAGCAAGGTGCGATGAGAAAACCCTTTGTTCTGGCGCTGCGGTTCTGGTTCAAGCGGAGCCAGGAAGCACACAAAATCCCAGGGGAGAGGAGATCTTTCAAAGTTTTCCAGCTTAATCCTCAAACCAAAGATCTTTGCAGCGCGTCCCGATGAGCTGTCTGAGCGGCTCCGAACTTGCAGACCTCGTGGGACTCCTCTGCAGCCCTTCCGCAGCCTCACCTGCGAGCTGCGAGCAGTGCCACCCAGGGCAGCTCCCGGCCCAGGAACGCGGCACGGCTCCACGGCTCCGTGCAAGCCACGCCAGGCTGCTCTCTGTGGTCGTTCAGGCTTTCTAAATACCACAGAAATGCCAGAACATGCATCCGACTGCCACAAGTTAATCTGCGCTGGCCAAGCCCAGTCCAGCCTGGTGTGTATGCTGCTCGTGTGCAGAAGTTACTCCAGCTTCGTGCTTTCAAGGGCCGACTGAAACCCATTTTAGAGTGGCTGCAAGGCTGCTGGCCACAGCTACCAAAGCCAGAAATGCCAGGGACCCTTGCCTCTGCCCAACAGACAAACAAGGATTAAAAAAAAATATACCCTAGCCACACAGCTCGCCACAGAGCACATGTGGTATTTTTCCATCGGGCCGAACACATTGACACAGCAGGGGGGCAAGACCAAAATTCCCCAGGAATACATTAAATGAGCCACACACAGCCCCGGTCATTTCCTTCCCGAACAGGCCAGCAGTGGCACATGGCTCTAACGAAGGCCAGCAGCGGTGTGGCTCTCCGAGGAACTGCTCTGTGCAGATCCATGTGGCCCAGGTGGGGCACGGCTGGAAATGATCCCAAATGCCCCAGTGTGTCCTGGTTCCACCCCCTCGCACCTCACCTCCCAAGTGATGCCTACCCCTCAGCGAGCAGATCGTCCTGCATGAGCCAAGCAGGCGAACCCAGCCTCACAAGGCTGCTGGAAGCTCAGCCCCCTGCTTGGAGGCTAGCACAAGCATTGTCTTGCCTGCTGCTACTGCTCATACCCGTCTCTGGCCTTCTCCCTTAACCTCCTTGCCTGCGCAGGGAGCACCAGGCTCCCACCTCTGCCAGGGATGCTCTGCTGCTACCTGGCTGCAGACAGCGCACCACAGACCCTGCCAGTGGAAGGTGAACAGAAATGCTCCTTAAAGCAGTCCAGAATCTTAAATGGTAACAGCTTAGCTCTCCATGTCCCAAACTGGGAGTGATTTGAATCTTCCTCCTGAAAAGCTGGGTACAACGGGAGCACGACCCTCTGGGTATCACGGGAGCCCTGGGCAGGAGCTGGTTGCCCTGCATGGCTGAGCCTGGCCTGTCCTCGAAGGCACCCTGCCTGCACGGAGCGGCAGATGGGCGCTGTGAACATCTCCGGGGAGCCCGCACACCGCCCCTGCACGCTGCCCTGCAACCAGCACCGCCGAGTCTCTGGGGCAAAGCCATGAGAATCTGCAGCTAGATGAGTTTCACAAAGCTAAGAAGACCTTTGGGGAAAGGAAAAGCCTGGGGAAGGCCGCGTGTGGGACAGTGCTCCTCCTGCCCCGGGAGAACCCGTGCAGCGGGACCTGGTGAGCCTGCTCCATCTGCAACTCCCCAGTATGAATGAAAAAACAGGAGAAAGAAAATTACAAAGAATGTGGGATGCAGAAACAGAGCTGTTTCTAAACAGGATGCTTTTAAAGCCTTCCAGGAGGCATGTGCTGGTTCTTTAATCCCCATCAGTTCATTTATACCTAGTAACTTTTTACTGCTGCCCTATTACATCAGGGCCTATAGGGACAGAAGATGGTGGTGGGAGAAACTCAGGAAGTTGGAAATGGGAGGGAGAGGGACTGGGCGAGTTATGTGGGTCCTTTCTGCCACTAGCTCTGCTGGAGCTCAGTTTGGGTAAAACACTCAGATGTTCGAGTACATCCCCAAACTTGTTCAGTTCCCCAGGCCAACAGAACTGGCTAGGGCTCTCCTGGCCGCAGGAGCTCGCTGCGGAGCGCGCGTGACTTCTGCTCGTGGCCGGGCCAGAAATACCAACAGACAAGCCAGTCTGGCCAGTGCTGAGAAGAGGACAGAAAAGTTAAGGGTTTTCTCAGCTTCCCAGAGGCTTGTCCTGGCTGTGCTTTGCAGATGAGCATCTCCAGAGCCTCGGGAGGCGGTGTGCTTTATCTGCTGCCGAGCAGTGCGGCAGCTCCCAGGTCCAAGGGCTCTGCTTTACAGCCTCTGCTCCTCTCCTCTGCTCCAGGAATGCTGCACAACAACCGAGCCGGAGTTTCACTCAGCCAAACCTCTGGCACAACTGAAGAGCAAGGAGGGTTGCAAATGTTGTTAATGCTGCACACACTGGGCTTAGGAACAAATTCCTCCGACGAGTACATTCGGGGCTGTCAGATGGAGCAGACTGGCTGCGGTCCTGCTCCCAGCTGGAAGACCTTGGTGGGGTAACCAATGCCTCCACCTTGGACAAAAAGCACCAGGAAGACATGAAGGAAGAAAAATCCTAGGTGAAATGCAACTTTTTTGTCTTTTATTGGAACAATTGCTGTGATCAGGCCAGGCAGGCTGCCAGCAGAAGTCCGTCAGGAAGCTAACAGTAACAAATTTTTTAATCGAAGGTCTTTGGGAAGCAAAACCTAGAGGGGACAGGACCTCTCAGCCCAGTGGAGGGCCAGATGCAGAGTACCCCTTACAGAAGTGGGTTGTTTCACGTTAGTGACCATTTGCACAATGCCTATGAATTTCTCTAAATGCAGCAATGCTCGGACTCTGCCCACCCCACCTCTGCAGCCCCAGGGGAAGATCTGGGGGTGAGGACTGGCACTCAGGCTCCATCCCGGAGAGAGGACAGCCAGGGGGGTGCAGCCCCAGGCTGCTGAGAAAGGGGAACGGTCGCTGGGCACAGAAAGAAATGCTATCATCCCAACTGGGGTGATACAGAGAAAAGGGAGGAGAGCGGGAGAAGGATGAGTGAAAGAAAGCAGAGGGACAAGAGAAGGGAAGAGAGATAGGATAAAGTCAGAAAGAGAGGGAAAGACTAAAAGCAGAAAAAAATCAGAGGCAGAAGTGAATAGGAAAGAAAACATGGGAAGGGCTGAGCCTCGTGCAGGGCGCAGCTTTGCTCCCAGGGCCGTGCAGGCCTCTCCTTCCCCTCGCAGGGGAGCAGGAATGCCTTTTCCCACTAGCACCATTTTGTTGCTCTGTTTTTTCCTCGCCTGCTTTTTTCTTTCTCCTCACAAGCCGTGGCCGAGGGTGAGCGTTAATTCCTTCCAGGTGCCTGTGTCTCGCCATCCTGCCGCTCCCCCTCTCCTGGCCACCGCAGCCCCGGCCCCGCTGCCTCCAGGAGGGCTCAGCTCCACCTCTGCTCACCTCCCCGGGGGCAGCACCCAGGGGCCTGGGGACAGCCCTGTGCCCCCCAGCCTGCAAAAATCAGGCCTGCAGAGTGCTGAGGGTGCTGCCCTCGCCTTTCCGTGCGGCTTTCCCATGAAGTCGAAGAGATTTGGGTTCAGAGGGAGCACCCTTCCCGCCCGCATCGGGGGGATGCGGCCATGGGGCAGCGGGCTCGGGGGGAGCTTGGTAGGGCCTCGGGGGAGCACGTCCAGCATCTAACACGCCGCATCTGCAAAAGCAGGCTGGAGAGATCCTGGGAGCTCAGACATCAGCTCCCTGCTCTGGGCAAACAGGCTCTCCTGGGAGCTTTTCAGTTTTTGGACAGAGCTCAGAAGAAGCGGAGAAGCAATGTCAGGCCAGGAAATAACATCAATTTTGGTTAAATGCTTTGGCATCTCAGTAAAACTTTTAGAGGGGGAAGAACGGTTGTTCAGGTTGTGGGCAGCAGTTCAGGACACTCACAAACAAGTTCACATGACTCTAATAAAAACAAACCCAGGTCAAATCACAATAGGTGGTCCACATTATAAAACCCGTGGACCCAGCAGGATCAGTCCATAGGTGGGTGACCCCCAGGCCCCTTTACCATCACCCCCAAAACTACTGATGTGAAGGACTGGCTGGAGAAGACTTCCCGGAGCTCAGCAGAGCCTCCTGCCACCAGCATATCTGAACAGTTGGAAAGGAAGCACAATAAAAAGACCACTTAAACAACTCGTCGGCTAACCAGCTGAGAGACGCAGGCAAGAGGTCTGCCAGCAAGTCGGGGTCTTAGCGTGTTTGCAATTCATCAGCCTCCTGCTCAGCTCCTAGCAAGCTGCAGGGCCGGGATTCAAAGGTGAAATACCTGCATCTGCTCCCATCATGTCTGCTGCTTAGCGCAAACATTTATGTTTCTCGGCATATAAAATAAATAGGCCCATGTCCCAGGGAAGCCTGTCAGTGCAGCAGCAGATACAATTTATGATGTGTGAGCACGACTCCCAGTGCACGAGCCCAGGACTGGGGGAAAGGGAGCAGAGCTTCCTTGCCAAGCAGACGACTCCTTGGCCCCTTCCTTAATTCACCTCTGCTGCCCACAGACCCAGGGAATGCCCCCCCAGCCCCAGCACAGCCCTGCACCTTCCCCAGCATCCTGGAACCCCTCCTGGTCCCTTACCGGGCACGGTGAGTGGGCTGGAGCCCATTTATTAATTAATTTTACATCCACAACTGCAGCACTTTATGCAATGGCGTTACATGAAGCCGGGAAGTCCCACCCGTAGAGGGGAAGTCCTTGGCTCCAACTTAACTGTATCTAATGGAGGCATCCCACTGGCATGGAACAAAGAGAAACCAACCCCAAATGCCAAGGGTGGCAGGACGGAGTGGGCCCAGCCTTGTGCAGAGCTCAGCCACGGGTTAGGTGGGACCAGAGATGCCGTCAGAGCCCAGTTAATCCCCATGCTAAGGGCGATGCGAGGCAGCGGCTCCCCCTCCAGCTCTGCCCAGAGCCACTCCTCCAGCCGCTGCCTCTGGGTTCCCAGGGCTTCAAAAGGAGAGTTAAAGATAAGAGACAAGAAGGAGAAACACACAGGGACAATCCCAAGGAAATAAGGTTACTGGGACCAGCAAGAGAGGCTTCCTTTATAAGCCTGTTTTCCATTTCCTCTCCCTCCTCTGAAATTATCTCTGAGATTTTTTTTCCCCTCTGCACTGCCCAATATTTAATTGAAAACGCAGATCTGTAGCCCAGAGAGGTGTTATTTTCGGCACGAGAAATAGAGATATCTGCTAGCAGCTGTCAATCCCAGTGACCTTAGCTTCTGTGCAGACTGCATGGGCCATTTTTTCCCCGTTTCTTCCTTTTTTTTTTTTTTCCACTTCCCTTTTTTCTTGCAGCTGAGTTACTGTTTCATTGCACTCCGCTGGGACTCCGACAGGAGCCGAGCTCCTCGCAGATGACACAGAATAATTGAGATGTCCTTCTGCTGACCTTCAGTCCCTGCCAGCGCTCGCTTCCCTTCTGGTGACGGGGCGAGTGACAGCTGAGTGGCACACACATGCGCAGCGCCGCCGCGGGCACACGCACACACAGGCAGCTCCTTTCCTACGCGGGGGAAAAGCAAAAAAGGGGAAAAAAAAAAAAAGCCTGCATGCAGAGGTGTGCAGCCGTGCAGCCGGCAGCCTGAGCAAAGCCCACCAGCCCCGGCAGGGGACATGCAGAGCCCCCTGGGCAGCTCCCAAAAAACCTCTCCAAGGAAAGGAAGGAAAGAAGGAAACGTGGTTTGCGAGATGGCCTGATGTCAGTGTTGTGCCGAGCAAAGCTGGAGCGCTGATTTCTTCTGAGGCCGCTGTGTTTGCAGGGGAGTCCTGCAGGAGCCTGGCATCCCCGTAAGCACAAGGCTGACATTTTCTTCATTTCCACTGGGGCTGCAGAAAACGAGCCGGCAGCGCAGGCAATAACCTTTCGGCGTGCACCAGCCCCATTAGCGGTCCACGGAGCGGGCGCTTTGCATGGAGGAAGGAAGAAGAGATAGACGAGCTGGTTTGGATTATGGAAACACCGAGAAGAGACGCCGATGTAAGCAAAGAGGTTGTTGGTTGTTGCTATCGCTGCACCTAGAGATAAGCCATGAGTGGGGACAGCGCTTCAGAACAAACGCAGTGAGAGACAGAGGCTGCCACCGAGAACTTTGTGGTGTGAATAAACCCAGGGGCTCGCGGGGGCTGCGGTGCTGAGCCTGGGGGTGCAGGGAGCGCTCGCCCCGCTCGGCTGCAGCAGCAGGCTCAGGTTTAGGCAGATTTATCAGTGTCCATTCAAAACAAAAACAAATTCATCTCAGAAAGCAGTATGACTAAAGGTTTTGACTTTTCCAATTTTTTTTCCCTGTAATTTTTTTTCCAGTCTACTCTATTCATCCAATTTGGCACTAATTCACCAATAGATTTGATTGTCCCCAAAGCAGTCTTTCTGGTAAATAAACTATTGTCCACCTCTTTCTCCCCAGCACTAACTATGCCAACTTCCATTGTGCTGACAATTGATTCCAGGTGGTTTCATTCTTTTTTTTTTTTTTTTTCAGAGCATATGAAAATGTCTCTACAAAATTAATCTTGGTGGCTGGGGCGAAGAAACCACCTCTCAGAAACACGCTGGACAGCCTGAGCCAAGCACGCTCCCAGGCGTGTCGAAGAGCAGGACAGATATATGGGAACCTTCCTAAATTCATTAACTCCAAAACAAACTGCGAGAGATTGACAAGTACTGCTTGTAACTGGTGAAACTGTACCCTTTAAACTGGATACCGCAGCACAATGGAAAGACGTGTCCAAAAAAAACACACTGCCTAATCCTGTGGCTGGGGAGAGGCTGCAGAAATCCACAGCAGGGCTTCCGTGAGCAGGGAGCAGTCACAGGGAATTTTAAGAGCAGTATCACTTAATAACTTCCTAATTGTAAATGCAGGTGCTGTACCTGTGCTGAGTTGAAAAACCTGAGGCAGGAGAAACACTCTGGCCACTCAAGTTAATGACTCGGGCTCTAAACTATCAACTTTTAATTCCATTTGTGCGCTGGATATGGTCCTGAGATATTTCAAAGAATATTTGTACTGGTTTAGAGGCATTACAATGTGTCGCAAGCTAAAATGGGAAATGTCTTAATTTCAGTTAGGGACCTTAAAAACACAATAAAAAGCTTAGGTGAGACTTGTATGCAGGGTGGGAAACACGCTGCCCATAAAAAAGGCAGAAATGGAATCAACAGAGGTTAGATGTAATGGCTATAACTGCGCAAAGATGGTTTAATTGTCAATTCAGAGGGAAATGTCAACTCCGCAATGGAAATATCTACAGAAATTTATAGTAAGGAACTATTTGGCTCAATCTATGGTCAATGATTGAGATAATTGCTGCAAAATGATATTGTCTGGCATTGAAAAAAGAGACATAAGAGACAGCTGAGCTGCTAGAAACACTGTTTTCCAACCTGCGGTTGTTAAATAACAAGGAGAGTAAAGAGAGTTGGACCCTGACGGGGGATCATCTTGTCCACTTTAGGGAGATATTATCCAGGCAAACAGCTTTTCTAAAAGAGGAAGAATTTTTCCTGCAGCGTCGGAGCAAGAGCTTCTTCACTGAACCCCGAGTCCCCAGCCCTTGCTGCCCACAGCTCGGGCGTGGGGCTGGGGCTGGACACAGCTCCCGCTCCCACAGCGCGGCATCCAGACACCATCACAGGGACCAACCTTTGCTAAAACATTTCCAATACTTCCAAAGGAGGGAAAGAAATCTCTCTCAATGTTATCCCCAAGAGGAAGGACGCGTCTTGCCAGTGCAGCCTTGGGTATCCTCCCTTTGCAGGTCCCAGTACCTGCTCTTGGCTCCCTGCACCCTGCCTGACTGTTCCCCAGAGCATCCCTCTGGGGGCAGAGTGCTCAGGCACCAGCTCCACGCACCCACAGCCCCCTGGAGAGGCTCCCGGGGAGCGAGAGAGAACACAGTTGCCAAACAGAGCAGTGCATGGAGAGCCCTAACGCCCTCCTGCTGTCCCCAGCCGGCCTGTCCCTGCAGCAGGGGGTGGCAGTTTCCCTGGCAGGACAATTTTCTGGAATTATTCTGGCTCCCGAGCAGCCGGGGCATGACCCAGGGGAGCTGCTGTAAGTGGAGCGCTGCCCTCAGGAGCACCCCGTGCCTGCAGGATGCCGGCTGGGGGGAAGCAGGAGTGCCCCCCGCCCCCCCCGTGCTGAGCCTTTATCAGCACTTAATTAAAACTTGACAAGAAGATTAACACAGAGAGGGCAGTTTTAATTAACTTAATATCGCATTCAATTTTCCAATTCGTTGCAGCGGACCAGGCACCTGCAGATCCCGGTACAACCCCAAACAAAGGGGGGGCAGGGGAAGGGGCAGCGTGAGGAGGTGCCGCCACTGCAGCAGGAGCCCACCGAGACCCCCTCCTGCCGCCCTGCCCTAATGCAGCCGCCTCTGCTGCCCCCCCCGGGCTCTCTGTAAGTGTTTTTGGATGCTAATAGGCACTGTCTCCCGCTGGGCCCATTCATGCCGACCCGGAACTGTTTGCTTTCCAAAATGCATGTATTTGTTTGATTTCTATTTATTTATTTTGAGCTATGTTCCTGCGGATTCATGAACACGAGGTGAGCTCTGCTGTTTGCTCTGGAAGCCAGGAGGAGGGCTAGCTCGGGAAGAACGGCTCTGGTCACCACGGGCTCTGTCCGATGGGCTCGGCGATGCCACCCCACACAGCAGCCGGTCCCCTCCTGGCCTTCAGCTCCAGGACCTCTTGAAGACGTGGCCAAAGGGCTCCAGCTCCCATTGCAGTCAGGAGCAGCTGGGAGCAGAGCTGGCCGCATTGCACCAGGGACCATGCTGAACCTTCAACTAGTTCTCTGCCAGAAATAGTTTGCTGTTCAAAAAAAGAACCGTGTTATTGTTAACTTTCTCCTTCCATTGTTTTTTCAGTGTCACCTCATGCCTCTCCCCCCGCTGGTTTCCTGCAGCCTTGGGAGGAACAATGTGCTGACAGAGTATTTTTTCCTCCAGAGATTTACAGCCCGTGCACCGAGGATGGCCGAGGGATGAGGGTGCTCTCCTCCAGGTCTGTGCTCAGCCCCAGACACTTCGCATTGTTGTACCAGCCTGGGCAGGTCTGCTCACTTCAGAGCTGCTGCTTTTCCTTTCATTGCTTCAGAGCACATGCGTTATTAGATTAGGGCAAGGTACTTCAGATCCCATGGGGATAACCTCTCAGCCATGCTACGGGGATATGCAGCCGACAGAGGAACACGTCCAGCACTCCAAAGGCAGGTGTCGGCTGGGCATGTTCTTTTGTGGCTCATGTGCTTTTATATTTTGGCTGCCACGATCCAGTTTTCTGCGTAGGGTTTCACTTGGGGTTGATCTGGGAAGAAGGGAAGATTTCCTCCCAGCACCCTTCTAAAGCAGGAGTTTCTTGCTCTTCTTTTGAGTCAGATCAAACCCAAAGCCAGACGGTAGCTGTGAGACACATGGGAAACAACAATGTCATCAGATGTCCCCATCAGTCCTATGCTGAAGTAGAAAAGAAGTGGCAACACCTGCTGCAGTGAGCGCATGAGGTCTGGGAGATGCCCAGCCAGCCAGGTACTTGAAAGCATCCACCTGAGGAAGGCTCATCGCCTGAGAAATAATGACCACACGCTTCACAGCGGGGTCTCTGCTTGCAGGGGTCTCTAATGCAAACTGAGCCCGTAAACTCGACCAAGGTGCTCATGGCCTGACGCTATGCACGCTCCCTGCACGAGGGTGACTGCAATTAAGCCCACGCTATCCAGCAAACATTTAAGGATAACAAATACTTGGGCAGAAACCAGCCATGGATGTGTGAGTGCTTTGCAAACAAGAACTACGCTATTAGCAAACTGAGATTGCAGCAAGCAGTATTCAGCTAGGTCTAACCCCAAAATCACATCCCGTGGCTTTGACAAAGGCAGGTAGCTTTCTTCTTGAGCAGAAGCCAAACTGGCTGTGCAATAAGAGCCGTGAGCTCTGCTCACCAGGCTGCTTGCAAGGTCTGCAATCCCCACCTGAGGGCTGAGCCCGGGAACTTCTCGGTATGTCCTCAGCAAAGCCTTACGGACCACATACCACCGAGCTCACTGAGATCTAGGCAGCAGTAAGAGTGGGAAATCATTTCTAACAAGCCCTTAGGCCCTTGTATAACCACGCTTTCAGTTGTTCGATACAGCTGTGCCGACACGGTCGCAGGAAAGCAAGGAGCCCTCCCCAGTTGCTCTGAGCAGAGCGGGGGCTGGCCCTCCCCAGCAGCGCTGCCTCCACCAGGCTGTCACGGTCTCTGTGCTGCCGGTGGGTCCTCCAGAGCACGGCCAGCCCAGCTCTTATGAGCAAACCCTCTCTCCAGGTCCGTCTGGGGGCCTGAGGGTACCCCAGCCTGCCCTCTGGGTTGTGCTGGGGTGCCGTGGGGTGCTTCCAGTGCTTCGCTGTCCAGCTGCTGCTGCAGCCAGGCTCCAGCTCTGCTCCACCATCTCCCACATGAGCGATTCCTTCCAACAAGCTGCTGCGCGGGCAGCTACCTGCGCACCCTGGGCTTGTCAGAAAAATGTCCCCGGGATTTGGGACACAATCAGTTCCTTTCCCAAATCCTCCATTTGACTGCCTCCTGGCAGGAGGCTGCCCCATGTCCTTCCACTTCCCAGGAAAGCATCTTTCGGCACCTCTTCGTCCCCCATCCTTTCCCACGAGGAACACAAACACCAGCCCTGACAGAGGACCAGGAGGCCACGGGAGATGGGACAAGCATTTAAAATGCTTAATGGACAGAAACGGGCCATCCTACGTGGGGGGCACAACCTCTTGCAGTGTTTCAGAGGGCAACAGGGAGGCAGGCCCTCCTCCCCCACCTTGTACCAATATGGTGTAGGGTTTAAAGGAGGCTCCCCATAGCGAGGAGCTTCAAAGCCTCGCAGCCCCTCCCACCAAGTGTCCTCCTGCTTCGGTTCCACCCTCCACATTTCAGTGCCTTTCATCCTTCGTCTTCCTCGTCCTCCTCGTTATTAGGTTCCCTTCCCCCTCTCCCGCCCACACCCACCCTTTCTGGAGACTGCCTTTGGTCAGGAGCCCAATGGGAACCAGCTGTCAGCCGTGGCTGGGATATCCCGGGGAAAACAGCTTGAAAATCCCTCTCCCTGCTCCCCGCTCCATGGCGAAGGGAGAGAAAAATGCTGCTGCGAAATGGCCCTGCAGATGGAAAAGGCATCCTGAGGGCCACCCTCCTGCTGACCTGCGTGGGTCCGCTCGCTGGCGTGGTACCAGGAGGTCCCGGGTCCCGGCTCCCTCCGGCCCCACGAACCCATCCTGTTTGTCCTCTTCCTGCCAGGGAAGGACACCCACAAGGGCCCAGGGCCGCTGGGCTGGAGCATTTTGCATTAATCCTCCTTTGTCGACTTCTTGAGCGCACCTCGCTCCAGCATTGTTCTTCAAAGATGTTCCTGCCCTGCCCAGCCTGGGGGTTGTTGTTGTTTAAACAGCAGCAGCAGCCACACAAGCTGCTAGCTGTCCTGCCTTTACAGGGTGGTCTGTAATTGCTTCCTGTCCTCTCCAGCAACTGGCTTCATTTGTTTGAATTTCTGCCTAATCTCTGAGCTGGGGGAGGTTGGAATGAGAGATGCTTACCCTAGACTCTTGGGTGTTTCCCTGCACTGGGCCAAGCTTAGCCAGTCTGGGAGATCCAGCCTGGTACATTCGCAGTCCCTCCGCCAGAAAAATAAAAGATAAAACAACGACAACAACTGAGCTTAAAATAACCCAGCCAGGCCAAACGCCAGCCTCCGTGTAGCTGGGGTCCTTGGTTAAGAGGTGCTGCGGGACCGGGGCTTTCTGTGGTCCTTGGATGCAGCAACTGGAGCCCAGGTGTGCCGGCAGGAGAGGACTGGAAAAAGAAACGGGGGGATGGGGAGAAATGAAATGTTATTTCTCAGGCTTCAGAGCCTCGCTGTTCTTGGTCGTGTTATGGTACGGGCTGTGCTTGGGGTGGATTTTATCCAAGCCGGCTTGCACACATCCCGCTGATTTCCCAGCGTGCTGGTTTCGTGTCTCCGCGCTGGCCTCTGAGCTCCCATTATGCTGAAGCAGGAAAAGGGGATGCCGGGGGCCAGCCACGAGCAGGGCTGAGCAGCTCAACAGGCTTCAGACAAAACACTGGAAGTTTCTTTTTTTCCGTCTCTCTGAAGAACGAACTTTGGCTCTCTGTTGAAACAAAAAGTGCTGTGGGTAATGTCCACTTCCAGCAGCGTTTTCCAGGTTGATAAACTAAAACCTTTAAAGAAAAATGCCCCAGATACTGTTTCTAGAGGTAGGAAACATCTGGAACAGGAGGCTACATGGGCGTTCTTCTAGGGGTCTGGTAAGTGACTAAGAAGGGAAATGAGGGAACAGGGACAAAAAGAGCAAATCCCACCACTTTTCTTCTATCCAAGTGACCAGCAAGGCTTCCCCGTCTGCTCCTCTTCCACCTTTGCTCCCAGTTACATCAATGTTTCATGGCAGAAGTACAGGGGAGGTCCCTCCCATACAGTGTCCATGGCTAATGGGGGATTTTTCCCTTTGGAGAGATTAGAAGGAAATGAAGTCAGGCGTGTGTGTCAGATCAGGGGTGCTCAGAGCCAGGACTTTGGGCACAGCCAAGCTGGGCTGGAAGAGGATGCTGCGGCTGTGTGTGGAGGTGACCTGGGTGACAGTGTGCAGTGTAGGGTTAAGCCACCACTGCGTCTGTAAGCAGGGATGTGCACGGCTCCTTCCCATGCACGTTGCTCTCACACTGTGCTGGCAGCTCCTGCAGGATGGCCCGGAGCCTTTCCACAAACCTGCCTGCACAGAGGGATTATCAGCGAGTCCGATGTTGGCAGGAGTGAATGGAAACGTTGGTTCCTTTACTGCCCCTCTGCATTCAACAGCCACTGAAGTAGTGAGATGACAGCGCTGTGCAGAGTGGGCTGGGCTGCCTCCTTTTTACGCTGCCTGTAGGGGGTCACCAATCGTACCGTGGGGCTCCCGGGACAGCAAGCCTGGAGTTAAAGCAGTCACAAAAACAAAGACAGAACCAGCCCATTCCCGCCCCTCACCCCTCGAAATATTTTCCTGAATGGCTTTGCAAGCTGTTCCCCGTCCAGATGCATCTCACACACATTTCACATCGATGTGCTGCCTGCGCATAGTGAGCCCTACATTGCGTGGCGCATATTGAAAATATATCGGCCTACTGTCTAATTTAAACTGCACGAATATTACGTGTTAGGCCATATTTTATATGTGCCTGCATATATTTTAAATTAATGTACGGACAATAGGATATATGATGGCTTTTTAATGCCCCCTGTTGCACGCAGGCCCCGTGGCAGATGCGGTTCCAAACGCTTCCAACACAGCCCGCGGGCACTGCCTGCCCTGGCGCGGTGTGGACGGCTTTTCCCATGCAGGAGAGGGGAAGGGAGTGCAGGGTTGGCCTGGCTGGGCCTCCCTCTGGGGACAGGATCGTGCCGTCCAGGCACACAGCTTCATGCAGGACAATGTGCAGTGCTCTCTCTCTTGCACAGTCTCCAGCACACCCTCAGTCCCTCTCTGCTCCAAAGCCCTCCAGGTGCTTTTCCCAGTCTTGCCCTCCCCATGCCTCCGATAGCTTTAGCACCCTCCTCCAGAGCTCCAGGAGCCTGACCATGGGACACATTGACTAGCAAGGTGATGCAGGCTTTACAGAGGGCCTTCCAAATCAGGCACAGCTTCGTAATGGAGCAGGAGCATCTGCCTGGGTGTCCTCACCATGAGAGCTCACGTTTGGGCTGGGGTCCCCAGCTCCTGCCTGCATTCCCTTCTGCTCAGTCCTCTGGCTTTGGCACAAGGTATCAACAGGATCCATTCCCCCTCCTAATACTCACTCCCTCTCTGCTTGCTTGATTAGATGCAGCTCTTAATAGAGCCCTAGTCTCCTTCTGGCAGTCTGCTGCTTCCCTCACAACCAGCCTGCCAGGAGCTATCTGTTCTCAAAGAGCCAGGCTCAGTGCTGGGATGTGAAAACCAGGGGGCAGCTGAGGTGGGAAGAGATCTCCAGTGCTGGAGCGCAGCCGGACCGCAGGAGACAATGGGAACTGACCATGACAGCTCCCGTTGTCCTTGCACTGATCACACAGGTGTGACCTTAGTGTTCATATCTGTGAAGATGGAGATTTCCAGTTCCCAGGTGGAGCCCGGTGGCCTGTGCCAGACCTCTCACTCACAGAGACCTCTCCCCCGTTGTGGCACCCTGGCCATGACGAAAACAAGCCGTGAACAATGAGCCTCAGGGGCAAAGGAAGGGGAGGCTGCAGCCCTGGCTGTAGAGAGCAGGAAACAGCGTTCCCAGCTAGCAGGCAAAAACCATGTTGCTTTGCTTTCAGCCATGGCTGTTTGGCTGCCAGTAATGTATCTGCTAGCTAACAGCAGGTTTTAAAGAGTTATCCCAAAGGGCTGCAGCCTTGCCAAGGCTTTGACGTTGGTGGTCAAGATACTAAAATGGACTTTCTGAACCAACAAAGAGACATGATCTGATTGGTACCAGAAAGAGATGGGGGAGAGGAAAACATACATGGTTCTGATTACCTGGCTTCAAAACCATGGTAATAAACCCGAATTTGGGAAGCAATTAGAAAGGAAGAAGAAGAGCAAGAAGAAAAAGGGGAATGAGAGAGTCGCCTGGCGGTCTCAAGGCAGCCTTTCAAGGATCAGCATTTGGATAAAAGCCAACATATCAGCTCTAATCTTTGGCTTTTTGTTGGACTTAACAAGGACTTTAAAATGAATCCAGTCGCAACTGACAGGCCCCATATGGATCCTGGTTTGAAACCTCCTCCTCAGCACCAAATCAAATAGTCTGGGACTACAGAAAGCCAGTGAGGAGACTTTAAAAGGGAGAGAGACAAAGACAGAAGCACACTAGACACACACATACATGTGTGGGCGCACACTCGTGCACACAGACCGTGCACGAAGACATTAGGCTCAGTACCAGCGCAGCTAGAGCAGACAAGTGGCTTTGTGGCTCCACAGAGGGGCTGTCTGTGACCATGACAATGCCACGATATTTCCCTTGATGCCACTCAACTGAGTCGTTTCCCAGACTTTCTGTGAGTTCATTCGCATATGCATCTGCAGATTGCCTTCATATACTGCCTTTTATTTCAAACTTTGATAAAAATGTATGGATATTTTCCTTCATGTCTCATTTTTTTTTCTTTAATTCTTCTCTCATCTCTCTCTGAAGCTGGTGCATCTCTCATCTCCCTAAGCTACACCACAATGCGAGAACAAAGGCATCTGACCTGTATCCATGGCAACCCTCAAATTCTACACCTTTGCCTTTTGTACAAAGTACCCCCTCCCTTCGTCTATACACACACATGCATATGTACACACTCGCTGTATCTCTTTCTATATGTATACATGTGCATACGTACAAACGTGTGTGTATATCATATGTATACACATATTTAAAAGATATTATTCCAGATTCTTGCAAGACTTTCTGTATTTGCCTCGTATGCCACCTGAACTCGTATTTATTCCATGTTGGGTTTTGCCTTTCAGGTGATGGCAGGGTTAACTTAAAATCCACTGATGGCCACAAGGTAGCACTTGGTTCAAGGAAGAAAAGCGAGTGTTGAGAGTGGAGCAAAGCAGGAGTGTAATAACGCGTTATTGAATAACACTTGGCATGCCAGGGCTAGAACAGCTGGCCTCTGCCTTTTCGTAGCCATTGCTGGAGATTCAAAGGGACATTCACCTATTCAGTCCATCAGTCAACTCAAGGTGAACGGCATCCTATTGCTGCAGTGAAAAATTTAACAAAAAAATAAATAATAAAAAATCCATTTGGTAGTTCAAAAGGGACGTGCCAAGCGGAAGCACTGCTGGGTCACATTTTTAGCACCCCTCTCCTGCTGTCATCAGACCTGGACCAGCTCCTGACTGCGTGCAGCCAGCTCCTCTGCTGGCAGAGGGTTTGCCCCCAGCCTGCTACAAGACCCTTCTCTGAAGCACGGTCTCTGCCTTTTTGCTCTGTTTGCTTTGGAAGGATTTCAGTGTTTTGCAGCAGAAGCCAGCCACCAACGTGTGGAGGATGGCACGTGAGAGCAGGGGACGCGGCACCCAGCAGAGCACAGGCAGGGCAGGCAGCCAGGAGCCACGGCACGAGGGAAGGTCCCTGCAGAAGGCAGCCCCCTCTGGTCTCAGCGAGCTTTAAGCCCAGCACTTCACTGATCAGCTGATGGGCAGCACCTTGCCTTCTTCCAAGACTGGTTCTCAAGAGCTTGTTAATTGGGAAAAGGCTGGCACCACCTGCATGTCATACCCACAAGGCTGCCAATCTCCGAGCTCTTGGAAGATACCAAAAATGCACACAATAACAATAGTTGGTTTTGTGCTGGCTCTGCAGAGGCAAGGAGTTTTATTCTGAGAGGGAACATTCAGATCTGCCACAACTGCATCACATAGTCCTCTCAGTCCCCAACAATGCCTCCTGCCCCGAGGGTGAAAGCAGTGGGTGTTTTAACCCACTTCTCCCAGGATGGACTGTCACCACTGAGCTCTGGGGTGAATGGAGGCTCTTCTGAAAAGGAGGAGCTCAGCTCCGCTGAAGGCACAGCCCAGGAGACCTCCCTGTGATCGCGTTGTGTCACAGTAACAGCCATGTCCCTGGGCAGAGAGGGCATGGTCAACCCTTTCTCCTCCCTCCCTTTTAAACGTTTCCAGTTGTCAGTTTTGCAATAAAAAAAACAGCTGAATTGTGGTTATAGACAATGAATGATGCAACAGAATACCTCATGCAGACATAGAAGATTTGCTGCTTATTTCTCTTCAGCAGGAGGGCCGTATGCATGGGACCGGGTCCAAAACTATTGACGTCAACAGAAAGACTCCCATTGACTTCAATGGGCTTTCACTGGGACCATTATTCCCTGTGAGAAGCCACTCACTGTGAAACCAAGGGAGGATCTAAATTTGTGAGGAATAAAGCAAAATGTAGCCGTGGTCCTCTACGGTACCAAGGCCTGGCCCGTGGTGGCCGCACTTCCCAGCAGCCATCGTCAGCCATCAACAAAGAAATTCGCCATGCTGAAGTTCACCCACGAAGAGGACTGGAGTTGCTGCTCTTTCATCTAAGCAGGAGCAAAAATGTCTGAGGTATGTAGTGGTACAGTCAAGTGCAGGGCCTTTACTGAGTCCCAGGTGGGGACTTGGCCAGCCAAACCCCAGGGACTGTGCTTTCCTTTGGCATGATCCCTCCTCACTCTGCAGAGCAGGTCCAACAGCAGGTACTCCCTCGTGGACTCTAAGATCTCAGCCCTTAGACAACTTCTGGCCAAACACAAACGGGAAACCAAGAAGCTCTGTGTGAGTTCAGCCTGAAATAGTGCCTAGAAATTGTTGCAAACTGCTTTGTGCCCCCGGCTCTCCTCTGAGCTACCAGCTCCAGGGTGCTGGCTCTAGACACCACTGAACTTTGTTTCAAGACTGTATATCAAACCATGCTTGAGGTATTTAGGCCTGCAGTTCAAATTCTTTGGCCCCCTGAAATAAAGCCTACAAGCTGTTTGACACATGGGGATGAAAGGGGAAGCAGAGATGAGAATGCAAAATAAAAGGACCAGCGCACACCAGTTCCTCTCCTCAGCTGGGAAGATTTGGACACGCAAGCAGAAAAGAGAAGCTGTCTTCTCTCTGCCCTCTGCTCCATGACCCAGCCTCCCACACCCCTCCAGCCTCCTCCTCCGTGGGGAAGAGGTCCAGAGCGAGAAGCATTCCAAACACCCCGCTGGTACCATGTTTATACAGCGTGTCCTCCTCGCCGAGCTGCTCAGAAACAGCCCTGGAAAAAATAAAAAATAAAAAAATAAAGAAAGGGAAAAACAGAGAGAGGGAAGAAATGAACAGCTTGGGCTTTTTGGCCAGAAAACAACATTTTTTGTTTGTTTTTCTAGCAAAAAGAAACTGTGCCAGAGATTCCCGAGTTTTCAGATTTGAAGGTGTATCTTGAACTGGAGACAGGGAAATAAGTGGATATTTGGTTTATTCCCTTTTCCTAAGTTAAATAAGAACCATCAAGGACTGATGTTCTTGGCGGGAATAATCCTTTCTTTATCACCCCTCTGGGTGAGGGAAGGAGCAGGGTCCATACGCTTCGTCTTTAGTTCCAAAATCAAGGAGAAAACAATAGAGATGTTAATTTACAGACCTTGCAGTTCTGGTGCAGGGACTGAGTTCTGGCTCCCTTTGGCTGTTGTTTTCATTCGAAATCATGGTCCCCAGAGGACACTGCAAGAAGCTGCTCCACACTGATGCAAAGGAATCTCTGAATGCAGCAATAGCCACAGCAAGGGCTGTCTCCTCAGACACTTCAACAAACTGCAATAGCACATGGTTTGCTGTAGTCCCTTTTGGGTGTGAAATAGCCATGTCTTTCCAGGAAGCACAAGAAACGAGTGCTATGCCAGCAAAACCATGGACAACATCCACATCTCCTGGAGTTAACCATTTTTAGGGACTCAGAAGGACTTTTCCTTAATGAAAATATCTTGGAACGCCATTAGTTCCTTTATCAGTCTCTTATGAGACCCTCCTTTTAGGACCCATGAACACTCCAGACATAATAGATGTAGGTGCCACTTGTTGCTGTAGACGAGTCTAGAGCTTATGAGCAACAGCCTATGCCAAATTCCCACACCACGCTGCCAAAAATACTTTGTGTCTCACTGATGTGAAATGTTTCTCTGTATTGTTTCCTCCTAACATCTCCATTTTGTGTTGCCAAATGCAGGAAGGAACATAATATAGGGACCCACATTTCCATCTCCGAGGTTGCGAGAGGGCCACTCTCCAGGAAACATTGCTCAGTTTTAACCACAAGACAGTATGAAGACGATAAACACAGCAAGAATGCACTCAAACGCTCCTGGGACCGACTTCTGAAATACCCCAGTGTCTGAGAAGGGACACTGCCTCTCATAACCCTGACTCAGTTGTGGGTGGTGCGGTACCAGAGAGCTTCCCAGCCCAAAAACTGGTGTCGTGTGTCTGTTCCTCCCGCGCCTTTCCCAGGCAGTAGACCATGGAGATGTTCCCCTGATTTGCCATGGTATCTTCTGTTCACTGCTGTATTAATATCTCAGCTCTCAGTCATGCATGAAAAGGGTTAATTAAGTGCACAGCGTGGAAATGCATGACACCGAGGGAGTACCTCGTTCTGGTTCTTCTTTGAGGTACAGAAACAACTCACATGATGAACCACACTGGAAGTACAGGTCAGGGCTCTGCTTTCCCCTGAAGATACGTGGGTGTGAATCGGAGTGCCAATACGAATTATGTTGTTAAGCAAAGGGCTGATAGTGCCAGACGGAGACAGCCAGAGTGGGAAGATGTTAGGTAAGCTTCCTCCATCTGTCCCTACTAACGCTTCTCCGTCCCAGGCCTCACCACAGCCTTCCCACTTCTCATCCTCAACATCCACAGACTTCTGCTCACCTTTCTCTGGGCCAGAACAGCCCCTTCCCATAGTCTTGGCCATGCAGTGGCTTTGCTGTGTCCCTGCCAAATGTTCTTTGCTGTCTCCTGTGATGCCTCAGCCCCTGCCCTGTCTGCCCATGAAAGCAGTGCCATGGGGCTTTTAGCAGAGCAGTGTGAAACGTCTGCACTAAAAGCAAAAGCACTCATCCCTTGCTGCTTTCTGCTTTGCTGGCTTTCTGAGAAAAGTGCTGCTCCTACCAGTGCTTCCCACATTTCCACCCCATTTCACACAGAATTGTTCCCACTGACGGTATGTTAAGGTATTCCTTTCAGGGAAGTTCTGGATCCATTGGTTGCAGACCCAGGATATCTGTTGCTCCCTGGCTGGAGGGATGAACTACATTGTCTCTGGGCTTAAGAGGCACTTTTTTTGCCTTGCTTTGTCTTTGCAGAGAAAGGACAATCTTATCTACCCTCTATTACCCACACAAACACATCTGTGTAGCTTTTCTTAAGTTTATACAAGCAAAACAGCTTGGAAACAGATTATGATTTTTATTCACTCACAATATTCCCCCTTGTATACTCATCTATGGCATTACACTACAGCAAGACTTAATTTGCCTCTTAGTTTCTGTTCTGATGGGCCTGCAACACTCACCCCAAACGAGCATCCTTGTTACTTGACTGAAGTCTGACTGACCAGTGCCTCGACTAATCCCCTTTGATCTGGGGAACAGACTGAGTGAAGTTTTATTGCTACCTATTAATCCCCCATGATTCTCTGTGAGGGAACTGCTTGCCGCTTCCCTTTTTCAGTCTGCCAGTGTTCGAGACTGTAAATAAGCCTCACATTTATTATTAGCACAATATACTGTTTTATAAGGGGAACACAGCTGTCTGAGAAAGATCAGAGCCCTCTCCTGCAGTGTCCTAGCATCAGAGGAATTCCTTGGGCCATGAAGGGGGCTAGAAGAAAAGATAATAGCATCAGCAGCACTGGTGTTGGTTCTCCACTCGTAAAGACACACCTCCATAAAAAAGTTCTGTGGGGCCACAATCACAGGCTGGCCGTCCCTCTGAAAAGCAAACCCTTTTGTTCGTACCCGTTGAGCATCACCACCTCCCCAGCTCAGGTGTCTCGCTCCAGTGCAGGGTCTCTGGGACATGCCAAGGGCTGGGCTGTAGCCCAGGCAGGCTCGGCAGGCTGGGTGCTTTCACGAGGCCCCCACATTGCCTTGGACCGGTGACCTTGCTCACAGTCCTCCCCTCCTGCCGCAAGAAAGAGCAAGTCACAGGGAATGTGGAGGGTCACAAAAAATCCACTTTGTCGGTGAGATTTTGCAAGCTGATACACTGTTTTGCTTGCTAGCAAAATAATAAAAATAATGTGTTCATTCTCCCTCCCCGCACAAGATTCTCAGGGAAAGCAGGAGAGTCAGTAAAATCAGATGAGAAAAAAAAACTGTTAACAGCAAGATTTGCCAAATAAGTGACTGCATTCAGTGGCCTGGAAAATGAGCCGGCAAGTGATATAAGAGCTCTTTCCGAATTCTGCACACTCAAGGAAACATTTAATACATCTTGAAGTAAAAATATGCCTTGGCTCTTGCTGCTGGCATAAATATTTGTGTTCACAAGTGTTGGCAAATATTTGAGACATCTGTGTTGTTTAACCAAGAGCTTTGTCTCTCAGAGTCCATCTCCCTGTTTGGTCTCCCCTATAATCACATTAGCCAGAGGAATCCTCCTGGTATTTATGTAGAGGATGGGATCAGAATCATTTCTATTAGTGCCTTAAAAGCAGGCATGAGCTTATAGAAGACGACCAACAAAGGGCCTCAGAAGTGCTGACAAAGATCATGTCCTACATCCAGTTAGTATCAGTAGGGTCTCCTCTAGGAGATGGCTAATTTAGCATGAATTTGCAGACACAGGCAGTGTCATGTTGAAGGCCCTTCTTATCTGTACAGTAATTTCCAGGCTTTTATTTACTGTATTATATATAAGGGAACAGAGGAAAGAAAGCTTGCTTGTGGTAGCAATTCACTTTAGATACGGTAAGACTTGAAGTCTCTCTGCAATCAACTCCTGTACAAAAGTTTGGTGCCTCAACAGCTTCTGGTGAAAGAAAAGCAAAATGCAGGGACAGCACTGGCAGCCCAGGAATGGAGGAGAGGAGGCCTCTGCCTGTGCAGCAGGACTGTGACCGCAGACTAGGTGCTTCCCAGATCTGTGCATACAATTTTATATATCATTTGTTCATTTTTTTCGTCCTTCAATAACAAGTGATATAATTATTCAGCAGCATGTGAACCAGACACCACCCATTCAGTCCAGTTCACAAACTCTGGGGCCTGCTTGTACCCAGTGTCTGTCATGTCCTGCCTGTCAGGACACAGGCAGACACGTTCCCAGTGGAAGCACTGTAAATCACCTACTCTGATAGAAGTTATCTGCTCTAATTTCTGCTCCCCCCCGGGGAAGCCCCCAGCCACTGTGTGATGTTGTGACTAGGCCCTAAGACCTGTCCTCACCTGTCCCTGCTGGCAGGGGCAGCATCACCAGAAAATTGCCATGCCGAGAAACAATTAACAAGCATTTCCTAAAAATTCCTAGAGCTGATCTGTTGAAGAGGTCAATGGGTACATTCAAAGCATTCCAGATAACTCTAGGACATGGGACAATCAAAACACTTTGTACTTAAGTTTGGACCTAGATAACAAACTAATGATGTTGAACTGGAAAAAAGATGTCAAATCAAATCCTGAAAGAACTGTACAAAATCGCCATCATTGCCAACTGAGAGCCAGCATGGGGGACCACAGACGTGTAAGAAAGGAATAAACAAACTTGAAACCACCAAATCTTCATGCACCCTTTGGCAAGGACCGAGGTGAGAGGGACTTTGAACGATGAGTAGCATCTGTACTTCACCCTTCTGTCCAGAAGTGGGCATACAGAAGTGATGGAAGAGCACTCACCAGGCTCTTCCAACCAGTTTATTCAGTGGAAGATGATCAAGTAAGCAGAAAAGAAGCACCAAACTACACTTCTGGGTGCTAACCTGAGCCACCGCTCTTTTGACAGGTTAGCTATCATGGACAGAAAAAGAGCTCCTGTTGTGCCCTCGGTGGCAGGTTCCTTACAGTTAATGCATTAGCCTCTGAATAAACAAACGGCTAAGAAAGGCCCTTTCCTAACCTAGCAAAGTACAAACACTGCCTACATTCTTCTGATTATAAAACCACAAATGCAGGACACGCTCCTGGGAATGGGCTCGATATGTTTTCTCTTTGATTCCAGCCTCTTGGGAAGATTACATAGTGTCGTTGCCAGGTTAATACATAACGACCTCAGTGTCTCAAAACATTGTGTTGCGAGTAAGACAGACATTTACATATCTCTCAGTAGCCCAAGGGTACAGAAGACATGTTTCAGGTGCCTGCACTGGGAGCATGCTGGAACACAGCAGTGCAGCACGGTGCATGGAAAGCAGAGGGCTAGACACAACGTTAATGAATCGGGAAAGGAAGGTGGCTCTCTAATGAGCCAGCCCAAACTCTCTGGCCAGACCAGCAAGCAGCTGTCAGTCAGCAGCATGCTAAAATCGATTCTCCTAATCTGAGCAGTACCAGTGCCAAAGGAGGCCACGGGGAACCAAGCCATCTTCCATTTCCTCCCGCTCAGCCTCCTGTGGAGGAGCAGCAGGAGCCCAGCTCACTTTCTGAGCCAGTTCTGCAGGATGGCCTTACAAATGGGAGCATTTCATGCCCAAACAGACGTCTTCGCACCCACAGCTTAGTGGCCAGAAAGCCGGCAGGTGTGCTTGCCTGTTCTGTGAGCCATTGGCTCCTGGTGGCAAGAGGAGAGAGTGAGATTCCCCATAGGATTATCAGCACTTTTCTGTGTTCAGACACAGAGGGATCTGCAGATGCATCCCTCTGGCTGCGGCTGCTCTACAAGCTCCAAGTGCTGTGCTGAAGGGAGCAGAGGGAGGAGGGATGAGAAATAGCTGGGTGAGGCTCAGGATAGCAGGATACTCTTGATGACTTCTGCAGTGTGATGCCACACTCTTTCCACTCTGAAGGGCCTTGACAGCAACAACAACCACTTTCAGGCTGAGGATAATCAGACTGAGCTTGCAGTCATTGCATGATTGTTCCCTGGGGGTGGTTGGGCTCTAGCAAAGCTTCCCAAAGCCTGACACTGTCTGCCCATTGGGACGAGCTGCTCTTGCAGAGGCTTGTCTCCAGCCATGCGGCGGGGGCTTCCTTTCACAAGGTAAAACACTGTGAGCTCCCTTGGGTGAGCTGTTCTCCATCACTCCTTCCATGCTGAGCCCAGAGGCCTTGCTGGATGCTCGCAGACCTTCTGCCATTCCTCAGCACAGCCCCGTGGGCACGCGCTGTGGAGGCCGGAGGGGAAGGACCGCACTGCGGTAGCTGCCACGTCCAGCACAAACCACACACTTTGTCAAGGAGCTTCGTCCTGGTAATTTAGCAACTCTCAAGAGGATAAGCACCACCAGCAGCAAGGCCGCCGAGTCCCTTCCCACAAAAACACCCCTGCCCGTGCTCTCTCCTCCCATCACTTCCTGTCTGGTTTCCATGTCTTTGGGCATAGCCAGGCATACATGGGTGTCCCCAAAACTGTCTTGTGGGGGCGACCACAAGGCAGACAGACAGCCTGTGTGGGACAGCAGGCCCCGAGCCTGCCCACCCTCCCCTCGAGCAGAGGGGGCTGGTGAGGGGCCCAGGGGCCCAGGCCCCTGGAATTACTGCCTATGAACCTGCTGACAGAGAACTGAGCTCCAGCTCTCCCTTCAGCCAATAAATCTTGCAGTGGTCTAATTTTGCAAGGAATGATGCCTCAGGGAAGGCCTGTGTGGTCCAGAAAAAGAAAAGAATAACTAAGCAGGCTAAAACGCCCTAATTCTGCTTATCAGCTCTCCCTCCCACAGCCCTCCCGCTCCTCAGCGAGATGGCGCCTGGTGAGGGGATGCAGGCTTAGACGGAACACACCGGCCAGCGGGCAGGATGCGAGCCTCGAGGCAGGCCCAACAGTGTCCAGCTGTGAGGTGGTGGAGGATAACGGGGTGGTGGAGGATCACGAGGTGGTGGAGGATCACAGGGTGGTAGAGGATTGTGAGATGGTGGAGGATTACAGTTTGGTGGAGGATCATGTGGTGATGGAGGATCATGTGGTGATGGAGGATCATGAGGTGGCGGAGGATCATGAGGTGGTGGAGGATCGCTGGGCAGGGACTCTGTGGAGTCGGATCAGATCACACCATGGGCTGCATGCAGTTGACCCCACATGCACCCCTCAGCTGATCACATCTGCCCCATGCCCGAGGACAAGGCTGTGCCCTCCCTGCTGGCCGGCTGGTCCCTTCTGCACACCCAAGGCCTCTATGGGGACCTGATGCAAGCCGCTGCCCTCGGAGGGGCTTCGTTCAGGCTGTTGGCAAGGGCTGGCAGGGTTTGGGCAGGAGGCTCTTTGTGGAGAGGTGCAGATGACAATTTTCCCTTTGCTCTCTGCCTCTTTTGTTCCTTAGACCGATATTATTATTATTTTTTTAGGTTAATATTTTGTAAGGTCAGCCAGGAGTTTGGGGCGCTCATCCTGTGTGATGAGAGCGGTTCCCCAGGCCTGGCGCCGGGACTGCAAGTAGAGGATATGTACCATCATCATCTGGGTTTGATCTCCCTGTGGTTTGGGAGAAGGAGAGCCTGCTGCCCTGGCTCAGCTGCTGCCAGGGCCAGGAAGGGTCTCTCTGCCCACGGGGGAGCAGGGGGCAGGGCCCCCCTGCCACCCATGGGAGAGCGGAGCTCCGGCCGCAGCTCCACAGGCCTGGCTGGGGCTCTCCACCCCCACGTGAACTTGCTTTTCCGGAGCATGGAGAAGGAGAGCATGTGGTGAGGTTCCTTCCCCTGTGCATCATAACAAGACATTAATTTGAGTCCTCTGCAGAAGACAAAGGGAGAGTTGTAGCTGTTTTATTTGGGGGTGGAAGGAGGCAGTGCATCCAGGAAGCGCCCTCCCCTGGGAGATAAGGGAGACCTGGCCACCCACGAGCCGTGGCTCGCCAGGAATCCAGGCTTCCATATGTACAAAGCTGGTGCCAGAAGTGTCGTTCCCATCGTCAGCAGGCCACCCGCCCCTTCCCCCACCACCTTCCCTCCCTTCTCCCTCCTCCTCTTCTCTCCCTGTAACCAGCTGACTTTTTTCACAACCAGGAAACAATCAAACAACCTCTTCAGCTGCTTCGGCTCCTCCTCCTCCCCAACACCACCATCTCCCCCTCTAAAGGATGCTGTCAGTACTCCCAAAGCCTGATGTGCTGTGCAGTGCAAAACTGTTATTCCAGCCTCCCAGTGGGGAATACCCTTTTGGGCTGCAAATACCTGTGTTTTGTTAAGTAAATAATGACACAAGATACAGTATCCGTCTTGATAAAGTGGAGGGAGGGGAGCAAGGATGCAGACCTGGTGCCTAGCAGACAGCACCCCCTGAATCAATATCATGGGTGCTGTGAGCTGGATGGCAATACCATTACACACCTGCCATTTCTTCTGTAGGTAAATGGTGACACTGATGCCCACAGGAAGACAATTAAATACACACCTTTCAGCTGATGTAACCCTTTGGGGGAGCATTGCGTTTGGCTTTTTAAAATAGCTTTCACAAAGAGCACGGCTGGGAAATATATTCAGTGCATCTCACCTACCCTCGCTGGGAGAGGCTTGGAAACCAGCCAGCTGTGTTACTCCAGTGTTACAGGGCAGTGAGGAAGAGGAAGGCGAATGGCACCAGTGGAAGGAGAGCCATCCCTGACTGTCCGTGATGGTTTCCTTGCCACCGCGGGTGCTAGTGGCCACCACATCCCAACGAAAATCTGTCCTTCACTGAAGCATCGCATGGAGGGAAGCTCAGCTGCTGAGGAAAGCCGGCTGCCCTCTGCCCCTTCCCCCAGAGCAGCTTTCTGGCAGAGCCAGGCACTGACCCCAAGCACCCTGGCGTGCTGCCCGCCTGCTCCAGCCACCAGCCTGCAGTGCTGCTGCCTCCCTGCAACGAGGTCGCGTGCGTTTTATTGCTTACCTGTTTAGGAGACTTCACACATCCAGCACGGAGGTTTAAAAACCTACCGAGGAAACAGAGGAAGGGAAGGGGTGAAGGAGGAGTTCAGCCAAGAGTGAAATGTTGGGGAGTGTGGGAGCCTGGGGCTGGGCCTTGCTGGGGTCACCCCACTCCATCCCAGCCCATGCAGGAGGCATGCAGGTAGCTTGCCCACTCCAGGGTCTTAGGGGGAGAGGTCTCGAGTCACCCCTGGGCTCTTGGGACGGCCAGCACCAGCGGTGTGGAGCAAGCGAAGGGCAGGTAGGCCTGACAGGCAGCTTGCTGCAGCACCTACAGTTGTGAACTGGAGGTTGAATCAGGGCTGAGAGTCTCCTGGATTCATTTCTCAGTCATTTATTCAGATATAATTGCCTGTCTGCCTGTCTTAAAGCTAATGACTGGATGTGAAGATTTCCAGTTAGGGTTTGTGAGAAGGTAATTACATTGCAATCTCGCTGTATGACTATTCCTCGAATGAAGATAAACTTGTTTGAGTAGGTCTGCACATCGCAGGAATCAGTTGTATTACAGAGCCCAGGCATGGCAGGGGAGATAAGGGAATGTTTTCACTGCTGCTTTTTTATCTGCTGACCTATTAAAAGCTTTTCTGTCTGAAGGGGGTGAGGAGCAAGCAAAGGGGTTAATCCCAGAGCTTCTCACCCCTGATGAACATGATTTAAGTTCCCATGACTTGGCTGGGGCTTAGTGGGTGCTCTTAACTTCCTTTCTAGTAGGTGTTGGTTTGCTTTACTGAGATGCCCTGAGCTGAGCTCCAGTTCCATGAGACTGAGAGGTTTCACCCGTGGAGGCCCACGAGATGTTGTGAGGGCTGCTGCAGATCTGGACAGAAATAGGCCGGCACAGCTGAAGCCTGGGAAGAAAAGCCCAGATGGGGGAAGCAGGGCGGGAGTCACAGCACAGCACACATCTGCGGGACAATGAGAGCAACAGTGTCCTGCCACGAGCGCTAGGCAGGTGCCAGAGCTGTGTATCGGCTGCTAGCAGGAGGTGCTCCTGGTCAGCATCGATGGCTCTTGTGCCAGCAACGCATGCCATCCCTGCGGGCAAAGCCTGCCTCTGGCCAGTGTTATCAGAGCTTGCAGATGCACAGAAACTCACCCTTGTGATTACAGGGCAGGTTAACACAGAGCGTCCTCTCTAAACGCCAGCCAAAGTGTCAGCAAACTCGAGCAGCAAGATATCTTTCCAGGCTCAATTGGTTACAAGCCTGATGGCTAGATAAAACCCTCTTCCATTTTCAGGAGCTCCTCGCTGTTTCCAAGACTGTAGAGTGATGGGAGCCTACACGAGAAATCAGCCAAAATTCCCTCTGCCCCTGTGCTGGCAGACCCTAGGGATAAGTTTCATTTGCTTCTACATCTTTTACCAGCAGTCTTGTCATCTAAGGTCACTTTTGGGCTGTGCACATTCAGCGGCTTCGTGCAGTCCTGGTCCCACCTGACGCTGCCTCGGATGCACTGGCTGTCCCCAGGTGGACACAAGGCACCTTCCCTCTCTGCAGGCTCCTCCTGGTCTGTTGCTTTAAAGCTCTCACCCTTCTTCGAGGCACAAGCCGATGCACTGAGATCATCTCTCGGTCCCATCTAGCTGTTAAACCCCCTCAAATCTTTCTTGCTCAGCAGCACTTCATATAAATCCAGTAATGTGCATATCGCTTTGGCTGCCAACTGCTTTTGGGTCAGGAGGGAGGGGGCTGCGTGGGGGTTGTTATTACAGTCACTGTTCCGTCTCCCCAGGGGATCCCAGGAAACCGCAAGCTGCCAGCAAACGTCTCGAGGATGGAGGCATGTTGGGGACCCCTGGGAGTCAGCTGGCAAATCTGATGCACTGGGTATGGATTAACAACCCATTAGGGCAGGGGCTTGGGGCTGCATTAAACAAATCCTTCCCTCAGCCTTTGCAAACGCTAGTGATTGTTTCCTTAAAGCAAAGCAGAAGCAAGGCAGCATCAGCATGGGGACGGTGCTTAAGCATCAGGTTCGCACCATTAAATATCGGTGAGGGCTTAAGGGCATTGCACAGCACTTCCCTAAGGGAGATGAATGATTTCCTGGGATGAACCCAACTGGCCCACTCTGTGCTGCATTTACTTGATGTTGATGTGGCCAAAAGAACACTCTTTGGCATGAATAAAACATGCTTCTTGAGTAGCAGCAGCAACTAGTTTGTCGGGAAGAGCCCCCGACTATGACAGGGCAAAATGTGTGAACCTGCCTTTCAAGAAATCGTTGCCTGAGCTGCTTCAGGAGCAGTGCGATGACAATTACCCCCTTTCCTGCTGCGGCAGGGAATCCATGCTGGTGGACAAGGAAAGACTTCTTATCTGATTTTCTCTCTTCTGCAGCAATCATCCGGAATTGATGGCAAAACCCACCCTGGGGAGGCGTTCTGCCCCTGTAGGCCATTAGATCCCTTTTGGGGTCATGACCTGTTTGTCGGAGGTGCACAAAAGGTGACTAAGAAATGCATATCCAGATACGCGATACAGCCATCACCAGCAGTATCCTGCTTTCCACCAGGGAAAACTGAAAATTGAAAAGATCCGAAAGCTCCTGCCTGACGTGCAGCGGTGCCTGGGTACGAGCCCTGCCACTGGCTGGTGGTGTTAAATCGGGGAGAGCCACCCACCTGCTTTGAATTTCAGTTTGCCCACAGATCTGCAGCCTGGAGCATCATCATTTGCATGTCTCAGATATGCTGGGACTTCCAAGCAGAACGTTTTGGAATGGGACACATTCACTGTTATCGGCTATTTGGATGCAGATTTGTAGCACAATGAGTCTGAGTTGTGCTTCCTTGAGTTCTGGGGATATGTTTTGTCGAGATGGAAAAGAAGGCAGGAAGAAACTGAAAATTTCTGTTCTGGTGTCCTGGAGTGCTCAAACGTGTACCTAGCACTAAGACATTGAAATCAACCTTGCTGACATGGGGCTTCAAGTGATTAAGAAAATTCTAATGAAATGTTTACCTCCTGGAAAACACGATTTTATCCAAAATAAAGCCTTTGCAAGAAGAAAAATTTAATTTACAAATCAAACAGAAATAGTCCTAATTGAAGCAGTGCTACACAGCTGGAAATTTCCGATCTGATTTGTCAAAATGAATATTAATATTCTCTTTTCATTTGTAACTTCATCACTTGAAAAGTATTTTGTTACAATATCTTAATGAAATAAGGTCACTACAAAAAGTTGCTTTTTAAAAACCAAGCAAGTTGCCTTACTTACATAAGTCAGGGGTATCACTGCAAAAACAAATTCCGAACTGCTGGAGTTTTCTGAAAACTGAGGATGTTGCCACAGCTCTGCGCGCTGGATTTGGAAGGAACTGGGAGAGTGGCAGAGAGGAGCATAAATCCCAGGGGAAAGGGAAATCATCCTAGCTGGGAAGACAGTGAAATTGCAAGTTTGTTTTTTCTAGGGCCATTTTGGTTTGTTTTTTCTAGGGCCATTTTGGCTTCCCCATCATCGTGCCGCTTTAAGGAGAGAGCAAACACACAGCTGTCAGGATTAGCAGGGAGTGGGCTGTTCTCTCTTGGGACGAGGGGATGAAGCTGCCGGGGACCCTTTCAGTGCTGTTTTTTGACCGGCCTGTTACTCTGATGTTCCTTTTCCCAGCAAAACGGTGGTGTGCCCGGAGGGGAGCCAGGCACCCCGCCTCGTGCCTGCCTTGGCTGCTCGGTGCAGCAGGTGAGGGCAGGGGCTGCTCTCTCCTCTGTGCCTTGGTCTTCGGTGCCCTGCTTCCCAGATGGGGGTTTTGTGGTTTGCAAGGGTTAGCTGCTCAAAGTGTCTGAGTATCACTGAGCAGGCAGCTGAGGAAAGACTTGATCAAAGTATAAACAAATTCTAAGTGCCTGAATCAAGAGAATGACACAAACTAACCCACCCCTTAAAGTGCCTGTGACCACAAACCACATCACTGCAGAAAAGGAGACACGCTTTTCTTTTCTTGTCCTAAGTCATAAAAATTACTTACCAAGGTGACAAATTTATGGCTGGAGTAATTGCACGATTACTTTATTATGTGCCACCAGTGTGAGAAAATATATATTAAAAAGTCACTCATGTCCAAACCAAAAGGGGCAGCAAAGAATTATTGGCGGCAGTAAATAAATGTGACATGTACAATTATTTACTTGGTTGGAAGCTGGAATTTCAGATTGAAAACCAACAGTCATGTTCAAAGGCTTCAGCTGGCGGTGGCAGCAGCTCGGCTGGGGCAGCCAGCCCCCCCCCCCCGCAGTCCCAGGGGCAATGTGGCTCCTGGGGAAGGGCTGGTTTACCAGCAGCAGCCTGGTTTACCTGTGAACTCTTCAGGGCAAATCCAGCCCTTTGGGGCTGTGCTTTGACAGTCAGGACCCTGGTGCAGGTGAGCACAGGTCAGTCCTGAACTCTGGGGAGAGCGGGAGCTGCAGGTTGGTGCCCATCACTGCCACCCCAGGAGCAGGAGCACGAAGCCCAGCTCTCGCTGGGCCACCACCGTGCTCCTACAGAGACATCTGTGACTATTAGATAGCGGATTTGAAACAAAGTCATTAAAAACTACGTTTCCCCCCCTAATTTATTGCTAAGACACGAGACCAGGGCTCTGAGTGCTTCCTTTATCAGATGAGTGTTTCTCAGAGACCCTGCACATAAATTTTATTTATACTGAGTTGCTTCATTTCATGAGGGGAAACCAAGACCTTGGGCTCTAATCCAGGAAGGTAAAAATAAAATGGAAAAAAAAATAATACCAATAACGTCTGCAAGGGTTTTAGCCCTGCCCTCATTGTTGTTCCTCTGCTCTCTGTAGCACTGCCTGCTCTCAGCACCCACCACAGTCCGTGCCTGCTTGGGCTCCAGCGTTACAAGGGGAGGTTTAAATCCTCCCCCCCACACACACATTAAAAAAAAAAAAAAAGCCTACCTTCTCTCAGAGACAAATGCCCTCCTGCAAAAACTCCTCGTGAAGAAGATTCCTAAACCTTGCATGACCATACGCCTGAGTCTATCACCTGAGCTTGAATGCAGAGATCTGACCCTGTCCCCAGTGCACCTGGAAGGCTTTGGTTTGGTGTCTGGAAGGGCCGGGACCAGAACTGCTCACAGCCTGCTCTGCTAGGTCTTCTCCTTGCCTTTTTATGGTGGCCCCACATGGTATTTTTTATTTGCTTTCTTTTCCTTTTTCTAAGGGCCATTGCTTCATTTGTTGATTAACTGATGAAGCGGGCTGTGGGTGAGAGTGAGGGCGGTCTGGGGGCTTGGTGCCCACCCTGCACAGGCCCTGCCCTGACCCCATAGGGTTGGACCAGGGGGGACCCGGGGCTGGCAGAAAGCAGGGAGAAGGCTGTGGGAAGCTTTACCTACCTAGCCCGTCCCAGGAGTCCCAAGTGCCCCAGACACTAATTGCTAATAAATGTGCATGCTGAGAAGCTTTTGTTTTTCCAGTGAGATGGAATAACAGGGAAAATATGTGAAAGTCCCTCGACAAGAGTGTGTTTTTCTTCCATTTATATTTACCTAATTACGCTGTCACAGACTGCTGAAAGTCATACCCTCACCCCTCCCCATGTCCCCAAAATGACCAAAGAGAGCAGAGACTCCAACTGTGCCTGAGGCCGACCCGGCAGCAGGGGAGCCAGGGAAGGGATGCTCCGGGGAGCCCAGCACCCCGAGCCTCCGGCTCTGGCCTGTTGCAAGCACGGTGGAATCAGGGCCTCACCCTCCATCCCGCAGCAGGGGGGCTTAGCAGGGAAACGAGGCAGAAAATGCGGGTGGCTGCTCAGAGCTGGGCGAGGCATGAAGCAAAAGGCTTTTGGTCGCGTGTGCTGCAAGTGCTAGATCCGGGGAAAGACGCCACAGATGTTAATGTTGCATGCTGTCATCCCCCTGGGAGGAGGGATTCTATTCCTATTATGTTCCTATTCTATTCCTAATCTATTCTCTTGCAGGGGGAGTTGTGGTGCCCAAGCTGATTTGCAGCGTGTGGCAAAATGCTTCTCGTGCTGACCGACTGGTCAGAGACCTGGATCCAGCCCCAGAGCTCCCCACCGAACGCCTGTTACTATGAGGTCTGCTCAGTGCCTTCAGGAGCTCGCAAAGAAAAAAATAAAAAATTAAAAAATGGGAAAGGTGAAACGATTGATTTGTTGCATGTGGTCGGAGAGGGAGCACGGGTCGGGTGCTGGGCTGCTGGGCTGGCAGCAGCCGAACGCCAGCACCGAAGCGTTTGTAGCTCTTGTTGCAGCCTCAGAAGTTCACAGCTTTTGTCAGCGGGGTGGAGGAGAAGAGCTGGTAGGCTGTGCTGTTAATTTTGAGTTAAACCAACAGCACCACTTGACTGCCCTGCGTTATAAGGCAGCTTTGTTAATCTTCTTAATTCGAGGGATATTTATTAGACCCAAGCCTCCAGAGGTGCTCCTCAGACGTGGCCCCTGGCAACGTAGGACTCATTAATGCAGGAGATGGAGCTTCTTGAGAGGCAGGCCGGTGCTCTCCCAGAATTAAAGATGAGTATAAACCTCACCTCTATCCGCACGTGTAAGGTAGACTTGCCTTTTTTTTTTTATTATTTTTATTTTTTTTATGAACATACAGCATGCATATGCTTTAGTCAAAATAAAACAATGAAGAAAAAAAAAAACAGTCCTACATTACATCACATATTTTTTGCTGAAGAAAAGGAGAGCAAGGGAGGAGGACGGAAATGTGGAGACAGCTGTGGTCAGCACCACGCAGGACTCTGAAAACCCTGGAGCCCAGAGCAGAGCCTCTGAGCGTCAGCACTGCGGTGCCCCAGCCGAGGCTGCGGCACTCAGCTGCGAACACGACTGGCCCAGTTTTGGCTTCTGTAAATTACTGCTATCTCCTTGTGTACGCTAGCAAGGCCCAGTTTATAGGGATCCTAAACCAACAACGTAACTATAATTACAGCCTAACCTAATCAGCAGGGAAATGGCTCTTCCTTTATTGCCATGGCTGCAGGATCCATTTTCAGTGCGTTGTGCTGAGACAACACACTGTGAGGCAGCCCGTGGTGCAGTGCTGGACCCAGCACAGGTGGGTGGTGGTGCTGTGCACGCTGTGCAGCACCCAGGGGATGGCTCTGCAAGGGCAGGGTGCCGAGCAAGGTCTTCCTGGTGCCAGGGGACCCTGCTGAAGTGAGTTAGCTGAAGGATGATCAGGAGCTCCCGAAGGACACGCAGATCTCCTGGGGTGCTCTGCCCCAGCGGGAGGCTGGGGGGTGCCCTCCAGGGGGTTGTCCGATAATACACTGCCACGCTGCGTTTCAGTTCTCTTCCTAGCTTGCAAAGAGCATGACCTCAACATGACAGGACAAGGCTCTGGTTTTACAGAGCCTTGAATGACCAAAAAAATGCAAAAACCCAAACTTGACCAGGATTTTCCTGTGCTAATTGGGTACAAAATGCTGGTTTTACTCCTCCATAGCCTGGATGAATCACAGTCCCAGCCCAGGAGGAGATCGGTTTCCATGTACAAACATAGCCTAAGGTCTCAGGATTTCCTCCCTTCATTGCAGCTCTGGCCAATTTTGTTCTTGAGATAGAAACTGATGGAGAAAGGAAATGTTAAATTTGTGTGGGAGGTGACTGGGGCTTGTTCAGAGCTGGGCTGGGGTTTTGCAGGCAAAGCCCTAATTGTGGCTCCTGATAACAGGAAAGCTTAAGCACATCACTGCCTCATTGGCTTCAAAAGGAGTCCCCAAATTAAGCTTGTTTTTAAAAAGCTCCATTTCGTCTGATCTGCTTTGTGACCTTTACCTTGCCAGGACCAGGATGGCTGCAGCCCACCATGGCTCTGTACCCGTCCAGGCTCATCTCTGCATGGGGCGAGCAGGAACGGAGCAGCCTCCTCCGGCCAGGGTGGGGTCTGCAATTTACCCTCCTGGTTTAAGATAAGCTTACATCTGAATATTTGCATGATTTCTCCCAGTGCAGCCCGGAGTCTCTTAGGAGCACGGATGGGTTTCACCTCCTCGGGCTGCTGTCCTGCTGGCAGCATGCAGAGGAACCTGCGGGGCTTTGCAGGCTGGTCGGGATGACCTGGGGCAGGAGCTGCGGGCCCATCATGTGCAAACCACCCCCGCCTCCTCTGCCCCCTTCTGTGGGTGCTGCTCGCGCCGGGAAATGCGCTGCACCTCAGCCACGGATGGGCAAACGCCGTCAGCACAGCCCGTGCTGCGCTGCTCACGCCGACGGGAGCAGCGTGCGGCACCGAAACCGCAGCTGCATGCACCACCCGTACCTATAAATACAAACGTGGGCACGTACATTTATACAGAGATAGTCGGCGAGGAAGAGTAAAACCAGCAGTGGGATAGTAGTTAAATTCGAGTTTATTGAAATCGATTAAAACCACGCAGTGCAACAGGAGGCATTATAAATACAACAGTTAGCTATCACAGCCAGTTCTGAAGGGAGCTTTGGGAAACCCTGCCCCATTTTCGTTATGCTTGTGTGCCGTGCAGCTTAGGAAACCTATACTCGTCTGTGAAAAGCCTCAGTATTTTTTCCACGTGTTGCCTCGCGGAGCGGGTGCGCAGCAGGCCTGGCACCGTATAGGATTACTGAGGCATTCCAGCCCCCTTCTCACCCACAGAAATGGGCTGGTTCCTTGAAAAATTAAAACCACTCTATTTTATTCCTCCTCTTACGATCCCCCTCCTGCCTGCCTGGGCTGTGCCACAGGATGTGCGGGTTTGCACTACCGCTGCCGGCTCTCCGTGCTGGCTGATGACACGAGGGGCGAGTCGCACGTCTCCCTGCCTCAGGAATTGGAACTGATGGCTCCGGTTTGCCACGGTGCGAGAGCAGCAAGAACCCATCAGGGCTCCTGCTGTCTCCAGGACAACACAACACGGCAGCGACCCGCGGCCTTTCGGGGAGCCCGGAGACACCTGACACCGTTTTTCTGGCACTTTGGGTTTCTGAGACCTCATTCCTCGCGTCCCCTCCCTCCCCAGCCCATGGCCCTGCCTCAGTGCTCCCTGCAAGACGGTGCTGCGCTGCTCTTGCTGCAGAACTGTTAGGTTCCTTTAGCTTCCCTGTGGATCCTATTAGCCGAAGAATTCGCTCCTTTTTCAGGGCTCTTTTTTATTATTTTAAATGAATAGGCTTCAAAATATGTACATATATACTTCTGCTTTGAGATGAAATTTCAGAGCTGGGGCTATGCACATGCACTCCTGCCTCTTTCTACCTCAAACACTTTTTTATACACATACATGGATAAGAAATGAGTTTCTCAGTTAAATCCCCCCCGTGCCCTGTGGTCCCTGAGCCCGCTGCTCCGGCAGATGCAGCGCTGCAGCTCCTTCCCTGGCACCAGAAGCCTCCTTCACGTCGATCCTCCCGTGTCTGCTGCTTGTCCCCGGCCCCGCTGGAGGAGGTGGCACCGGTGGCTCTGCCTTCGGGCTGCCTGCTGCTGCCTGCCCTCCCACAAGAGGGATTTGGTTGTGGTGCCTTCACAAAGCCCCCTTTCATTTTAGAGCGGCAGAGGGAGGTTGCACTTGTGTATCTGTCTGGCAAGCCGCTCCAGAAGGCGTTTGCAAGAGGCAGGCGACGCTGCCAAGAATCTCATTACACGTCCTGCTTCACCGCGTGGTCCAGCCCCGAGAAGGATGCTCTCCAAGCAGCCACCCCATAAAGCACGCAGCGGGGGCTCGGCGCTGACAGCGGTGCTTCTGCTGGGCTGGAGGGGATGGCAGCCGCCTCGGGCAGCCCGGGGAAGCTGCTGCTCCTGGCCGGCCCCACAGACCTCCCCAGGGAGAAACCCCACGCCCCAGGGGGGACAGAAGAGGCCCGGCAGGGATGCGGGAGGAGGATGGAGAATCCACACCAGGCTTTGTGTACAGCTCGGAGCGGGCTGGGAGAGGACTGCAGGAGTTCAGCCAAGGCAGACACCCAGACGGGGCAGCCATCATCAGTAAAACTCACAGCTCAGCCTCTCTGTCTTGATTTAGAGAATTTCCACGCAGCCAAGAGCTGAAGTCCGGAACTGCTCTCCTGTGAACGCCACTACCAGCAGCCGACGGGGTCCGCTGAGGGGTTAATGGCAGGTTGCAGTCAGAGATCCCTCTCCCTTGCAATGCTTCGTTAATAATTTTGTGGTGAAACAAAGCAAAACCATCCAAGTTTGGTGACAATTTTCCCACAGTCATACACTGCTCTGGTTCATTTTCGTCCGCAGATTTAAGTGGTAATGGGCTGACCACAGAACATTTCCTGGGGATTAATCATGGCTGGGAAAGGGCCACAATGCTGAGCTGTGCTCCAGGTGCCCCCAGATTCTCTTCCTTTGTCAAGAATTAGCCAGTGCTGAGGTCGCTGTGCTCTGACTTTGCTGGTGCAATTATAAACTAATATATGCTAATTAACAGCATAGCTCAGACGTCAAGGTGGTGGACTCGGTAGACGCCCGTGTCCCTGCTCTCTCTCTGCCCCTGCCCGCCGTGCCTGGCCACATGCCCCTCGCAGAGCACGGCAGGCCTGGGTGCCGGGGGGAGCCTGTCCCTTGCTCCCTGTGGCTCCCTGCCCCTCTCTTTCTGCTCGGCACCAAGGCGACCGATGGATAGACTGACTTTGGGACCAGATGGATTTCCTTTCCGAATATTCCCTGCTTTCAGACACCCCGCTTTCCTTCCAGTGAATGAGTCAACCCTGGAAAACCAAGTCCCAGGACATGATTCAAGCAAATGCCTTTTTCTTCCAAGCACAGAGGAGAAATTTCTGGGCAGTGGAGGTGTGGGAGGGGGCGGCTGCCCCGGCCAGGCTGCTGCACTGGGGAGCAGGCTGGGCTGGGGGCGATGCTGGGTGCTGCGGGGGGGGCCATGCTCCCTGCGCAGCAGCAGAGCTGTGCTGGGCTTCCCTTCGCCATTCCAGGGGAATATTCAGCCCGGTTCCAGCCCGGTTCATGACGGGAAGAGCAGCCGTCGGCGTGGGCGCGAGCCCTGCATCACTCCTGGTGCCTGCAGGCGGGGAGCCGGCTCCGGGCAGGTTCTCCCACTGCCTTTTTCTGCCTCCGACCGGCTGCAACATGCAGAAATAACCCAAGAAAGGGATATTTCTGAGCCTCCTTCAGCCTTGTATAATAATATACAAATACGGGGGCCCCCCCCCAAGCCGATTTCTGCAGGTTTCTGCCCGCAGCAGCGCGAGCGCCGCAGCCGCAGACGATGACCCCATCGCCGCTCGGGCTGTGGCCGGTGCTGGTTGGGGTTCCCCGCTGCTGTTCCTGTCCCCGTGCCACATGTCTGCAGCTGGCTGCCTGCCACTGCCTCGAAGGCAGCGAATGCAGCTGAATTTCCTACCCCGGCCCTGCCAAATATCTGGCGGGGGGAGCCGGCAGCCCCCTCCTCGCCCCCCAGACCGGGGCTGCAGGATGGAGAGGCATTTTGGGGCATAACTGCTCTGTTCTCCTGCCTGACAGTTTTCTCCTGTTTGTTATAGTCCAGAATTAAAAGTTGCCTTCTGCAGACTCCTCATTGCCAGAAGGTTCCCCAGTGCTCTGTCCCTGTTTAGGTTCGCAGGAGGTGCTGCCTCGCACCGTCCTTTGAATTTACCAGACTTCCCAGCACGCGACTACTTGCAGCTATCTCTTGTCTGTGTTTCTGACATTGATATTCTGTCTCCCTGCGTGATCAAATCTTTTATTTCTGATTAAAGCTGTCAGAGAAACAGCTTTCTGCCTGGTGAAAATTCAGATTAAACAAGAAAAAATCCAAACTGGGCTAAGAAGTAAAAATACCATTTTCATTGACTTAAGTAAAAGAAAAGAGCACCAGTGCAGGCTGGTGCCAACTTTTCATCTCTGTTGTAACCTTTGGCTTTCTTCTGCTACTTTTTTGTTTGTTTGTTTTGATGGGCATCTGTTTGGAGTCACAAGCCCGTGTTAAGTGGGAAGGCCAGGGAATTTTCATTTTCAAAGTATCAAAAAAAAAAGTCTTCCTGGAAAATGCAAAGGCAGATTTTTTCTGCAACTTTTGTACCTGCTATGGCCCATCCAAATCCACTCCATCCCAGAGAATAAACAAATAAATGTTTCTGTTTCTATCGAGCGGCGTTTTCCAGCATCCTCAGAAGTCATCATAAAATTCCCAGCTAGCTCCCATCACTCAGGCTATCAATTATCGACACCTTGGCAGACAGCACCCTCCTGCTTTGCACATTCTTAGTAGTACAAACTTCTCTGTGAACAATGGGACCAAAAGGGAAAGAGGAAAGGACAAATTAAAAAAGCATGCTGTGAGCTTAAACTAGAGGCTTGACACTGTCAGCACGGGCCATATGGAAAAAATAGACCTTTTCCATGGCATAGCAACATGTTTCTTCATAAAGGGGATTGCACACACATGTAAAATATATGTGTGGATGAGGAAAGTGCGCATGTAATAGATACTGCATCGCTGCAGTGCCAGGTAGTTCCAAGATTATGAAGGCCGGGCAATTCAGTGCAGATATTTTATGGACTGTTGCTTCGAATGGCTTGAATAAATTGTATAAGAGAAGATAGCCAAGGCAGTAATGTTTGCAGCCAATCTTGTTAAGGTAACGAGGAGGGTAACTGAATCTGCACTCTTTAAGGGGCAAGTTGTTTGTCAGAGGGTCAGGAAGGGGAGGATTTTCCAGCGATGCCTGGCACGGGTGGCCATGTGAGTTATGGCATGGGAATGCTCGGCTCCAGGAGGGCTGCAGGCCACTGACCGGGAAACACAGCAAAACTTACACTCTTGTTGATACATGGCCTCTGAAGATGCGGTCATCCCCAGCACCTCTGCTGGGTCATCTCCGCGGTTCATCGTGGTTCATCTCCAGTGGAAAAATGTCCCACCCGCCCCTCCCCAGCAGCCAGTGGGGATGGATGCTTTGAGCAAACTAAAACTGGGGCACTCCTGGTCAGCCATCCTATTGCTTGTGCCCGCAGAGGGGGAAAAAGTCCCTTCCTGAGCCTTCGTGGCACTTGAAGGGGAGGGCCGCAGCGCTCGGGCCGCAGGCGGTGCTCAGGGCAGGAGGCACCGGCCAGGCTGATACAGGGCGAGGGACTGCTCCCCTCCAACATCCCTCCTAGCAGGTTCCTTGACCCAGGTGACCGCAAGGCAGTGTTCACAACTTCTGGGTTTAATATCCGTATTTATAGTACATGTGCGTTTATTTAACAGGTCTGGCCCAAACAGCCAGCATGTGCCAAAAAGAGACAATCATCCTTCATTTCACAGCTGTGACATCATCAAGTCATATTTCACGGATATGATGTCACTACTGCGCAATACAACTTTTTATTTTCAAAAGGTTTTTATTAATGCTGAGGTTTTTTGTTTTTTTTTCCTCTGGTCTGGCCAGAACATCTGGAGCTGGGAAACTTCAGAGTCCAGAAATATTCACAAGATGTAGCAGACAGAATTACAACCCACAATATTTCTTTGAGAAAAAGAGAACAGATAAAAATGTGGGGAACCAGTAGTCACAACCAACTGTTAAAAACCAAAGCGCAGCGTAGCCTGGGAGGGAGCGGGAGGCAGGAGGTGCGGAGGGCGAGGAGGGGCGATCCTGCTCCCTTGGATGGGTCCCCAGCCATCGGTGAGCAGCCTGGGCAGGAGCTGGATGGGACTGGGTGCCCACATTATCCCTCCGGCCTGGGAGGACCGGAGAGGTGTGTTCCTCTTTGTCATAAATAAAGGCATCAATCCTTCCTAGAGAGCAGAGAAACGGGGAAAAGGGAGGGGAAAGGATGCTGGGGAGAGGGGGTGGAGTGGAGACGGTGCCCTGGGTGGGCAGAAGGGATCAGGGGCGCTTCTGGCAGAGGTGTGACAGGAGCATCCGTGAGGCTGGGGCAGGGTTTGGGTGCTCAGCTGCTCCGCAGGGCTTGGAGGAGGTCCCGCAGCGGTGAGGGTGAGGGGTGGCTGGCCCCTGGGCATGCACGCCTTCCCCCGCGGGGCCGCCCATCTGCTGCAGGAGCTCAAGGTGGGAAAAGGGCCTGGGTGACTGTTCATCTGGAATCTCTAATTAATGCAATCCAGCTGCATCCCTTTCGGGTTGCCTTTCCAGCAGTGCTCGTGCAAGCGAGCACAAAGAGTCCCAGACAATAGATTTTAAATGCTTTTTCCATAAGCCTGCGCAGCAGAAGCCGGAATGCAAAAGCGTTACTGTCAGGGGAAAATACCACGTAAGTGATGTGAGCGCGCGCCGCCCGGCCTCGGCTCCAAGCAGTGGGTCACCTCCCGCGTGCCAGTCCCGATAAATGTCACTGCCTAATTCTGCACGGTGAATAACGGCCTGAAAACGGCTGCCTTTGTGCAGCCAGCTCCGGGCAGGGGGGTGCTCAGCCACCACCCCACGAGCTGTGGGTGCAGAGCAGCAGAGCTCGGTGCCACGGCCAGCAGCCCGGGCAGCTCAGGTGGCTCCTGTCCGCCAGGCAGAGGAGAGCAAGGCTGCAGAATTAAGACTGACAAGCTGACGAGATAAACTGGTCAGATAAAAGGATGACAGAAATAATTTTACACGGCATTACTGTGAAAAGCTAATTTATACACAGATGAGTCCATGACAGACTCAGTGGAGGGTGGCAGACGAGCAAGGAATGAAGAGCACTTCATTTATTCCCTGCAACAGGAGGGGGAGTATTAGGAGCTGGCTGCCTGGGACATCTCTCTCCCTCTGTCTTTCCCTTTCTCTTTCTCTTTTCAAAGTTATCAAACTTTATCTGGTTGCTTTTCTGCAAATTATAAATGTCAGAAGAAAAAGGAAAGCGCTGCCTCTGCCAGCGTCCCGGCTCTTCCCAGCCCCGCTGGTGAGAGCTCAGGACAGCCTTGCAGAGCAGAGCCCTGATTTTCCTCTACAAAACAAAACAGAAACCAGGCAGAAAGGCAACCATATTTTTGCACCACGTGGAGCTTTTGCTTTGCTTTTCAGTTGAGCCCCAGTCACCATTTATCCTTCTTCAGTTATTTATTTATTTATTTATTTATTTGCTTGGTGGCTCTACCAGGAGCTGGGTGCCTCTCTTCACCTGGCAGTGCCCAGGCTTGGCTTCAGGGCTCGACAAGGAAAAACCTTCCTCCGTTTCTCCATCCTCCTTCCCCTTTCCTCCCTTTCTCTGGCAGTGCAATCCCCATCAGGCACGGGCTGAGCCCCCAGCCCCTGCTCTGGGGCTCCATGTCCCAGCCAGGCTCTGGGGGCTGCGCACCATCACCAGGCACCCCGTGGCCCCGCAGCCGCCTTCGCTCGCCCTTCTCTCGACACGAGCACCCTGCGCTGCTCTCCGTATTTCACACAGACCTGACAGTTTCAGCCCTCTTGCTTTTCTCCCAGGCAGACAAGCCGTGCCCAGCCCTCGCCTACCACACAGGCCAGGGAGAGCAGGGGAGATGCGGGGGGGATGCTGTGGTCCCCGTCCCCTCCCGTCGCTGCCCCGGCAGCCGCCTGGCACGGAGAGCGGCTCTGCTGCACCGCGCGCGCTTGCTCGGCCATCACGAAGCAGGCTGGCTGTTCTGCAGCTGCCAGAACAATGGTAATAATACTAATAAACCCCCTTCACGCTGAATACTGTGGGCTGTTGGCAGGTCCTTCTCACACAATTAGCATTTCTCGTCGAGCAGGGGGCTCACAGATTGCACATGCTGGTTAGTGTTTTGCAGAACAGACTGAAACCAATATGGCCCTCCCTGTACCATCAGCTCAAAGTGGCTTCCCACCAGGACGGGCCCAGCACGGCTTCCCCCAGCACGGCCGGAGGGAGAGGCTGCCCCCCGGGCTCCTCGGGGAGATATCGGCTCCCCCAGCTCACCAAAATGCACCCTCGGCGTGGTTACACCTTCCCCCGCACACAGATGCCAAAACGCTCGGTCTGCATGGTTTCAGCAAGGGAGGTTTTGCAGGACTGGCTTCTGCCCTTGCAGGGACAAAGCCGGCCCTGCAGGCAGCAGGAGGACTGCTGAGCAGAGGAGAAAACGCTGCCGCTCCTCCGGTTAGGGTCAGGGACTGCCCCTGTGCTTGCTCAGAGGAAAAAGAAGAGCATATCGGTGGGCTGCAGGGCTCGGGAACAGCGCGGTGATGGTGGAGAGCCGAGGGCCGGGTCCCCCCCACGGCTGTCTGGGTTTAGCGAGGGCAGGGCGGATCTCTGCAAGCTACCGCTGCTTATAATCCTGCTGCTCATCAGCTTAGCGATGACAACGAGTCCTGCGCGGGCTCTGAGCCTCCTGCAAAGGCCGGATCAAACAGGTAAGCCACGGGGGCGGCCGGTAGCTGTGCCTCTGCAAGGCTGCCATGGGCTCGGCACGTGCACGGGCAGCTAATGCGGCTCGGCGGAGGCTCGGTAGCGCCTTAAACCAGGATAACCCCAACTCCATCCTCAAAGTGACACTTGAGAGGAGCCTTAAACTCGTGTCTGCCTGTGTAGGCTGGACCTGTAAATCTCGCAGCAGACGCTGGACTCCTCTCCACGCTGTTAAACCACTGTAAGCCCATCCAGACAGTAGCGTGCACCATGATTAATTGCCTTGCCTTAAAACTCCTATTTATAGACAGGCACTACAAGCCCTGTGCCAGCGATAACAGGGCCGGCCAGGCTCCTCCTTTGTCGAGCAGCACAGCCCCGCAGCTAATCCCATAGCCTCAGGCCATCCCCGGGGCTCACAGCAGCTTCACTTCTCCTGGCCCCGAGCCCTTACCGCCCTGTCTTGCCCTTGCTGACACAGGCTGGGGAGACTGGGACACCAGGGGGACAGCAGGGGGCTTGGGGACACCAGGGCACTGTGTTAGATCCCGGCGGGGCCAAAGGTTTTCAGCCAGAGCTCCGTGCCCCTGGGGAGCTGGGAGCAGGACCCGCGGGCAGGTGTGAGCTCCGACCTTGCATCACCCAAGGCCACCAGCGCTTGGTTTCTGGGGAGGTTCAAGAACCAGCCCTGGGGGCTGCCTGCAGCCCGTGCTGGGGAGCCGTGCTGGCGGAGATGCTCCGCAGCCCCTGCAGGCCCCGGCTGCGGTAAGGAGCTGGGCGTGCTGCTCGGGGAACAATGTGTTTGGGGAGCAGTGTTCCACATCAAACAGGTTCCTACCCTGCAAACATTTTTCTTTACCCTACATCTTTCTTTATAACCAAAAAAAAAGGGGGGGGGGGGAAGAAGAAAGAAATCCATTCCACCCTCTGCTTTTATTTTCTCGCAAGCCCCAGATCTTATCAACAAAGCCTCCTTCCTTTCTGGACGGCCTGCGGGCTGTTGAGTGACAGCACAGGGGATGAAAAGGACAGGTCCCTTTGAATGCCAGCAGCTGAAACGCGCCACAGTAACCCCCAAGTTGATTCATACAAGATGGGCTGCTTCTTCCTTTTCCACTGGGGCAGATCCTGCTCCCGTGGGTTCTCTGGGAGGGACGGATGGGGCACGCTGCTGAAGAGCATCCTCTGCCCCACAGATCTGACCACAGTGGTGCCCGGCAGCCTGCCAGGCTGAGGCTTTGTCCCCAGCTGCTGCCAGCAGCACCCTCCCAGCCCAAGGGGACACTGAGCCTGCACCAAAGCTGCTTTTCCGCCCTGTGGGTTTGTGGCAAATAAATATCTTGTGTTTGCGCTGTTTGGTTTGAAAGGGATGCGAATGTGTTCGGCGGGGAATGGTCCCCCCATGCACACACACACACACACAGAGGCTGGGGAAAGCAGGGGGGAGGGAGGGAGGCATTTACACACACACAAAACAATCCCTATTTGTCTCCGAAGACAGACCCCACTGTTGGGTTTCCTGGGGTCACGCAGCTGCACGCACATGTGGAAAAGAAATGTATCTCTCCTAAGCGCTGGACATACATGTAATTCAATATATTGCTCCCATGTGCAAGAAATCCACCAAACTGGCCCCATTTCAAGTCGCAGGGAAACGCAGAGCATCAGGGACAGAGGCAAACCCACTCTTAATTCAATTCTTTACTTCATTTTAATTGGGTTGGACTCGGAGCGCGGTGTCGGGGGCCACGTGGAGCTCCTGGGGCGCCGCTGCTCGCGGGTGCACCATGCCGGCAAACCCCCGCTGCCGCCCAGCTCCCCGACGGTGTCTGCCTATGGTCAGAAACCGGGGTCCCACCTGGCCTCGGCATCACCTCTGCCGTGAGCGCCGGGAAGCCCCCGGTCCGCGGGGTGCCCTCCCCGCCAGCCCCAGCACCTCGGCTGCGCACCTGCTCCCGCCCCGGCCGGGGCCGGCCCCTCTGGGCGAGCCGGGGGAAAACCAATTGGACGTGCCCTGACGGCACGGCGAGGACGCGAGCTGCAGTTACCTCATCTGGGCGTTAAATGGATTTTTCCATTAAGAGGGGATTTTTTTTGTCTTGTTTTATTGAAAAGGAATTTGCAGTAATTAGCTCTTACGGGGGATTTCACTGTTCTCTCTCCTCCTCTAAAGCACAAAACACTTATTACAACACATTGTTTAACATGATATCCACTCCCAGAGATTTTTCTTCCCTCGTGCGACGATCAAGCCCTGCCTTTGGACTTCAAGGCCCTAAATCTTCCTGCAGACTTGAGCCGTGCCCTGGTCCCCTCTGGCTGGATCCGCATTTATCTTTCCCTTGCAGTCCTCTGAGCAGAAAAAAAAGAAGTGAGCTTGCAAAAGCGAGGCTTTTTAAATTTTTTTTATTTCCCTCTGCTTTGTTGGATTATTGTTGGTAGGAACTTTCCGTGTCTGCTTCCACTGTCACCAGGAAAGCAGCCGCCCATGGTGGAGACACAGAGAACGGATTTTCCCTGCAGCCATCTACCCCTCCCAGCGCCTTCACCTTTGATCCACTGCCCTAAATTTAGACCGTAGGGCTTCATCCTCCTCCTGGGAGAGCGCAGGGAATGGAGCGATAAATCCCTGCCCGCAGCCCTGCTGCAGAGGGGAGGGATGTGGCTGGCACAGCCTGGGGACAAAAGGATGTGACCTGGGGCCAGGGCCAGCTGCGGCGCGTGGCCAGGGCATGCTGGCATCTCTGGAAATACCCCAGGGGGCTGGCGGGATGGCACAGCCCGCTTCTTACCTCTGTGTATATTTCCCTGAATATTCTAGTGCCTTTCTACTCTCAGTTAGTGCAGGCTGAAAGGCCTTGGAGACCTGGGGCACCTCCCAAGGAAGGGTTTCCTTTCTGTGCTCCAGCCGTGGTTGCAATTCACCAACCCTCGGCGTCTCGCCCATGGTTGCCGTAGCTGGTACCAAAAACCCTCTTTGAGAGAAGGAAGTCAGTTGTGCTGGCTCTGACAGCACCCACGGGCATGAATCCTTCACAGCCCACAGCCAGGAAGGCAGGAGCTGGCCAAACCTCGCCTCTTTCCAGCAGCCCCCAGCACACCCGTCCTCCTGGAGAGCCACACCACCACCAGCCAGGCTGTCCCTAATGCTCCGGGACATCACCAGTCCCTGGTCACCGCACTGCACCAGCAAAACATTCCTGATGTTCAGCCTACGTTTTCCTTTTCCCATTTCCTTGTCTTTGTATCACCCGCTGTAGCCCTTTGAGCTAACCTACACAACTCCCCCCCGCCTTGGCGTTTGTGTCCGAGGAGCCTTGCAGATGGTTCTCATATCCCTGCTGCTATCGGCTGGCCCGGCTAGAGGTAGTTAAGTTGTTAATGCGGTTGGGTGTAGTGTACGTTAGCTTCTTTTGAGTGCAAAGATGAAAAACACTGTGCTGTGAGCGCTTATTATTGTTGCTATAATGCAGCCCCTTTAAACTTGCCATATAAATCATGCCCTCCAGCTCCTTGATTATGTTCCTGGTTCTCCTCTGAACTCTCTCCAATCCATCAGCACCGTTCCAGCCAGGAGCACAATACCGCAGGTGCAGGCGGGGGAGCCTCGCGCCAAGAGCCTCTCGTCCTCGGAGACCAGCACGACGCCTCTGGCAGCAGTGCCCACGCCGAGGGGACCCGGCCCTGAGGTCCCGAGGGGCTGCAGTGGCACCAGCCCTGCGCCACGCCGGCAAAACGCCCGTGTTGCCAGAGCGATCTCAGACAATGCTCTGACGTTAACGGCTTCTCTGGTTGCACTGTCATTTCCCATTAGAGGCCTTGGTAACTAGCACTTCATGAGGCTTTGCAGAATAATTTGTATGTTTAATACACCTCGAAAGCCCATGTTGGGCTGCAATTAAGGCGGGGGGAGGGAGAGGAGAGAAGAGGAAAAGCCTACCTCCCGCTGGTTGCGAGGAGCCTGCTGCTTTCTGCAGAGGGCTGCTTCAATTGAGGATGCCAGGGAAGCTGGAATTAGAGGCAAAGGCGTAATTTGTCATTTGCAAGTGTAAGCCAAAGTCTGGGCTGCTCGGAAGAGAGACGAGAGACCTGGGAGCTCCTCCTGGGAAATCAGAAGGGAAAATGCACTGCCTGAAGAGCTGCTCTGTCCACGGGGCCGAGCTGGTGGCCCAGAGCAGGACGGGGACCGCCGGCAGGACGGGGACTTGGCGCGGGTCCCGGGGGAGGAGACGCTGCAGCCTGGGCTGAACGCTGCCCCGCTCCGCACCAGGGGTGGGAAATTCATCTTTCTGAGCGCTGCTGGGTAGCTCTCCCTTGCTTCATGTCTGCTTCTGTTAGATACAAATGTTAGAGAAAATAAACAAAGGCAGGGAGCGGTCCTTCCCCCGCCGGTCCCCGCAGGTGCCGGGTTTCGGAGGCGCGCACCGGCGTTTATTAATTCATCCAGTCGGCAAGTAGAAAAGCACCCGGAGATGCAGTCACAGGTAACCCGCGCAGCTCTCCTCATTTCAGCAAATGCAAACACTGCTTCACACGAGGAATTATGAACTGCTGGGAGTAGAGAAGTCTCGAGTGAATTATTCAGTGTGAATTATTCTCTTAGCCCTACACAGATGCACTGCCAGTTGAAAGGAGTTCCCACTGATTTCAGCCAGCGCAGGGCTGGTGCCTTGGCCGAAAGGTGACAAATGCTGGGAGCAATCCACGTGTCACCAGAGGCAGAACCGGACCCTCAGCCCCCCCCGCCTCCCCCGAGGTCCCGGCCAGGGATGCTCCAGTTTGTCTCAGGACACGCGGACAGGGTCCGTCGGGAATCCCATCAGCAGCTCTCGTGGCTCCTGAGCAGCAGCGACCTGAGGCCGTTCAAAGCCAGGTTGCCACCGAGCCTCAGCAAACCACCCAGGCTGCACCACCGCTCCTTCCAGCTAGGGCTGCCGTGGGTCCTGCACTTCTGATGGTGACGCTGCCGTCGTCCCCTTAATGACTTGTCATGCTAATTAAAGGTAGCTCAGGTCCCTGCTGGTGCTACCACCAGGCTGGGTGCAGGATCAGTCCCTGCACTTTGCTCCTGCCCCCTTCTCCAGCCCAGGAGTCCTCACCAGCGCTCTTCCAGGCGATGCTTTTCCTGTGCTCCTGGCTGATGCTCCCAGTTAATCTCCCAGGGCTGCCCCACACAAATCCCTGAGCTGTGATTTATGCCCCTCATATTCTTGTAGATAGTTATCGGATCTTGCCACGGGTGTCGGGTAGCCTAGCTAGACAGATTTAGCTCTTTTAATCTCTCTTCATAAGTCAATCCCTTCAGCCGCTTAATCATTCTTGTTGTTCTCCTCCAAATTCCCAACGAGATGGTTTGTCTTGCAAGTGCCTGATGCACGGCCGTATATTTACCAAAACTTCAGCAGCTTAACATGGGAACGGCCGCACGGAGCAGGTTGTTTGCTCGCCAGCAACCCAAAGAGCCACCGAGCTCCCGATGAGATGCCAACGGCTCCACGCGCTGCTGGCACGGGTCAGAGCCTCCGGGCAGCCTGCTGGGGAGGGCTCAGCTGCAGGAAAGTGGAAAAAAATCAAACATGCCACCCGTGGCAGTGAGGACGTGCCCTGCAGCACGGCGCACAGGCAGAGGGGTGACACAGCCCAGCCGGGTGACAGCCCTGCACCGCTGGGTTTCGTCACCGTGCCCATTTCTGGGACACCCGGTGAGAAGGTGTGGCGAGGGACTTGCTTTCTGATGGCTCGCCTGGCCCAGCTTTTTGCATTTCTTCTGGGAGGAGGAGGGCTGCAGATAGCATCTGAGGGCTGGGGAAAGCCACCTGGCCGAGGGGCCCGGCTGATAGAGGGGAGATGGAAAAAGCCGAGGCAGGCTTTGATCCCGCTGGAGCTGCTGGGAGGAGGACAGGCGGCTGGTGGGAGTAGCATGAGCAGGGAGGGAGCCCGGACTGGCTCTGTCCTTCCTCCAAAACCTCCAGAAGCATACTTAAGGCTTCTTGAACAAACTCTTCCCCCTGCCCCTGCTGCCCCTGAATTCCCGGGTTAGCAAACATGCTCGTGCTTGAAATCCCAGCCGAGGAGCCCACGGGATGCGGGCTGACCGCACACACACCTGCTCCTTTAGTTGAAAAGCCTTCACCTTTTTTTTTTTTCAGCCTCTGAAATGTGGGGGGGAAGCCACCCGCTCCTAAAAACAGGTCACGAGCACCCAGCCTGTGGAGCTGGGAAGAGCCTGTCCCCGGGCATGGTGCTCAGGGATGGGAAGGAGCATGGCTCAGGACCGAACTGGAGGCCAAGGGTGCCGAGAGGTCTCGGAAGTGGCTCGGTGCTGTTGGAAGAGAAAAAGGGAGGGCTCCAGCCATGCACAGGGATTTTTGGAGGTGATTTGTTCTCACACAGACCCCGCACGGCCACCTGGGCAGCCCAAGCCCCCCATGGAGCCACAGCACCCAGAGCCAGCTCACCCAGCCCAATGCCCAGGGCTCAGCGCCCTGATATTGCCTCCTGGGGCTGATGTGGGGCTGAACCCACCAAGGGCACAGGCTGGGCCCTGCCCATCCCTGCATCCCACCCCAGGACCCCAAAACCGAGCGGCATTCACCTCCATTTGGGACAGGAGTGATTGCTTCAGCAGAGCACGGCTACGGTTTCACCGAGGAGCCCCAACAGCGTGGGGCTGGTGGCTGGCAGAGCTTACATGTGTCAGTAAAATCCCCCTCCTTCTTCCTTCCCTGTTCCCTGATATTTATTATTTCCCCTCATAATGCTTTTTTCATTATGAGATAAAAATCTCTCCCACTCCCCCTAATTGGAAACAACAGCTCCCAGCCTGCCGGCCCGCCGCGGCCAGGGCTCAGCGCTGCAGCCGAGGCTCCGCTCCTCTCCTCTCCCATCCCTGCACCGTGTCCCATCCATGTCCCCAGCCTAGGACACCCGTCTGGGCTTTTCACAGCAAAGCTGTAAGTGATGGGTAATTTCCTCTTTTCCAGGAGGCCAGATCTTATTTAGGATGGAAGCGCTCTGGGGCACGGTGCGCCCGGGTGTAATCCCTGGGCAGCACCCAGCCCAGCTCCCTGCCCGCCCCAGCAGCCAGCTCCATCCCGCACAGCCAGCCCAGGCCCCCTCTCATGGAAACCCTATCTCTGCAAACACTTGCTCCCTTTATATCTTCCTCCTTCCTTCTTTCTTCTTCTTTTTTTTTTTTTTTTTTTTTTATGGGGAGGCCTCGGAGGAGAGGGAAGCAGAGGGGGCTGGCACGCCCCCCTCCCCTCGCCTCTCCAAAATAAAGGGATGCAGCTGGTGAGGCAGCGGTCTCTGGAGCAGTATGGATGGGGTGAGAAAGTCATTACCTGCCTTGGGTTTCACTGTGGGAATGGCTGCACCTTTCGCTGGGAAACGCCTGCGTCTGAGGGGGCTTTGGAGGGGTGGGGGGGGCTGGGGGCACAGGGCAAAAAGAGCCTGTCAATAAAAGAGGGAGGAAAGAAAAAGAAGGGGATTGCTTTTTTTTTTTTTTTTTTTTTTGCATGTAGACATGTAGAGTCTGAAATAAATTACCTGTCTCCAAAAACAGTGCATTAGGAGGAATAATCGATTGAACACGCCACAAACTCTGTTTTATGGTGCTGTAAGGCTGGCTGGTGCTGGGAGCCGCGGGAAGGGAGAAGCTGTTACACGCAGCAGAGGGGATACTTCGGGGAGGAGGAGGGGTGGCTTTCTTTTTCTTTTCTTTTCTTTTTTTTTTTTCTTTTTGTTCCTCTCCTCATTTTGTGTTCTGTGTTGTTGTTTTTTTGTTTTGTTTTGTTTTGTTTTAATCTCCCCTTGGGGACTTTCCCCTTTGTTCTGCTGTGGGGGAAGAGAACTGGATTGTGTTTCTCCTGTTCCTGACTAAAAGAAATGACATCAGCCCAATGTGTTTTAGCATCTCATCTCTTCCCTCCTGCACTTCTTACCCCTTCCCTGCCCTGAACAGTTCGGTGATTTGGGATTTAAGAAGGGTTTTTTTCTCCCCTACCCCCTGTTTTCAGTGATCATGGACGAGGGAAGCTTGTGGTGGCGGTGGCAGGGAGGACCCAGCAGGATCACCCATCTGCCTGCTTTCTCTCGGCACCCTGCCGTGGTGCTCGCCGTGTACCCGACCCCTCGCTGTGCCACGTCCCAGCGCCCCCAGCCCAGCAGCAGGGACAGCCTTGGCTCGCCTGCTGCCAGGGGACCACGTCCCTGTGCACCTTGAGATGGCAGCAGGACGGAGCCCTCAGGTGGTCCAGGGGGTTGGATTCTGTTCCTCTGGGAGCAGGGAACAACAAAAATGGGGAGGAATTAAAAGAAGACTTCCAGAGCCAGGTGTAAATATGTGAAAAAGAGCAACAACGCAGCAGACGGGGGAACACGAGGGTTTCTGACGAGTTCCCAGCCTAGCGGTGATATTTGCCAGGAGGGTCACTAACTTCCCCAGTGGGAGGGGAAAATTAGCTTTTTTGGAAGCCCTTAGGTTGTTTCCTGAGGTTTTTCTGCTTCCCTGATGCTCCATCGCAGCACCCTGCCGGCCTGCAGGGAGCTGGGGTTGACTTTATTCCACCCCAGTGTTGCGTGTACACCACAGCCTTGGTTTTCCTTTGAGCACCAAAGAAGAACCACCACGTTTCCTATGGCGTACCCTCTGCACGGGCAGATATCCACTTTGTTGCCGACTTGCCCATGAACCCCCAGATCCTCTAACACTACACAAGGCTGAAGATCTGGAAAAAGTGTTCGTGGCCCCTCCGGCTGGCCGCTCAGGGGTCACAGATGAGCTGAGCAGCTCCTTGCTGAGCTAGAGCCAGCTCTGCCACCCGCAGGTCCGTCGGCAGCTCTGGGCAGATCCCGTGCATCACCCGAAAGTGCTCCGCAGGAGACACCATTAACCTTAGCGATGCAGCCAGCTCAATCCCCGGCTGGTGTTATCCGTAATTAAAGTCGCACGGAGAAAATAAATCTTGTTCCCCACTAATATGACGGTGGAGCATGTTAAATTATGGTGCAGTTTATCAAATGATTGCCCGGTGCAGCTACCTTCTTTAATAACTTCTGATAAAACATGTCATAAAATGATTTGGGAATTAATACCTACTGGATGATGCTGTGACAAACGGCTATAATATGTTTCGCTACAGAAAGGTGCGAGTTCTTGTTTTATTTAAGAATCTCCAACCGGATTTCGTATTCATGTAAATAAGGGGCTGATTGACAGGCGAGGGCTTAGGAGAGCAGGCGGGTGGAAGAAGGGCACTGCTGTTTTGCCAGCATTACCTTCTCCAGCAGCACGCTTTTCCCACACTTCTCCAGCAACAGCCGGTGGAGACCGGCACCGTCTCGGTGCTGTTACATCCCTTCCTCCCGTTTTCCCCTCTCCCCCCTCCTGCACACCAACCTCCGATAACCTCCGGGACTGCGGTACCCAGCCTCCAATATTTTCATGGTGATAAAGAGGTGAGGAAAGCTGGGTTCGGCTCCTTCCCACTGCCTCCCGAAGCTGTGTTACTGCCTGCAGTTAGACACCGTGGTTTCCACCTCCTCCTCGCTTGGAAGCGTTTACAAGTGGTTTGAGAATCCTTGTCAAAATACAAGAGCTAGGAACTGCCAAAGACGGCACACGGAACTCGAGAGACAGGAGCAAACAAAAAAACAAAACAAAAAAACAGAAAAAAGAAAAAAAGTAAGAAGGGAAAACATCCTGTAAGACTATCGTTCTGTTACACAGGTCACATTTGATTATCTCCTCTGAAAATTGAGTTCTCAGCAGGAGATGTAAATTTTTCACAGTGCAAATCTGCTGTCAGGCTCTGCAGGGATTTCCTTAATCGCGAGCCCACTCCTGCTCCGCGCGGAGCCCATCAGCAGCATCCTCGGGCTCTGTGGTGGACCAGAGGGGCTCCCAACATCCCACAGACCCACAGCACAGGTCTGCAGCTCTCCTGGGCTTTGCAGCAGCCGTTGCCAGCACTGCAACCATTAAAGAGCCCCCGGGCACAGATCCTGCGGCAGCCACCCAGCTCCCTTCTCCAAGACGTGGTGCTCACCATCTCTCCTCCCACCCCTGTTGGGGTCTCGGGGGGCTCACAAGGGCACCCCAGTGCCACCAGAGCACGCGCTGCCACCAGGACCCCGCTGTGAGCACCCGGCCCTGCCGGCCCCCAGCTCGCAGCCGGGCGGCAGCCGCTGCCAGTAGCACCCCTATAAAGTCTCAGAGCAGCTCTCCTAATCAGCCCCTGTTTTCCCACCCTCATAAATGTCCAAAGCATTTGCATTTTAGGCTGAAATTCCCCATGTTTAATCTCTGCCCAAAGGAGAAAATCTGCGGGGAAAGCCTGAGCAAATTTCTTTCATCCATTTGCAATTTATCAGCAAAAAACAGGGGGAAAACCAACTCTTTTTCAAAAGTAAAAGTAGCCTAACCACACTTTTATAAAAGAAATCATGGCTGAAGCAAAACAGTAAAAGTTTGTAACTGGAATCCCAGATAGAACCACAGGCTTTACAAGGTTGGGGAGGGGAGGGGGGGGAACATGCTTTAAAAAATAAAAATAAAAAAAATCCCCGCACTGTAAACTGAACTAGATAAATACCACAAAACAAATATTGCATGTACTCGAGTCCTCAAACAATCAGTTCAGACCCTGCCCCGTGTCCTGTTTTGTCTTTGTTGCCCATGAAAACTCTGGTGATTGTGCTCACTGCCAGCAACCTTAGCAGAAACAGCTAGATTTAAGTAAATATTACAGAATATCCCTAGGAAACACATTTTGGGTTGATAAGCACAAATATATGCACTCCTAACCTCACTCGACAACTCGCGTTCCTCCGCAGGCGACAGAGCAGCGCAGTGTGTCTGCTCCCCCAGCAAGGCTGCCTGAGCCTCCGCCGCCGAGTATTGAGGCAAATTGCTTACAAATGGGCCCCGAGCAGATAAACGTTACTCGCTACCATCACTCAGTAAAAAATAAAATAAAATCAAGAATTACTTTGATTAAAATCACGCTCCGCAGATGGTTCATGGAGGAGGAATGACCAACCCCAAACTTGGGATGCTCCGAGGTCTCCCCACATCCTGGTCCCCCCAGACCCATCGGTTATGGGGTGGCTGTGACACAGGGGGTTAGTGGGGACACGGGAAGGGGGAGCCTGTTGCTGAAGGACCAGAGGGGAACCACGATGCTGGAAGCAAAAAGGTCCTATCCACATCAACGGGAGGCTGGGAGCTTCTCCTGTGCCGCGGGGGACGGAGGGCGCACCCAGAGCTTGGTGTGGTTTGTTCAGCTTCCCACGGGGACATGGCAGTGCCACCCGCCAGCCCCTTCCCACCCCAGCGAGGCAGGGCTGGGGGCTCCCTGAGAGCCGGGGGGGGAGGAAAGGGGGCCCCGAGGGGGTCAGGCGGCTGTGCTGTGCCAGGCGTGGTGGCAGGAACAAGGAGGGCACCACCTTCGATACCTGCTCATGTCACAGGAGGACATTTGTGCGCTGCCTAAGTCCATTTAAACCTGATACGATCCCATAAACTCTGCCCACCTTAACTCGTAGTAAATGGAATTGGCTGGGAGTGTGCCGTAACCGAGCTGTAAGTCAGTTCATCGAACTCCTTCCCCGTCTCTCCTAAATGGGGGCTTAGGGGAAAAAGAGCCATCAAGGAGCTCAAACCAGTAATAATGGTGTTATGTTGCAGTAGAGAAAATTAAAGTTAAACATTAGGGAAACCTTTATAACTCTAACTAGAGTTCAGACGTGGAACAGGCTGCTCAGGGAGGCTGTAGAATCGCTCTCCCCAGAGATATTCAAGGATAAGGCTAAGTACACATCTGACAAGGATGGTTTACCGGCCTGATGCAGGGGATAAGAGGGAGCAGGTGAGCTGGTGGAGGTGCCTTCCAGCCGCAATAACTCTGTCGCTCGCGGTGATCGGTGCCGGGCCCCTCTGCACGGGAACATCATAAAGCATAGCCTCGTTTTTGCATAGCCTCATTTTTCACCGTCTCTTGCATGGAAATACGCCCTCTGAGCAGTTTCCAGCGCTAAGTGACAGAGAAGCATGGATCAAGCACTATGTGGCCCGTGCTCAGGAACTCGAGAGGGCTGCAGGAAATGTAAAAGCTCGGAACAAAGAAATCCACAGTAAAATGCATCGAGGGGAATTGCCGGGCAATGGGAACGCCTCCAGGAGGGCTTTAAGCCTCTCCATCCAGAAGGCTGCACTGCTGGGGCGGTGAGAACAGAACCGGCAACCCGGCATGTGGAGCGGCTGAAGATTTTCTCCTGAAAGCACTTCAGCGAATATACAGCCCATCTGCCTTCACCTCCCTTTGTTTATAAGCTGCAAATACAGGCTGCAGCCGGCGCGCTGCCGGGCTGCTCCCCGCAAGGAGCCCTGGGGTGCCGCCAGCTTCCCGCACCCACCAGAGCCGCCCTCTGCAGGGGGGGCACTGGGGAGGGTGGCAGGGCCCTATCCTGCTCCCACCCCAGCCCCCGGGGGCTGCAGGGGCAGCGCCGGGCGCTGCCCTCTCCCTAAAGCACTGGCCCATGGGCTGCCTGAGGGTGCTGCGGCACCCAGAAGGTCCTTCTGGCCGAGAGAAAAGGAGAAAAAGGGGCTCTGGGCACCGCGGGGCTGGGGCTGCACCAGGGGGGCAGCTCCCCACCCCAGGACAAAGCCCCAGCTCCAGCAGCTGGTGGGCCAGGCGTGGAGGTGCTGGGAAGAGACTGGAGGCAGCAGGTAATCTCTCCATCGGCCCTAGCTAATTTGTAAGGCATTACTGAAATGTCGACTGTACATATGTTAGTGTTAAGTCAAGTGGAAGGTATGCTCGAAATGTGATAAAGAAGTGGCTCAAGGAAAGAGGAGGAGCACAGGAGATAAGGAGCGGGACCCAGGGCCACGCTGTGCCATGACCACAAGTGCCCGCTGACAACGTGACGGGGGATTTTGCTCAGGGATGTGCCGTGGTGGCCCAGGGTCCCTCTGCCGCTCATTCCTCTGCTGTTCCCAGCAAGGACAGACCCCCGCGATCCTGGGGTACCCGTCTGTGCCCAGGTTCTCCCAAAGAAGCGTAAGAGACAGCTCAGTTGTGGGTGAAGCACAGCGTGTGCAGCAAGCGGAGTGTGGGTGAGGGCTTATCTTTCACAGAGCTTTGGGGTATTTCTTCCACTGTGACCTCCGTGGCCCCTGCCATCACCGCATGGTGCAGAAATCAGTGCCCTGAGCCCGGGAGCTCTGCGTGGGCTCCCCTTCGCCACGGCGGTGCGGCAGACCTCTCCTTGGACTTATCCCAGCGCTGTGGCTTTGAAATGCTGGGAGAGAGAGGAGGGAAGGATTTGCCTGGCCAGCAGATCTCTCCCAGGACTTCAAAGGCTCTTGGATTCGTCCCAAAACAAAATAAGATTTCTTTAATTTTCCAGCAGGATAAGGGGAGAGACCTCCCTGCCAACCTCTGCTGAGCGCCTGTGCAGAGCCAGCGAGCGGGGCAGCTGCGTGCTTCCCTTTCCCCGCGTCTCCGAAGGGGAGAGGACATCGTCTCCTCCTCCCTCGGCTCAGGGCAGACGCAGAAGGTTGAGTGCCAGAAAGATTGGCAGCAGGAAACTGGAGTTCTTCTTCATTCCAGCAATTTGATATATACACGTGCAGTCTGACTTCGATTTCGGCAGTGCGGGGATCCAGAGGTGGGTGTGCAGCCCAGCTTCCAGCTGCTCCAGAGGCAGGAGAGTGCTTGTGTTTAATGGCTGTCATATTAGCAGTTGCTATTTAATATTTGATGTTTAGTCTGGTTTGTCTGCTTTTCCCTTTAGATTCGGGTCTATTCCAAACAAACAGAGCCAAAACAGGCTTAGGGAGGAATCAGGTTCAAAGATAGACACAAATTGGTTTCAGGCTGGCCGGGCAGCTCGCGCTCCTTGCTGCCCGGAGCTGGGTGCAGCTTCTGGCTGCTGCCCCTCCGACATGTCAGGTGCTGCGGGGGCACAGGGGACACCAGGACCGGGGGCTGCCTGGCCTCCCCACCCGAAGGCTCATGACCGCAAAGAGGCAGCAGATGGAGCCACTGGTGGGAAAGGTCTCGCCTGCCTTGTGCTGCCTGGGGCTGGAGCAACACAGGGACAGATAACCTGCAGCCTGCTCCCAGCTGCAGACACGCGTGTGCTCCTGCAGGAGCGTCATGGTGTCAGATATTTCCCCCAACTTTAGAAACCAGAGTTAAGAAAAAGAAATAATAATGTCCCTGGCATCTCCTTGGCAAGGTGTGGAGGTGTAACATTAGTGTGTGTTTTACAGTTCATGAGCTGCAGACAGCTGGAAAAATAGTTAACGTTCCCGTTTTACATGCTCCCGCCTGGCTTTCACAGGGAGCAGGTCTAGCAGCTGAGCGCTGCCAAAACAGGCAACTGCAGGTATTTAGCTTAGGGACGCGACTTGGACCGTGATGCACCGAGGTCTCTGGGGTTTCTTGGCACAGTGGAAATCAGAGAGCAGGTCTGGTCTCGGAAGGCTCAGCCTTAGGGAACAGATGAATCTAGCGCCTTGTGGTTTGGAGTATGGCACAAGTAGGAGAAAATACATCAGGTTTAGGGGCCCTGGACTGGGAAGGCAATGCTCAGCCTGAGCCCTGTGTCCTGCAGCATGTGGGACGTCCTGTCCTGGAAGCGGCAGCATCCCTTTGCAGACCCGCGTTGCCCAGCCCCTCTCCCCTACCCCTGCCTCCCGGGAGCTCAGGGGAGGAGAGAGGCAGACTTGTTTTTTCTCACCTAAACGAAGGGCTGGGTAACCCTACGTTGACCCCAGATGCCTGCGCTGACCTCCTCACCCAGCGAGCCTTCCCGAGCTGCGTTAAGCACCGGCCCTGCAGCCACGGCCAGACACCCAGGAGCCGGAGGTGGCTGGGGGGGGATTAAGAGCCGAAATGTCCCCAGTTGCTGCGGGGGCGAGGACGTGGCCGAGCAGCCCCTCGCCCTGCAGTTTAGTGCCATGGCAGAGGGTACTGAGCCTGAGGCACAAGGCTCATCCTCACCTTCTGTCTGTGCATGCACAGGATTTGTGCTTCTGGGTGTGATGCCCCAGGCCGGGCAGGGTGAAAGCTCTGCGATTTGGGCAGCAGCTCCAAGTGCTCTCCTTAAGATGACAGACACACCGTGGTGGCACTGCAGTCTCAGCTGCTTGTCCCAGTGTTCCTGAACCACTTGGAAACTACCCTGGAAAATAATAATAACCATAAATAAATAATTTTAAAAAAAGATTTGATCAGCTGAAAGCCCTGAAGCTCACCTGTGCTTTGCACAGCAAAGGAGAAGGCACATGGGGGGTGCCTTTGTTATTAACACCAAGCATGGAGACAAGCAGTGTTCCTCAAGCAGTATCACAGGACAAATCAAACCCACGACAAGGAAAGCACTGCAAAGAGCCCTACAAGGCTTCAAAACCTGGTTTAAAATAAAAATTACACTAGGAAGCAACAGCATGAATCACGGCGCATTTCAAACAAGGAAAGGATATATTTAATTTCCAGTTTATGAAGCCAGTTTTATTTATTTATGATTATGCTCCAGTGTTTAGCTTATGTACAAAGTAATGACTCATTCCTGAGGCAGCTACAAGTCATATTCGGAATAGTACATTTCCTCCATGAGGAAATTAAAAAAACAGTAGTCCTTTCGGCCCCATCATCTGAGCATCACAGGGGAAAGGCTTGACATTTGCATCAGAAGATTTCCCTCGTCCCTCCTCGGTGCGGAAACCGCCTGTCCTCCGGGGTAGGAAACTCCTGTGTTGGTAACCAACTGCACCAGGGAGCGACGTGTCAGCGCTGAAATGGGGCTTCCGAATGTTCTCCATTATGGAAAATTACCTTTAATGGAAAAAAAAAAAAAAAACTCCTGTCACAAATATGAATTTTTTCCTTCCGGTGAGGTGGCAGGGCGGTGGGACTCACCTGCCCCTCACTTCTCAGCCTTGTTCCTGCCTCTTCTGCTGGCTCCTTGCTGCCCTTAAGGAGAACCTTTCCACAGTTTTCCCATTTATCACGGTGATGTTTTCTGTCTGTTTCTGGAGATGCACATGGGAATATTGGTGTGGGAGCCACGGCTTCCACCCCGAGGGCTCGCAGATGCCGGTGGGGCTGCAGGAGCCTTTGCTGTGCGAGGGGGCACGGGGCAGCATCATGTCCCCACCACCCTCCCCATCAGGGCACCCCAGGGTAGAGCGCTGGGCTCAGGGACCCCTCTGTGCACCCCAGGGCATCGCCAGGAGGCTGCAGAAGTGTCCGTGGTCCCACCTCACCTGGGCCTTTCCCCCAGGATCGCTCCCAGCCTGGGGTCCCGGTGTCCCCGCAGCCCTGGGAGCTGCTGCAGACCCCTGGAGGAAGCGCCATCAGGCTGCTATTTAAGGCTCATTATCTCAGCTCTGCTACAGGCTTCCTGATAATTCCCTGAATTAGCCAGGCAGCTTTGTTCTCGAGTGTTTTTGTCAGATATCTTGGACTACACCTCGGGGAGGGGGCGGGACGGCACAGGGAAGGGGGGGTGACAGCACCACTGCCGCCTGTTTACAAGTTCCCAGGCAGGAACTACAACGCTAATTAATTTCTCATTAAGGAAGAAGTTGAAGGATAAAGAAGCATAAAACCAGAGCTCTGGGACATGCTGTGGAGTCCAAAGACACGCACACACTTTTTTGCCTTTCATCCCCGAGAATGAGGCTCCTTTCATGGCGCAAACACCTTGCTTTCTGCTTCTCCCTTTGATCGCCAGTCCTGCCTTCCCAGAGACCTCCTCTTCCCCACCACGCGTCTTAGGGGCTGTGGCGCAAGGCACGTGGTGAATCAGCACAGCCCCGTGGGCCAGGCAGAAAGAGGGGATTTCTGGAAGAAGCTCGTCCTTAGCCGCAGGGCGAGGCAGTGACGGGAGCTGGGAGCAATGGCTTGGGCGCAGCTGCAGCTGCTTCCTGCGAGCCGCGCGGGGCTTCAGCCGGCCCCATCCTGCCCCGCTGCAACGCGGGGGAAATGCGGGTGTAGCTGCTCGCTGCACAGAGCCAGGACACGCTGGGGACGCCTTCCCGGCCTGGGTGACCCCGTCCCTGCTGCTCCATGAGCCTTGCAATGAGCAATATCTGCTCGGGTTTGCGCCTGAGTGCCCGCACTGTGCTCGTCTCTGGCTGCTTTATGGGTCAGCCCCGGGAGTTTTCCTTCAGCGAGCAGGGGGCGAGCCAAGGGCACTGGCAAATGGGGTGGGAAACGGCTCCGAGTAGAGGCAGCTGCAGCCTCACTGCCAGACGGGGAAGTTTTGGGTGCTCAGACAGCACCCAGGGGTCTTCAGGTCTGGTTCTCACTTTTTGGGAGACCATTTCATGGCCTCACGGGAAGATCAAACCCCAGGGACCCAGTCCCGCACCAAGAGGGACAGGCAGCAGCACCCCGCTCGTCCTGCCGAGCAGAAACATCGTCCCAAGGTTTTTAGGGTTTTATTTTTATTATTATAATCTCCCCCAGACAGTGTGGGATCGCGTGGCCTCTCGGAGCCGTGGGGTGACACAAGCGGCGCAGCGATGCGTCCTTCTTCTAGATGGGATTTGCCTCGTGCCATAGCTTTTAAGTGCTATGAAAACTGGTCCATTTCACAGCGTTCAGCGGACTGTGTTTTATAAGATATTTTGTCTCAAACATTAATTATGCAAACAATAAGTTTTATCAGGCAAATAATGAATGTGAGGATATTGGATATGAATTTCTTGCCTCCTCTTCTCGGCATGCGAATGGGGCAGCAAATGTTTCCTGTGTAGTCTTGAAGATGCTGAAGGCAGCAGGGGCGTGAGGAGCTGTGGGTGGCAGGGCTCTGCCAGAGCCACAGCGGGGACAGTGGCCATAGGAGCGCCGTGATGATGGGTAGGGGGCACGGGGTGGCACACGGGGGGTCACATAACCCATTGTCCTGGGGAGCCCCTGCTATCCCCAGGGGAAGGAGCACCATCCTGCTGCACAGCGGGGTGGGTGCAGCCAGCAGCGGCCAGCAGGGAGGGCTGGGAGCTCTCCTCCTCCCCACCACCCCCAGCCCGGAGCTCGTGAGCGCATATGCAGAGCTCATGGAACAGTTTCTCCTCTCATTTACAGAAGGTTTTTTCCCAGCTTGGAATTCAGTTAGCTGCAGTTTTCGTGCACAGCGTGCCTGAGTTGGCTGGAGTTCGGGGAGGTGCAGCCCTTCCCTGCTCCCCCAGGTGCGGAGGGAAATCACACAGTTCATTTTTTCTGGCTGCAGAATGCCTTTTCCTTTGCATTCTTCATCTCTCAGGTACTTAATCACCATGCTTCCTATTCACATGTCTGGTCATTTCACTTGTGTCAGGGCTCCTTAACTAGGAAATATCAAGATGTTTTCACCCTAGAAAGCTGAGAAGCGTATAATTAGCCACCCAGGTAATAAATTACCTGCACTGGCGACAGCCCACTGGGGGAACCTTTATTCTCCATCTCATCCTATTATGCTGAGCCAATTTAGCACATCTGTAGTTGTTTTAAAATAGTAATTTAGATGGAATCATAGCAAAAGGAAGCTTATTAACAACTTAGCTGCCAAGAGAAAGATGGAAGGGACAGAGGTTGCGGCGGGGGGCGAGGCTCGCTCCTGGCTGGAGGACAGCACAAAAGGTGCCGCCAGCCGCGCGCTGGGAGCGCAGCGCAGGAGCCGGGGAGCTCCCTCGCCAGCTTGGCACGTGGGTGAGCTCACGGCGGTGACATTGAGCTGGTGAGGCTCCCCGGGTCCCCATCTGGCAGAGCCGAACCCCCACGGCCACCAGCTGCACGGCCCCAGGCACTGCTCCTTTGGCACCTCCCGAGCCCGGCACCGCAGCAAGGGGCGCTGGGCTCCGCAGGTGACAACGCAGCGGACAGCTGAGGCCACCGGCCACGTACAAATCACCGAAAGCAGCTGCTGGGAAGGAAAGAGCAGCTCCAGCTTGGAGGTAGAAGAGAGAAATATCGGTGCACGTATAAATAAGAGCGGTTACTTTCTGCCTCCGTGGTGCCGCGCTGTAATCCCAGTGCAACCATCCAGGCCACCGTTAGTCGTGAGAACCGCACTCTCCAGGCTCCTCCAGCAGCCTCAGACACAGAATCACTGAAGCGCGTTCAGCAGGAGAGCCAGCATTTGCTCTGGTGGGCATTTTGTCAGCCAGCAGCCTTACCTAATGCACCATGTGCAGCATTCGGGTGAGAATTGTTTAGAGTGCTCCATCATGATCAACAGGAGGCTTTACTTGGCAGCAGCCGAGGTTCCCAGCACTGGCCACCGATGCCAAGTGCAAACCCAAGGGCTCCATGCCTTGGCACTGGCTCCTGAATAGACAAACTGTTCATTTCACCAGGCAAGCCTTTCCTCCTTCCTCCTTGTTCTCACTATCCACCATATGAGTTCTGTTAGGCACTTTCTTTTGTTACAATGGCCAGGACCGTGTCAAGAGCCATGCAAGATCCTTCCGCCCTGGACACGAACAAGCTAGCTGCTGTGAAACCTCCCCATCCCGATCCTGCCTGAAATTCAGTTCCTCCCCACGCTGTTGTGGGGCATTTCATGATTATGGCAGGGTGAGGGGGAACACAAACCAGTCTGTAGCCTGGAATAAGGGATAGGAGAGCCCTCTGCTCCACTCTGAATCCAAAGCAGACGCTCACCTGGACATTGCCACCCTCCAGCAGCAAACAAAGAGGGCTCAAGACCTTTTTTTTTTGGCTCTGAGGCTCCTGGCACCGCTCAGCCCATGCACACCCAGCCGAGCTCTTGCCTTCCAGAGCAGGGCGGCTGCACCCAGCCCTTGGGGAGCCGCAGAGCCTGGGGGTTCCTTGTGGCTGGGGCAGGCTGTCCACGGGGCCAGCAGCCCCCCCGGAGGGTGGCCACAGGCAGTGGGTGCAGTTGGGCTGCTTGGAGGCTTCAGAAGTGCCCGTGTCCTGTCCAAGGAGGGGGCTGCAGCTCACCGTGGCACTGCCAAGGCTCTGGGTTTGGTCAAGGGCTGGGAGGCAGCAGGAGGTGGAAAAGCAGGGGCCGGCATGCAGGGGCACTGGGCAGCACTTCTGAATCCCCGTCCCACCCCCCTGCCCACCCTTACGCTGCTGGCTCCAGCCATGCCCCCTGGTAGGAGAGCTCAGGCACCCCCACGAGGCTGCTCTCAGGGCTCTTACCCAACGGGACACTTAATCCTAGCCCGGCTCCTCACAACAAGGACCTAAACCCACATGAAAGACGCTATTTTTCCAAATTTCTTCATCATCTGGCAGCCTGGGGAGCACATCTACCTTGAACAAAGCATCCTGGCGTTTCCTCTGCCATCACCTAACCGCTGACTGCTGCTTCAGCTCCCTCTGCACCTCTGCTTGCTGCTGATGGAAGCCTGGCTGTGCAGGAGACCTGGCCTGGCACAGCAATAGCCCTCCAAATAAATGGGCTGTCAGTAACTGCTCAGAGCAGGCAGGGCCCTGAACACGGGGCACCCTCCCAAGGCCACGTCCTGTTGTTTTTCTTCCTCCAAACCCAATGCTTAGCATATCTTTTTGATTATGTAAATAAACAAAAAGGATATGCAAAATATTTCACTGCAGCCCTCTTCAGAGCACGGCTATAAGGTGGTGGAGCCCAGCCACTGCTGCAGGTTGCCTTCAAAGAGGGTCCCCACGCCGTGAAACTGCATCGTCCCCCGGTGGTCGCCTGGGCACGGGGGGCTCCTGGCATGCTGGGACCCCACGGGTGAGGAAGACCTTGGGGGCTGCACGGACCAGCAGCAGATTTGCCTAAAAAAGGCATAGCAAAGCATGCGAGGGGAAGCCGTTCCCTGCGGTTTTATTTTTCCTTTCTTATTTCTTATTTACACAGGTTTTTCGAGGTCTGCTCTCATATTTTTGCTCTTCGCAAATGGAAAAGAGCAACACAACATACCAAAGTCCTGACCCTGAATGGCTGCAATAACCCCCTGCCTCAGCCCACCGAGCTCACATCCAGCTAATCAGCTCCCAGAAAACCAGGCCATACACGAACATCCCCCCTCTAGATTCCAAAGAGGATTCTTCTTTCATTTGGAGGCCAGCAAAGGCACCTCTTCCACGTAATCCCAGTGCCTCGGCTGTGTGCGTGCCCGTCTCGAGCAGCCGGCGGTGCCTGCAGCCCCCGAAGCCCACCCGCGGTGCCCGTCTCGCACCCCGGCACCCCCACCCTGCCTCCTGCCCAGATGGCTCAGCGCGGGCCGTTGTCAAATCACCGCGCTCCGGAGCTGCTCAATATATCATTTGCCTTATGCTTTCATTGAACGGATCGTTGACCCCACTTCTCCTCATTGTCTTTGATTAGCTGAGGACATCCCATTCGCTGCCTCATGCATGGCTCCCAGGAGGATTCCAGTCCCTTCCACGTAGAAAACCAAAGCAAATGCCCTCTCATTTTTTGGAAGGCTGGCCGCGTCCCTCTGATGAATCACCCATCCCTCTGCGTCCACATTTCACTGAAGGGCAGGGAGTGGAGGAATGGCTGTGGGTTTAGTCAACTGTAGATTGAGGAAAACAGGAAAAAAAATCTACTTGACTCAAGCATTAGTTAGCAAATCAGATTACTCTCCACTTCATCTATATTATTTAGGCTTAATTGTATTACTGGGGCTGTAATACAGTGAAAATACAATTATTGGCAGAGAGATTGCAAGAATGGCATCTTTAGGAAGGCAGGAAGAAAGGGCGCGTGGCTGCTATTGACAAAGAAGGGGCTGAGACCTACCCTGTGCTGAGACAAAGACTCCTCTCCTTCGGGGATTCCAGCTCATATCCTAAATTAGGTTGGAGCTGACGTGAGCTGAAGGCTTTCCCCCAGTCGCCAGATTGCTTCGGGTATCACTGAGCTGCCGTGTGGCCACTGCTGGTCGGGACGCTGCGGAGGACCAGAGCAGGACAGAGTTCGCCGTGTCTGACGGAGGGAGGCCCTATCGAACACCTTGGCTGCAGTGCCAATAAACATCCCACTCCATTACAGCCTGCCAAGGACCACGAAACACGCCGATCACTCTTCCACGGACAGTTATTGAGCGTGCCATTGATTTTGCCATCCTAAGCACCATCGCACAAACCTTTCCGCTGGGCGGTCATTACCGCAGTACGCAGCTTCAGCGCTTACTGCTGCTCGGGAGGCAGCACACCGGGGGCTGTTTTCCCCTCCTGCCCTCACCTAGGGACCAGCGAATCCCACCCCATCTTAACAAAAAAGCCTTCTTCCCAGGAGCAACGCTGGTTTCCAGTGGAAAGGGGCTTGGCCCTCGGACCTGCCCAAGTCAACGCCAGCGCCAGCACCTGCGAGACTGTTACAGCCAGGGGAGAATTTCCTCTCCGGAAGTTTAAAGACAAGTAAGACTCAGAATAATTAAAATCCCTTCTGCAATGCCATTAAATATAAATACAAATGGTGTTAATATCTCTGGTTACTACGAGAGCATTCCCAAGCACCCTCTAATTGTCTAATTAAATCACTAAGGGCTTAGGTTAGTGACAAGGTAATCCTTAATGGTGCCTTGCTTGTACATTTATATAAGGTACAGTACAAGATTGTTGTTTATCTAATTAATCCCCAAGGTCAGATTCAGAGCTGGTGTGCAAGGTAATGTAATTTAGGTCCCTTGTATTTCATCAGGCTTGCTCAGACCTACTTACACCCAATTGCTGCACATAAGGAGATGAAGCGACGCAGCTCGCGTGCCGCGGAGCAGGAAGGCAGCCCCAGAGCACACACGCGGGGCTGTCACCTCCTCTGCCCCACTCCTGGCCACGCTCTCCCTTTCTCCTCTTTGTTGCTGTCCTTGCACTGGGCCAGCACTGGGGTGGTGTAAGGGGAAGGGGGAGCAGCACACGCTGCAGTTTGGGATGCCTGTCCCAAGCCAAAGGAGGAGATGAGGAGCAACAGACTCTGAGGAATCTGCACGTGCCTGCCTTGCTGCATGGGCAGGATGTGCCACGCTGGATTGCTCCTGTACATGGAGAGGGGCAGGGGGAGAACCCCTCTCCTGCAAGGCAGATAATTGCAGGAGCAGATATTGTCTTCCAGAACGAGCTGCAGAGGCTGAACCCACTCCTGCCCACCTCCCCTCCCATGGCAGGGCCAGCTTTGAAGCGTACCAGCTCCTGTTGCTCGTGCTCCAAACACCCCCTCTTGCCAGATAACGGGAGTCTCTAATGCCACTCATCACAAGTGCCAATGGAAAAAGAAAAAGGAAAAAAAGGCAACTTTTATTTCCCTCTCTTTGAAATCGCGAACCCCTCCCTCCCCTCTTCTAATGCTGGATCAGACAACGCTGATGGCTTTGGATAGTAACCGCTCGGTCTGAATTCCTGGGCAGGCTGTCAAGTTGTCACAGACCGTACATGTGCAGCGAGTGGATGGTGCTCCATTGTCCACAAATCAGGAACAGATGTGAACATCCTGACAGCCACGGGCTCCCGCGGCAGCCTGCCTTGGAGGAAATAAAAGAGCAGCCGAACTCCCAGAGATGCGGCGACTGCTTCCCCCCTTCCCGCCCCATTTCTCACAATGAAATATGCAAAATGTTAAGAACAATGGGCACGTTATGAATAAAGATGTGCAGCTGGGCAAATAATAACCCCTTCCCCATCGATGCCAGCCTTGACCCCCAAATCGTCCCCAAACCGTGCTGGCAGTGCTGCTGGAAAATCCATCCCCAGAGAAGGAAGGGATTGATTCCTTCCCCTTCCCCTCACACCCTGGTGAGGCCTGGGAGCCCCCCGAGGCCAAGGGCAGCGCTCCCAGCACATGCCTCTAGCACCAAATTCAGCACTGTCCAGATCCTGACAATGCTGGGAGCTGGTACAACAAACAAACACGGCACAAGGCTGCTGGCCTCGCTCAGGAGAAGGGGCTCACAGCCCCCACAGCCTCACAGGGAGACCTTTCTGACCACCAGCTCCAGGGCTGGCCTCAGCCCACCCGAGTCAGAGCCACAACTTGGCCCGCTATGAATGCGGCTCAGCCGGTGCTTTCAGAGCTGCGGTGCCAGGGCTGCGTCTTCATTTCCATGGTCGGGGTGTATAATTCCCTCTTACATTCCTGGGCTTTCTGCTTTCTTTTCATTTGCACCGTTGTAAATTAGTATTCGCTCCACTGGAATCTGTGGCAATGTAAACACTCTGTTTGCAAGAAGAGGGCTGGCCTTTTTAAAAACTTCAACTGGTATCTTTTACCGGGACGCATAAAGCAGAGAGCAGATTTCCGCTTATATTTGTTGTATTTCAAACAGAAGCAAATGTTTATAGCCGGGCTGTAAACCACGATAATGTGGGACAGATACTTTACAGAAGCTGCACTTGTAGACAAAGGAAAAGGAGAACCCGTGGGTTAACTTGAAAGTTTGGCTTGCCTCTGCAACACTTCTCCCGCCTTAGACGCATTTACCAAGCATCAGTCACATCCTACACATTTATAAAATTACACACGCACTGAAGTCATGCACTGACAAAAATACACATACACTGAGTCACACTCCTGTGAAATTTAATTTGTGTCCGGTCCCACATTTATGCAATTTCACACGCTCGCGAATGGATATCCTGGCAGCACAAAAGCCACCGGCACGGCCCCTCTGCCCCCTCGAGCAGGAGCCTGCACAGAGCCACGAGCCTCGGCTCCGACATCGGGCAGGCGATGTGAGAGCAAGTGGGCAACGAGGCGAGATATCACTGTCATCCCATGCAGCAGGGGAACTGCATTCCTGGGAGACAGATGCGATTCTCCAGGATCTCATCAGAGAGCCAGAAAGCGCCAGGGCCCTCGCACGCCTACGAGATTTGAGCCGGCGCATCCCCGAGTCCGGCTGTCTCTTCGAGACGCTCCCTGACAAACAGTTTCGGTGACCCAGGAATATTATCTTAGCAAATCAAAAACGTAAACATTTGGGTTCAGGACTGTGCTGAATGGATTTGAAAATGAGTTATGGTAGGAACCCGGCGAGGAGTCTGAGTTTGGTTTGGCAGTTCCCTCCTTTGCCTGGAACCTGCTTTTCAAGATTAAATACGATACTCTGCAATACATCCAAAATGTCAATTACTCCAAGTCTCTCAGGTTTGCAATTACAGAATGCAAGTCATGTTCAGCATTTTATGAAACTGCTTTTTTTGGCATGGACCATCTTTCTCTTATTGTAAAAAATAACTTTCAAATCAAAGCATTAAATCAAGGCAAATACACTAGAAAAGGACGCTGGGCTGTAAACCCTTGTAACGCCGTAACTGGAAGGGGGCTGAGCGAGACGATTTCTGTTCGGGGAAGGAGAGCACCAAGTGGTAAATCAGGGTGAAAGAATGTGAAACCGTCTTTGTTGAGGAACACCTAATCCCCGCATCACGGAGCTAAATCCCACAGTCACCCTGTTAGACACCCCCGTGGGACAGGGGAAGCAAGCCTCCAGGAAACACCTCTCCCACCCCCCTGCGATCCAAAAAGTACTGTCGTGTCTCACATTTTAGCCTGCTGCAGAAGCAGCTGCAGGCAATTTCTTTCAGGCTTTTCCAAGCTTTGGGTCTCCGCTGCCAGAGGCGCTCTGCCCCCTTTCTTCCTCCACATCTGTAGGGCGAGTGCAGTGGATTTGGGAACGCCGCCCGACCTCGTTCTCACAGCACTGGGGAGGACTCTGGCTTGGAAGTGGCTGCAACACCAGAGTGCTCCACATCCCTCTGAAGGTCAGGCTCTGCTTTGTGCGGACACCGCCTGCACTGCAAAGGAAAGGTGAAGCTCCTGGCAAAGCAATGATTACAGGGGAGTGCACTCGTCTCTGAACCAGCGAGTCTGGCTGACGAGGAATCACCTTCCTTCCGCTGTGAGTTCAGCTGCAGCTTCCCAGCCTTTCAAGTCCCGTCAGATCCTCCGAGGTCAGGGGAAACCCTCAGCACTGGATCTTTAAAGACACTTTAATCGTGTCACTCCCCGATGGAAGAGCCAGCAGACCTGGTAGGACCTGTGCTTCGGGAGGCACCTCGGCCGGGTGACAGCCTCGCCTGCACGTAACGAGTGTGGGTGCTGACACCCACCCCCCTCGCAGCAGCCCGACCGGATTCCTGGCCGGGCAGGAGATCTGTCCCACTGGTTTCGGTCCCGTTGACATTTCCATCCCAGCTGATGGCGTCTGGCTAAGCCGGGGCGGCTCCACGTGGGGCTGGGCGCAGCCGTCCCAGCCTCAGGATAAGCACATTTTCATCCGTGTGCACGTTTTGTTATTTCCGTTGAGGAGCTTTGGCGGGGGATAGCCGGGAGCTGTGAGCTCACCATGCTGATGGTTCCAGGTCAGGCTGAAAGCCCTCAGCAGCATCGCTGTCCCCTCACACCAGCCTTGCACAAAACACACCGGTGGTGCTGTGCCGGGCAGCCAGGCACCGCCAGCCCCCAGCTCCCAGAACTGCCACCTCGGTGCTTTTCTGCAGCACGGAAATCCTTTACTGCAGGAGAGGGAGCGCGCATCTGGCAGAGGCGCAAGGCAGGAACCAGAAGCTGAGCGAGGACTGGAGCTGGCCAAGAAGTCTTAAATATCCCTGCCGTTGGACTCCAGAGCGCCATTCCTCTGGACCCTGCTGCGGGCTTGGGCCCCTTTTGGATGTTATTCCTGGAGATGCAGGTGCACAGCGTTAAGAGATCATTTCCTGTTTGCGCTGCAGCTTCAGGGGATGGATTTACCACTGGGCTCGGCCTGCCCTGCTTTGCTCTCCATCCCCTCGGTGCTCACCTCCACCTCGGCTCCCCCCGAGCGCCTAAGAGCCGGGCAGATCTGCTGCACGGCTGGAGACGTCCTGTTCTGCAGGGGAAACCCAGCTGCTCCCCCAGAAGGCACGCTTCCCATCGGGGGAGACAAACAGCTCCTCGGCAGGGCTTGTGCTACTGATAAGGAACTGAGCAAATATCAGAAAAATGTGAAAGGCAGAACAAGCTGAAGGAGGGAGATACAAGCTGGAAGTCAGGCAGTAGTTCTCCCTCCGCTGAAAAGGGTTTTAATTGCCAATCACAAAGGTGATCTGTAAAACCAGCCTGAAGTGGGGAGTTCATTTGAAACACATGCAAGGACTGCTTAAGTTGCCAATGGAAGTGCAATTAAGCACAGGAGCTGGGGAGCAGGACCTGCTGGAGCCAATACAGATGGCCCCACATTACCAGCACTCAGAATAAAAACCTCCCTAATTGCATGATTTGATGGAGAGGGAGAGACTTGCCTCCCCCCCCAAAAAAAAAAAAAAAATTTTCCAAAAAAAAAAAAAAAAAAAAGCCACTTTGAAAACTTTGGTTGCAAAGTGAACAATCTGACTCAAGAATTAACCGAGTTCAGTCTTCCTCTAGCAGCCTGCTTCCATGTGTTTCACCTGTTGCACATGTATGAAAGGGGCAAGAATTTGTTACTCCAAAAGAAAGATTTGAGAGAGAAACAGATGGGTTTGTCTGTGTCAGGTGGACAAAGGCAGTACAGTCACACCCTCAGATCTCTCCTTCCTCTCCACCCTTCGGTTCACCTCCCTCCTCATGGGGCAGTTCTCCTGCTGGACCCATTTTCTTTTCAGATTAGCCAGACTTTTGAAATGCTTGGGACTGGTCACTCATCTGCAATAACACCTCTGTGTTGCAAAAGCAATGAAGGTTAATATCTGATTAAGAAAAAATGAGTAGTCCAGTAAAAACAGATAGTATCTGTCATTTAGATCACACTCTAATTTAGGGCAAAGGTTAAGAACTATGTTAACAGGGAACACCAAACAAAAAGGAGGCATTTCCTACAGCAAAAACCCACCTGAGAGTTGTCTGTGTGCACCAAAGGAGGAAGGAGTCACCCCAAGCTCCCAGTCCTCAGTGTGAGAACCTGAGTCACATAAAGCCACAGAGCATCCCCTGGGATTTCAGAGATGCTGGTCTGTCCGAACAACATTGCTGTCCTGGAAAAATCATTGATGCCAGCTGCCCCCTGCAAAGAGGATGCTCGGCTGGCGTCCCTGCCTGGCTGTGCTCCGAGCAGGACACCTTGCCGCAGCAGGAGCAGGCCCTGCTGATGGTACGTGCAAGGCAGGGAGGAGGTTCTCCAACTGCCTTCTGGAAACTTGATATTCTTGTGAGCTCAGTCTTCCCTTATCAGCGGAGATTCAGGTCTGAACAGCAAAGTGAGTTATGCTCAGAGGAAACTGAAACCCTTGGTAAAAAACAATGTTATCTCAGCGAAGAACAGCCCTGCAGCAGGGCACGCACCAGCAAACCCCAGTATTCGCAAGCACCTGACACCAGGGATATTTCCCCTGTGCCGCTCTTCCCTTCCTCAGCCTGGCAGTCAGTGCTGGTGGAAGGGGCAGGCTGGCAGCCCTGGGACGAGCCCATCCCAAGGTCACTTCCAAAGGACCATTTGCTCCTTGGGATCTGGGGTGTCCCTGGCCCACCAGCACCAAGCGGTGACACTTTTCATCCTCATTTCCCTCTGACGGAGGATGGACGCCCAGCATGGGAGGGCCTGGCAGGCTCCACAGCCCATCTCCCCACGCTGGTGGATGGCAAGGTCGAACCAGCAAGCCTGCCTTCTTCACCCTTCAGGGAAAGGCTGTCAGCACTCACCAGCCCTGGCCATGAGAAAACAGGGGCAGCTCTCGTGGGCCAGCACAGCCCCATGGCAAGGATCAGGCATCATTAACCCCCTCATGGATGCTCACCTTAATTTGTGCTGAAATAGTGAGGGCTTCAGACACAGGTCCCCCAGTACAGGGCAGCACCTCGTCAGCCTGTGGTCACTGGGAGATGCTGGCAGAAGTTTTTTTTTCCTGTGGTAGAAGTTCCTGCGGTGCATTTAGACTATTAAACCAAAAATCAATTCCCATTTGACATTGCATCCCCAGAAAGGCCGCTCTGACAACCTGCAACCAACGAGGGCTCAGACAGGGAGGCGAGCCGGGCTCGCTGCCCCGCGTCCTTCCACCACCGCCGCTGCCATTAGCTGTTGAACATGGTCCAACAGCGCTCTAAGAGACGCCGAGAGCCTGTCAGTCGCAGCATGTGCTCTTTCTCATTCACTCCCCAAGAGAGATAGCTGGGGATGGAGTGGAAAGCTTTCCGAGTAAGGCTTTTGGTTTGTTTTCTGTATACAAGTTGCTGTGTGTTTATACTGGGCTGGAGAGGGTGTATTAAAACCGGGGCTATTGCATGCTCTTTAAGCATGTAATTACTAGAAAAGATATTGATACACTGAGAAGAGTTTAAGGGGAGGCTATAATGATCCAGAGGCTGGAGGAATCCAGACAGAAGTATTTTAAGTGCAGCATCTGCCTACTTCAAGCAAGCAGCAACCAAGGGGCGAGATGACAACATCCTGCAAATAGCTAGAGTGCATAAACACTGCAGGGAAAAAGGCTCCTGGTACACGCTGCTGAGAGCCAGGGATCACGGTAATAACGAGAGCTTCGGCTGAATACTGTTAATCTTCCTGAAGTGAAGGTGTGTTGAGAGATAGCAGCTCCTCAGGGAGAGCCCCGGCGAGGACGGGGGTTCCCCGGGCAGCGGGCTGCTCCTCCAGCACCGCTGCCGGCCACCACGGCCACGGGGCAGGGAGAGGGGAGCTGAAGGGTCGCAGGCACAATCCTGGCCTGCAGCCGTCCTGCTGCTGCTGGAGGTGGTTTCCTTGGCTGCAGAAACCACCTAAGGAGAGGGCATCAGGTGAGAACATGCCATCGCAGCAAAGGAGGGTGCCCGATCTCTGAGAATTCACTGTAATTCCATGGTAATCTGCCCCCCTCAGGGCCAGACTGTCTATGAAGGTCTTGACTTCGACATGGGAGAACGAAATTAACCCTTGAAATGAACCTTTGCTTCTGGCTGGGCCTTTGTAACAGCCATCTCCTCCACAGCTTCAAAGGAAGAGCCAGGTCCCAGCTTTAATTAGCTGCTAAGAGCTTGCTTGCTCTCTTCACTCCAACTACCCCTGTTCACAGAACTTGTAAAAGCCTAATTATCTTCAACTCTTTTAGAAGGTTTTGTTCCAAATCTGCCACCGACTCGTGATGTCAGTGGGCCTGTTTTCTCCTGGCCTTTTCTCCCTGGAAATCGGGGCAGGAAAGGTGCCTGTCCCACAGGGAACCAGGGGTAATGAGCACCGCAGGTGTCTGAAGGTGGCCCCCTCACCTCCAGAACCTTCTTTTTTTGCTGACTTTCATTTTCAGCCCAAAGTTACCTTAATAAAATACCAGTTCAGTTTGAAGACCAATGGAAGGGAAGATTTTGCATTTCTAAATTCAAGAATTTTATCACTTCCCAGAGGTGATCAGTGGAAGTCTGCAAAGCAATCACATGCACAGAGCCTCACCAACCACCACCCCCAGCTGCTCGCCCTCCCAGCCCTGCTGCCGGAGCCCTCCGCTGGGCAATCGTTTTGCTTTGTAATCCTCCTTGAACGCTTTAAACGCTATTAAGTGCAGACACCAATACTGATACAGCACTGCTGATTGCACCAAGGAGGGATCCATGGCTATTTAGGACCCTATTAAGTAAATACAGTGAAAGCAGGCAGTCATAACCAGGTAATAAAAAAAGCATCAAATTATTTTTATAGTTAGAGCTACCAGAAAGTTCCTGTTCATCCCAGTACAAGTATTGCTCCCTGATGGTAAAAAGATTGTTTGGAGAGGAGGGACAGCTGCTGTCTTTCACACTGTTAATTATGAAGATGGGCTAAGAATTAATCAGGTAAGGGGAGGGATAAAAAAAATCAGGATAAGGAACTGCTGAATTTGTCCTTTAAAGTTAACCTATTGGAACTTGTCAGAAACCCAACATATACATCCCCACATACATCCTCAGCTTCCAAAAATGTTAATCTACAGCTCATTTTCTACCCCACGGAGGTACATAGGGTTCTTTATGTTGAAATCTGGCTGGGCAGCCAGGAAGGGCTCGCAGGGAGAGCTGCAGGGCAGAAGGCTGGTGCCCACTCACCACCTGCCCTGCGGAGCGGTGGGAGGCGATGCCTGCAGATCCCTGCAGACCCCCTCCGCCCTCGTACACCGAGCGCAGGAGCTGCCAGCTGCAGTGTGAAAACTGCTCTTCCCCAGCCAGAACGCCAGAAAGCCAAGCAAAATCTCAATCATCAGAAGCAAAGAATCAAAACCCATCTAGCTGGCAGCCGAGCCTAGGCGCTGCTGGTCTCGGAGATGGGATTGATAAGATCCCTGGGAGGCGCTGCAAGATGGGAAGTCTGCATGCCAAACACAGCCAATTAATGTCAGCCCTTTTCCATGCCAACCAATTAAGCTGTGTATACTTGTCACCAGCAATTGAGAAGGGGGTGGAGGGCAGAGAGGACACGATTCCAGAGGAGCCTTGAAGATATAAAACCTGCTTAATTTATGGAGGGGAGGGTGAAGGCGTAGACACCCTGCACTAATCCAAATGGGACCTGATTAATGTCTTCGCTAATTTAGGAGCTGCTTGGCTCTTGTGACCTGGTGAGGCTTCATTTAACAGAAACCAGGCTGGCATGGGAAGCAAAGAGCAGCTTAACAATGTAAGAAGCAACAGATGGGGTCTCCAGCCGCCTTGCCAAGCACCAAAACTGTTTTCTGAATGCTTTCTCTTAAACCTCCAAAAGGGAGAGAGGAACACAGAGCGATAATCACAACCATAAAAACGTGCGGCTTACCCACTAAGTGGGCAGCCAAGGGCTCTTTTGGCTGGGGAAGCAAAGCTGTGGCAGCAGGAGCTGGTGCTGAGCCCTGCTCCCCACATCTCCAAGAACAGTGGACAGCAGCAGGGGCACAGAAGAAAGGCAGCTTCTGACCTGTTTATCCCAGTAAAAGCCGCAGGCTGCTGTGAGGCAGAGGAGGGTAAAGCCCCTGGGGAGCTCACAGCAGTGCTGGGATATCAGAGGGGTGCTCTTGGCCAGGAGGTGCCTTCCTGGCACACGAGCCAAGCTGCTGTCCTGGAAAACAGGCAGCCTCCCTCCTGACATAACCAGTGCTTCAAGCTGCAGAGAGCTATTTTGGAACCCCTCACAGAAGAGAGCATCACTGGCTTGGAGGTGTCCCCAGCACCCAGCAAGCCCTCTTCTCGGGGGGAGCCATCTCCATCTGCCTCCCCAGAGACACTGCCTTGGCTCTGTTAATTGCATGGCAAGGAGCCTTCAGGCACGGGTTAGCAGTGGGCAACCACCAGCGTGTGGTGGCAAGTTACCTGGCTGCACAAGGGATCAAAAGATTAAAGCCATGGAAAAAAATCCATGGAAGCAGGGAAGTCAAACGGAGCACCCGGTTCAAGCCTCAGACAATCCATTTTTCAGATGGGGGAGCAGAGGCACCAATAAAGCACGGAACAAAGCAAGCCTGCCTGCGTCTGGAGCTTTTTAATAAAGAAACAGTAAAAAACAAGTAACAGAGCAGCCCCACTAGCTCTTGCCAAGGGGTTTCAGGAATTGCACCTGGCAGAGGAGAACGGCTCAGACACAGTTGTATCTCCTCGAAGCCAACGCTGTGAGGAGCGAAAGGTGTCGTTCTTGTACACACCATATGCCAGCATGTAGATGCTAAAAAAAAATACTGATGTAGGGGGTTAGTTTGTTAGAATTGCTTATTCTTTCCACCCAGGAAATATCAGTTTCCACAGATCCTGGTTGTGCTTTGTCCCTGGAACACTCAGTCTGCAAGCAAACAAAAATAAGGAATGACCACTGACCTCCTCCCTTTTTGTTTGCATTTAAGGCGGCATGTACATTAGAAACAGAAGATATTTATTGCAATTTCTTGCAAAGCCTTCATAAAACACCACATAGCCTGAGGAGCACAATAACAAAAGCAGTGTTCAAAGTCAAGTCAGATAGTCTCGCCTCTATTTGAACAGGGTTTTTTCACCTTTTCATACAAATGCTCCAGGATAGACAGAACAATGCCTGACATTTCCGAAGCCTGCATCAGGTCCATTTAAAAGCCTGGCGTGCACAAAGCACGTTGTTGATCCCCCAGTCTAAGCCAAGTATGAAGACAAAAAATAAAGTTTTCCCTCTTTTCCCCCTGGATACAATAGGCACCAGAAGGCCAGGCTTTCTCCTGAGCTTACTGATGCAGCAGGCACCGTGACCCCGCCACGGCCGTGCTCACCTCCGCCAGCATCCAGCCAGATTTTGGTGGTGTTTCTGGGACTGAGCTGCAGCCACACTGGTGCTCAGCACGGGAACAGACCTGCTGAAACCCAGAGGGGCTGGACCCAGTGACCCACACCTTCATAAACCCAGCGGGCAGCACCCTGCCTCCAGCAGCCCCCTCCTCCTGAGTCCAGACACGTCTTTTGGCTCGCTGGAGTCCATCCCTGGCATTTACCTCTTCCCTCCTCAAACACAAGTCCTTTGGCCAGCTGTGCCCTGCCGCAGCTTGAGCTGCTGCGTTTCAAAGGCTTGGAAAAAGTGACAAGCAGCAGCTGCCTCTGCTGGATATGCTAAAAGCAGGGAGTGCCATTACCTAATCCTAAATGAGATGTGTGTTTTAGAGCAACAGCTAAAGTACGTGGCTGCCTGATACACTCCCTTCAAAAGGGCTTCGTCTCAGCTGGCTCGATGGGAGATAAGGTGGTTGTGGAAAAACAGGGGAGTGTCAGCAAGGAATGAGCTACCCCTTCCTGCTCCGCTTTTAATTGATGAGGAGCAGCTCCTGGCAGAGATGCCCTCCCTGGGAGCTGCAGAACTAAGATTTACACAGTCTCACCAGTGTGCACAAAGGCAGACGTACCTGGCAAGCAATTTACAGCAGGGAACAGCCAGAGCACACCAACAAGCCCCACAAATGAATTTCTGTTAAGTGTTGCCTGTTCCGTCATGAATGGCTTATTAAAGAAGTCCATGGTGTTGCTCTCCGCACGTAAAGGAGTTTATTGCAAGTGATTTATTAAACTGCTCTAACTTGTCAGCAGCCACTTGAAACATCCACTCTTTTCTTCCTTCACGTTTGCTAATGTCTTTATAAATAGCTGAATAAATAAATCTCCAACACTTGTGTCTGACTGTCACATATCCAAAACTCAATCGATATCAGCCCAGATTAGGAATGAGGTGAGACTGAGCCCTCCCCACTTATAACCAGCCCCATCTGTTGAGGTAAATGGATGGTAGCACACTTCCAAAAGATGTATTTTATGCCTTCCTGCAGAAGAGCTGGGCTTGACAGTGCCTGATTCTTCCCGTTTCTGGCCTGGCCAGTAGGTGCTGGATCCCTGGGTGAGATGAATGGCACTGCTGCAGGACTCCTCTCCCGCATCCTTCCAGCGGAGATGCTCATGGGCAGACCCTGCTGGCTTTATAATCTACGGAGCTAATAGAGTTCAGATGCTTTCAGCTCAGTTCCCGCTAGACTAATCTCTTTCCAGGACAGGACTCCTTCCTATCATTAGTTTTACCAGTCTCAGCTCATCAGCCTTAATTTATTTGCTGCAGAATCACTGCTATTTTAATGATTTGCTCCGAGTTGAAATTCTGCCCGTTCCCTCCTAAAGTCTTTCCCTGTTTTGAAAGAGCCGAAGTGCTGCTTCTGCTGGTCCCAGCCTGCAGAGCCCCCATGCCGCTCCAGAAGTGTCTCTACAGCACACAAAAACCAGGCTAAGGGTGGGTTTTCCCCCCCTGCCCAGAGAAAGGCTTGACCAAAACGCATGACCACCATGCATTTGCTGTTCCCAGCACAGGTGCCATGGGCAGAGCAGACACCAGAGCCGCTGCAGCCTCCACGGCCCAGCCACGGGCGCCCAGCTCGGCACGGCTCTCCATCCATCCTCCTGTCCGGGTAATTTAGCTCAGAGCTGCAAACCATATGCTCTGGATGCGCCTCTCTCCTCTTGCTCTGGCGGTTGCCGCTGAAGTCCAGGGAGATTCTCTGGAAGAAGCCACTTTTAATTTGTAATCTGATTAAGCCATTAGAGGCGAATAGAGCAGTAACTAACACAAATTGCCAATCGTTTCCATCAGCAAATCCCCCCAATTAATCCTGAGATTAACCCTGATTACACGCAGTAATGGTGATCAATGCACCCTAATGGGGTAAATCCGCCCACTCCACTTTCTTCCACATCCCAGAACGATCAATTTTAAATCAGCGTGATTTATCTGGCAGGATCCGAGCGAGGCAGGGAGTGGAGATGGGGCACCGCCTGCATCTCCAGAAACAATCAGAGGAACGCTACCTCATTAAGCTAACTGCCTCCCTTGGGGAAAAGAAAGCCAAACTCGGAAAAAGAGCTGGATAGAGAGAAACAAAGTGCAGGGGAACGCGAGACATTTCATCCGCCTGCCTACTGCACGCCTGCCCGTTTGAATCCTCCCGGCACTAAAAAGCTCCTGCAAGGTGATGAGACCAAATGGCTCAGAGCAAGGCTGCACTTCTCAGGGATTCCTCTGTCAAAGCGAGGAAGTCAGGCTGCAGAAGAGCTGAAAAGGAAAAAGCCTTCCCACTTTGTGATCCAAGCCTCTGTTCTTCCCTTTGCTGCCGAAATCAGAAGTTACCCAGGACCATCCATTCCCGAGGATCCCCAAGCACTTCGCAAGCTTCAGAGCCTGGCTTAGTTCTCACTTACTTCTGTGTTATTTATAGAGCAGCTGATATCCAAATTCTTGCTTCAATAGGGATTTTGCCTTTGTACGGACTAAGAAAGGACTAAGTCAGAAGCTCAGGATTTGACCTTTGGTATACAGAAATCCATTCATCCTGCACTGAAATGCAGCCATCTCCAGGGTGAAATGCAGCAGTAGTTTAACAGTGCATGGCAATAAAGCAGGTTGATTTATACAGCCTTCTCCTCCAGTACTACTTCCCCTACTTTGGCCAAGTAGAAGAAAAACTGCAGGGAGATGTGCTGGGCTCCGTGCATCTCCCTGCAGCCCGTGGGCCAGCAGAAACTCCAGCGGCTCAGGGCAGCGTTGTACCCAAAGGCTGGGGCCTGGGCAGAAGTCACATCGGTAATGGCATTGGTTGTCCCCAGCAGCATTTTTTGCAGGTTTTGTGATATGGGAGGGAGCACCTCAAGGATTACAATTCCTCCTGCTTTAACCCAGACTCTGACCAGGTATATTCCCGGTGGACCCTTCCCAATATTCCCCCAGAAGCTTGCCCTGTGCTGAGACAGTTTTCTTCCACCAACACCATTTTCACAAAGTGGTGTAAGCCCTGGGTACAAACCCTGCCTCACACCCCATTAGGATGATGGGGCAACATGTCCTGGCAGAAATGGGAATCCTTTCCTGTCCTTCATCTGACGGGTGAGGAGAGAGCTGTGGAGGGACACCCGAGGCACTGCAGAGCTTCCACAGCCACTGCTCAGCTCTTCCCATTAGGATTTAGGGAAGCGCTATGGGAGCTGCACTAGAGGTACCCCTAATGTTGTCATCTCTAGACCCAGCCATGCAAAAACTGAGAAGTCTCCATAAAAGCAGAGGGCTTTTTCCATCCCGTTGCACCTAGGTCCCGTGGTGCCAGAGCTACCAGAAATCCAGTCCCTGTGCAGGTATCACCGCACATCCAGACCCACCCAACTGTGAGGAGGGGGGACACGGCCCCTGTGGCTCCATGCCCATTGCAAGACCTACACATTGCTCCTCAGACCCAGCTTCTCCTTCCCCCAGGAGGGAAAACCAGTCTCCTCCTGCCCTAAACACAGCAGGGGTTCCTGTGCCAGGACTGCAGCTCAGGGAAAGCAGCCGTTCTGTGTAGCGGCTCCTTCGCCCACACCGCCTGCTCCAGGAATGCTGTCAGAGAGGAGAAAAACGCACAGCAAGAGGCTGCCTAAGTATCAATCAGCCTTACAGTCCCCCAGGGAGGAAAGGTTTAGTTCCCCTGCAGAAGCGGCGGTCAATAAACACGGCACGTGCTTTATCGCCTGTCAAGGCTGCCCTCTCCCATCAGCAGAGCTGACACCAGCCCAAGGCAGGAGAGGAGGCAGGAGCCCGAGAGCCCGGCCACGGTGAGCCTGGCCACCTCCTTCCAGCCCCTGCCTCCTGCAGGGCCACAGAGGATGTCAGAGGAGGAGATGCGCTGTCCTAAACACCGCAATGGAAAACAGAGCTGACACAGCACAAGGGTGTCCTGGGATAAGGAGCATCTCACAACCCAGGCCCAGCTTTAGGCCAGCAAGTTCTACACAACGCAGGGGATTTTTGTAGTATTTTTCCCCAAGTTAAGCTAAAAAGCCCGGGACACTTCAGTTCTGCCCACACAGCAGATAGGAGAGACTGCAGCTCTGCTGCTCAATAATTCACTCTAACATATATGGGATCAGTGACCCCTCAGCCAGGCTCAGTGTCCAGCCCAGCCGTGCCCCAAGCCCCCCATCAATCCACACGACCCTGTGAATCAAGGTGGCAAGACAAAACCCCGCTCCCCAGGGCAAGATCCTGCAGCTCTCTCCCTGGAGGCACTTCCCAGCTCGGGGGCAGGCAGAGGAGCTCGTCCCGCTGTCATTGCTGGGACACCTCCGGGGCAGGAGGACACAGGGAGCTGTGCTCCTGCTGAGCTGCTCGTGGAGGAGGCGATGCTCACGGCGAGTACCAAAACTGGGGGAAGCCTGAGGGAAGTACTCTGGCAACTCGAAGGCTGCGAGAAAGCAGGCCAGGGCCGTTTCTCCAGAGCGCTGCCTTTGCAGCCAGCAGGCTGGGTTTGCACCTTTGCACGCACAGCCCCAGGTGAGCACTGTACAAAGCACACCAATGCTGTCAGCATTTCCAGCTAGCTCTACAAGATCATCTGCCATGGTCTGAGACGCGGATCGGACCCCAGACACATATAGGCACATCCTGCAGGTGATGTTTTTTTCCACTGCTGGCTACGAGGGGTTTCAAAGCACTTTGTTTCGGGATGAGGTGCAGGGCCCCAGCTGCCCCCTCTCCCCCCGACTCCTGCAGCCTCTCGCAGAGGGGCTTTTTCTCTCCTTTGATGTTCAGATGAATCAAACCTCGGCCGTGAGAAGCCCCATGGATTTATGAACTCCTCCTCTATGATGTCTTTCCAATAGCATCCCCCAGCAGAGCATTTGCTCTCCCTTCCTCCCTCGCTGTGCCGAGCCAAGCATTCCTTTCTCCTCCTCCGTCCCCTCTCCACCGGCCCAGCTCGGCCAGAGCCCAGGCTCGGAGCAGAGAGCTCTGCTCTGCAAAGTGGGCCACCAGCAGCTCATTTTCCTGATTACAGAAGGTTTGATGCACCCTTGCTGTCAGCCCCACAGAAGGTAATGCAGGCTCGCTTGACAGCCAGAGATGAAATACTGCAATTCAATCTACTCCCACCCCAAATCATGCCAGGTCTGCAATTCTATAGAAGTTGCCACAGACTTGAAAAGAGAGGGGCAAATAACTGTGATGGAAGCCATTCACTGGAGACTTCTAGGGGAAATTATACACCCGCAAGGGGAAAAAGGATCATTAGGAGGTGACAGGAGAAAGCATTTGCATTGCAAGTCAAACCAGCTGGAGGCTCCGAGGGAAGCATTGTGGTCACTGCCCTCCCCAGTCCAATTCAATCAACTCCAACAATTGGGAAAGCCTGGAAGACAGCCCCGCCAGCTATTTGACCCAGATCCCCCTAACACAGAAGTCAACCTTTACCTATGAAAGGAAGTGGAGTGTTGCAAAGGTCCCACAAAGTTCACCTCCTGCATTAAACCCAAGCACAAAAAAAGTCTGCGCCTGTCTCCTTTTTAGCAGTCACCTCCACCTCGACAGCTTCTGAGAGCCATAACTGCATGGGGAGATTGCTTTGCTTGGCAAACAAACGGAGATTAAAGTGAGTTCACCAGGAACATCTCTATTTAGTTTCTGGGCTGAGCATGCTGATAATGTGATGGCACATTTAACTTTCGCTGCTTGAAACAAGGCACAAGGAGATGGAGGAGACGTAAAAACAAAGGAGAGTTTATCCCCAGCATGAGCATCACACCAAAAGCCTCGTCCCCAGATGCAGCCCAGGCCATGCGGACATACACAGGTGGGCTCCTGAGCCACCAAGGCAGAGACACAGAGGCAGCAGGCAGGGAGAGGGGCCGAGCCCACCTCTGGCAGCAAGCACACAGCAGATCCAGAGGGGTGGAACAACCCCCCGGGACAGAAAGCCTTCACACCCCGCCCCTCGTTTCCCTGCCAGAGCATTAGCACAGAGTTCTCTGAAACCCCAGAGAGGAGGTTTGAGGAAGGGGAGTGATGAAAGAGGGGCTGAGAGGGGCCGTCTTCCAGCCAGCTGGAGCAAGGGCTCCTCATCATCCCCTGGGGACGCACGGGCCTCTCGCTGCATCCCCACGCAGGTTGTGCAGAGAAGCCTGCCCTGACATTTGCACACAGGCTCCAGCCAGGAGCACTGGATTTGCAGCTCTGCCTTGGCTACAAGCACAGTGTGGAGGTTTGCAAGGCGGCCTCCAGCACGTCCTCAGATGGCCGGCACAGTATTAACAGTCTCGGCACAGCCTGGCAGAGGCAGCTCTCCCCAGTGGGCAGAGCAGGCGGGGAAGGAGGCGATATACTCCAGTGACATTTGCGCCCGGGCACGACGGCGTGTCACTCAGCACAGCCAGACCACGCGGCATCTCTGGGGCACCAAAATTACACAGCCGAGTAAAGCCTACAAAATCCATCTGCCCTTTTCAATATTTGGAGATAATTAACTCCTCCAAGCTGAGATATTACAAAAGAAAGCTGTTAGTGAATCTGTTCAGCCACAGGTCTGGCTGGATATGGAGCTTGCAGGCACCTGGGACACTAAAAGGGCAAGGAGGACGTTTCATATTGCCACGCATTCCTGATTCCCTCGTAGAGAGCCCACAGGGGGACACACATAACACGATGGGCCAGAAGAAAAAGACCAAGAGCAGGCTGACTTACCGGGAGAGAGACGTCATCGCCACCCCTTTGCCGGTACCATCTGAACCACGGCCACCTCTGGATGACTCTGGCCCCAGCAACACACCTGCAGCCGACCAGCACCAAACCAGGCCCCCTACCCCTCCCTGCAGTATTTATACAGCCTGGAGCTGGCCCAGCCCTGCCACCAGCAAATCCCAGTCAGACCAGTTGATTGCAGCTGCTGGAGGGGGGCAGTTAACACTTTCCCTTCCATCATCACCCCGGAGCTATACACCCATTGCAGGGTGATGCCAGGGAAAGCGAAAGCAAGGGCAGCTCTGCTCTCCTGCCTGCTGTGTGCTTCGTGCCCATCCTGTTCGTGTCCATCCCAAGGGTGGGAGAAGCTCGGCCGCACGGGGTGCCTGTGGGGGTTTGGGAGCCTGGCACTGCTCTGGGTGGGCACCCGGAGCTGCAGGCTCCTTGTGCATCTGAGCAGATGTGCAGGCTTATCTTTGCATTAAAAAGCAGGCCAGCGGCCAGCAAACAGGGCAGGAGAAGCTCATGCCCAGAGTGACCGGGAGAGACACAAACTGAGCAAGCAGGGGGCGAAGTGAGATGTGCAGAGCCCTGGGTGAAACCGAGAGCCTCCCGGACAGAGAATTCAGCGGGCATCTCCTCCTGTGAGCCATTATACTGTTTTTGACAGACTTTTCTCACCCTGCAGCACGCGAGATGTGAATCATTCACAGGTACGACGTTTTGGCTGCCTGGGGAGCTAACACGCTTTACTAGCTCCCCAGGCCCCTGGTTTCCCAGCCCTGAGTGCTGCATGTGCTGCTCGTAAAACCTCGGGAAAGCCTGGGGAGAGGATGAGTAGGATGCGTGCTGCTGCTCACCTCCCCACCCCGCACCTCTGCCTCTGGCCCTGGGAAAGCAGAGCATAAGGCCATTAAGAAAGAACCTGACAAACTCAGGATGAGGTCCTCGAGCAGCTGGCAAGGTTTGAAGACTCTCTGCTAATTGCTGGAGCGGCGCAAAAGCTCCCCGGAGCAGGGCAGATGCTTCCCGCAGCAGCGACCCCGTGCAGAGCCGCCGCTTCCCGTCCCCATCCCCGGCCGCTGCTGCCTCCGCGGGTCATGGGGGCAGTAAATATTTGCACAGGGCTGGACAAGGAGAAAGCAAACAGGGTTCTTTTATTTATGGGGCTTGGCAGCCCGCTCCCCGGGCAGCTCCACAGCGTTTCCGTCCTCACCAGCCCCTGCACACCCCGGCTGCTCCACGGGAGAGGCGAAGGAGTGAGAGATGTGAGGCCAAATCGGGGAGGACAGGGAGGAAGCGTGTGTGACAGAGAGAGGGAGAGTGTCAGAGCCGGGATTTGCAGAAGCAAGTAAAGTGGTGTTGCACGGGTGTTTTTGAAGCTGTGTTTATTTTACCTGCAGGCTGGAAGATGGATGCATCTGCTGCTCCGGCTCCCTCCCGCTCCCAGGGCCCCTCTCGTGCAGCCAGGCCCGCTGCGCTGGGTCCCCAGCAGGATTAAACACTTTTTCTGTGCCTTTTCCTCCTGCAGGGGGTGGTTTCTGACTCCGAGGGTCTTCCAAGAGGGACAGAAGGAGCCTGGACCCTTCCTGCACGGACACCCGTGTGTGCCAGGACACGCACATGCCTGCACACGTGTGTACACGTAGGTGACCCTTGCACAGGGCAGGGCTCATTCCCCTCCCCAGGGCACCCCCCTGAGATGCTCCCCAGCCTCCAGCGCGTGCTCCAGAGACACAAGCCATGAAAATACCTCCAGAGCAGCTGGGTGTCCCAGGAGAGCCTCATCTGCTTCGCATCATCCACCGGAGACTGATGGCAGGAGGCAGAGGGGAAGGAGCTTGGGGTTCACTGACCCCTCTTCGTGCTGAGTGTCTGGGTTTAGGAAGGATTCAGACTTATTACAAACCTCTGGAGTTGTTGATTTCTTGGATTTCTGTCATGTCATGAGGAGCTTTCTCCGGGCTGGAAAGGGCAAGGGTATGTATCTCATTCCATAAACTCCTCTGAGATGAAGGTAAGCCCATGAGGCCAGGGGTTAAAAAGACCCAGACCAGGCTGGAACCAATAATCGGAAGGAATACGTGAACAACAGGATCCTGGTGGCTCTTCGGGAGAGGTCAAGATGGTTTGCTGGTGATGGACAACGTTTGTTATTACACTGGTGCCCGGCGTGAGGGGCTGTGCCGAGACAAGCCCCATCCCTACATTTGCTAATAGGTCGGAGGGATAATCTGTCCTGGCCTGTCAAGCCTGGTGCTGCCCACCGGTTCCTTCAGCATGGCTGACAAAGTGCTTTATTTATGCCCCATGACCAACGCGGGGACTGGTCAGTCCATCGCTCACTCCAGCAGCACAAGCAGGAGTTCCTTCTGACAGAGGGATTGATGGCCTCCAGCTGCAGGTCTCCGCAAGCTGCGGGATTGATCTCCCCCTCCCAGGTAAACCACAGCGCTTCTCTTTCAGGCGGTCGTTTCTCCAGCCAACAAATGCACAGTAGCAGGAGTGGGGGAGATCGCAGCAAGCAGGGGCTGTGCTCCAGAGGTGGAAAAGGGCAGCCAAAGCTGCGCCCCCCCTGCTGCACCCCCGGAGCCCACCTCCCAGACCTGCCCGCCTGCTGCCACCCAGGTCCAGCCCCCAGCGAGGGCTGGGCTGTGCCCTCGGGTGTCTGTAGGAGGACAAGGCTGGCATTCCCTAGGACTAAGGGAGGTGGCGTCCCTGGAACAGCGGGAACAGGCCAGGGCGTGACCAGGTTTTGGGCTAGAACTGGTTCATTTGCACAATCCCCCAAACCGGCAGCCCTGGCTGGGTCTGACTCTCTGCCTTGCTCCTTCTGCCATAATTCATCCTGCAGCAAAGTGAGGCTAAACGGTTACCATATGGGTTCGACAGCACGCTGCACCTGTTTTCCCCCGTAGATAACCACATGTGGTACAGCGTGATGGAGAGCCCGGGCTGTGCGCACACGGCAAGCCTTGCCGTGCCGCGGGGTGCTGCTGCCTGCAGCGGGGACTGCTGGAGCTGCTCTTCTCCCTCGCGGGCCTGCTGGGCTGGCTTTGGTGCCCCAGGGAGCAAGCCCTAAGCCATGAAGCAGTCCCCAGCTCCAGACACCACTGGATCTTCCCGAAGTTGCCACCAGTGATGCTGCAGCCTGCGCCCCCGAGCCAGACAGCGGTGGGAGGGCACAGAGAGCAAAACGCCCGGTCTCCATCAGGGGTAGGGAAAAGAAGGCCGGGGGCATTTTCCTCTTGCTATCCAAACATTTTCTCTCAGGGAATGTAAATTTCCATGGGGAAACAAACTGTCTCTGACCTACTGGAGCCCCGGGAATCCCTGGGGCGAGGTTACAGAGCTCCGCATAGACACGGCGGAGTTGGCGCAGGCCTGTCGCAGAGGCGTTGCAGCTCACACGTACGCGTGTTTGCAGATGCCACTGTCGAGAGCACACCCCTGTGGCACGGAGGGGCTGCTGGCCATGGGCAGAGCGATGCTGCCCACCTCGCTGGTGGCTGCGTGCAGGCAGAGCCTCCCTAACCCTGCCGTGCCTGGCAAGGAGCTGCCGAGGCTCACACTTTGGCTGACTTTTTGCAGTCAGAGGTCGTTCTCTTTTAAAGGTCTTGCAGAAATAATGAGCCAAACTGATTTGCTTAATGCTGAAGGCAAGCCAGCACGTATCAGCTTTGCTGCGAGCTCCCAGTACTGGCAGAGATGAAGCACCCGGCCGGGCAGAGCGCGGCAGCACCGGGGCACTGGCCCCAGCACAGGCAGCCCTCAGGCTGTGGTGGGGGGCTCTCAGCAGCACCCCCTCCCCAGGACCACCTGCCATGCCTGCCATCCCCCAGAGGCAGGGGTCGTCCCCCTCTGCTGTGTCCTGGGAGGTGCAGCAAGCGATGGCATGGATGAGGGGCTGCCAGCAGTACGTGCTCAGTTTAACCCACCCGAGACATCACTCCGGAGGGGTCCATCTTCACGTGGTGCTTCTCTGGCGCTGCTTCAGAAGCAGCCCGGGACAAAACAGAGCTCTATGCCCACACTGATGGGTGCTTCCTAGGCTCGGAGCAGCTGGTGACATCCTGCAGGTCCATGGCTGCGTTTGGAAACACTCACTGTGTTCTTGGTCAGTCCTCGCTCCCTAACCAGTGCTGCACCTTAGGCTGGAGCCTCCTCGGACAAGCCAGAAGCCAGGCACCTTCCCTGCTTCCCAATTACTTCCCCACGGCGCCCTGCAGCCAATGCAGCACCCAAACACTGGTGGGGGGGCACACCAGCCCCAGCTCCAAGAGGGGCTGCGGGGCCAGCCACAGCCCGGCTATCTCCCTTCATGGGGAGCTCAGAGGTGGCTTCTCGCGCTCTGCAGCCCGAGGGGAAGCCCCGGGTATCTCCTCTAACCCATTTCCACTTTTTCCCTCCCCGACTGCTAAAATATTTATGTCAAAAGTAGACATTAAAATTTAAGGAAAGCTAAATAGAATTTTAACTTGTGTATTTTGAGAGGAAATGAGTCCCGTAAGGTGATCATGCTGCTATGCACAGATGATTGATGTCAGTTTATTTATCTGCTACCGCTAAATGCTTGCAAAGGAGACAAGAAAGGGATAGAGCCGAGCTCCGCGGGGCGGGGGCAGCTCCTGCCACTGTGGCAGCGCCGAGCTGGGAAGCGCCGGGCGGCTGTGCGGGGCCAGCCTGGGCAGCACAGCCCCAAACCGAGCTCTGGGCTTGCACAGTGCAGGGCTGGGCTTCTCCCGTCCTCGCTGTGAAACCACTGGAGAGCACGGGGCTGGGAGAGCAGAGAGAAACTGGGGGCCTGTCGCTTGTGCTCAAGCACCAAAGTCTTTTCATTTTTCTCCTTTCCCTTTCCCTTTCCCTTCTCTTTCCCTTTCCCTTTCCCTTTCCCTTCTCTTTCCCTTTCCCTTTCCCTTTTTCCCTTTCCCTTTTTTCCTTCTCCTTTTTTCCTTTTCCTTTTTTCCTTTTCATTTTTATTTCCTTTTTTCCTCCTCTTTTTCCTTTTCCTTTCCTTTCCTCCTTCTTTTCTTTTCCCCTTTTCTTCTCTTTAATTTTCTTTCTTCTTTGTCCCACCACTGTCAAGAAAACCACTCTCACACATCACAAGTGCCTTGATAGCTTCTTTCATGTCTCCCACCCCTCGTGTGGATAGCACCACACCACTCGCCGGCGGTGTTATTACATGGGTAATATCTTGCTCTCCCCTGCCTGGAGACCCCAGAGCTGCTTTTGCTGGCTCTATTTCCCTTTCCTTATGAGGCCGCTTTGTTGGCCTGGCTACTATTTGCATAATGGTGCCCATAATCACTTGAGAAGGAAATCATTTCCTTTCACTGGAACTGGGGACCTTTTCATTGCATTTATTTATATATATACATTCCTGAAAGCCGTGCACTGACAGATGCTGGAAGCGGCCGCCCCCTGCTCTGCAATCAGACACCCCTCCACCCCGGCCTTGCGGCTTCCTTTTAACATTCTTTTTTTTTTCCGCAGAAAACAAGGTTTGTTGATTGAACGGTGGTGCTTTTGCAAACGTTGTTCGTTGGGTCCCAGCCATCTGTTAATGCGTTCAAGGTTACCCAGGGGCTGACTCATGCTCACGTCTCTCTCCTCAAATCCTGCTCTTCCCCGTTTTATGCTTCCTTGGACAGAGATGCGTGCCTTGGTATGTTCGACACCCGGGGAAGCATTGGTGGCTGATTAGGAGCTGCCAGGTGGCCGTGTCCTCCTGCGGGGTGCCAGGCATGCCCTGGGGGTGCCACCCCTCTCCGTGGGGTTCCCGCGGGCTGGGGGTCCCAGGCGGGAGGAAGGAGCTGTTACTTATCATCGGCCTCTTCCAAAGTCGTTGCTCAGGTTTCCTTGTTTGTGGGTAGATAAATATGTGTATGTAAATAAAGCCCTGGGACAGGGAACGGGGAACGAAAGCTCTTGCTCCAGGAATGCAGTCAGAAAGAGGGGGCTGGGGAGAGGAAGAAGAGAGATGAAATGGGGGTGCACGGAGCAGTCCTAGTGAGGTGCAAGTAGGAAAACAACGAGGCTGCTTCCAGTGCAAACATGAGGACCTGGGGAGAGGAAGGTGCCTGCATGGTCTGCTGGCTGTGTGCAGCACGGGCTGCTGCCTCCCCCAGGGCTGAGGTACGGGTGGTCTGGGAGGGTCCTGCCCTGCACTGCTGAATCCGTCCCTCCAGGATCCGTCCCTCCAGGATCCGTCCCTGTGGCCGAGCTCTTGCTGCCTCTTGCTACCCCCAGAAGCCCAGAGCAGAAGCGGGGCTGGACTTTTGCAACCAAGCGGAGAGGGTTGGGGTTGGCTTTGTTGTTTTTATTTTTATTTTTTCTATGCAAAAAATGCTGATGTGTCAAAACAAAGTCTCTTTGCGGGAATGTGCTAGTTTCAGTTTAACTCTTTTCAGGAACTTCTGGTCAAAACTGAGAAGCAGGAGAGTGCTCCCATCCCATCCTGTCCCAGACCGTCCCGTCCCGTCCCGTGCTGTCCTCTCCCACCCCTGCTGCCCCATGCCCACCAGCTGCAGCCCCGCAGGGGCAGGGGGCACCCAGGCCAGTGCCCACCCAGCTCCAGCAGAGCCGTGCTGCCCAGGCACGGGCTGGGGGCAAGCAAAGGGTTTCTGCCTCCAGATGTGGTTTTGATTAGACATTTTTGGAATAAAAATGAGCAAGTAAAGCACAAAACAGCTTGGTTGACATCGCTGTACGCTTCCCGTAAAAGTTTCCATTTTGATTAATCAACATTCCTTGTGAAAAGCATCTCCTGCCCCCCTGCCATCACAAAATCTGCGGTGGGAGCTGCTCGCCACGGCCCTCACCGTGTGCAGGGTGGGGGCTTCGCCTCCTCACAGCCCCTCGGGGCACGGGCTGACTGCCGCGACCCCCGTGCCCTGGTGACAGGCTGGGGGCGATCGGTGGCGATCTGCAGCCCTTCCAGCTCCACTTCAGGGACTCCAGTCCCACTTAATGAATGATCATTAACTGGGGACATTTCAGATGAGAAAATTGTTTTAGGAATGAGCAATTAAATCCTAACGCTTAGATCACGTAACTCATTTCTAATTAAACTCACTGTAAATTATAGCAACGGTATTTATTTTTAATGAGGATTAAAACTGAAAAGAAATTGAGGCCCTTCAAAAAAATGAAATGAGTGGGAGGGAGGGAGCAGGAGGTTGATGGAGGGGAAGAGAGCAGAGTGGTGAGAGTTCAGAAGCAGGCAGAAGAAGGCTATTAACCCCCCCCCCCCGGCAGACCCGGCAGCAGCCGAGCAGCAATCTCCATTCCTGCTCTGCGCCCGAGGACCTCCTGGCAACAGCTCTTTATATTCTGACCTTTCCCAAAGGTGGGGAAACCTCCGGGGCCGTGCCTCTTCGGCGTTTGGCCACTGGGAAGCGGACCTGCTTCCCTCTGCCCCCAGATACAGCTGCGGCGTGACAAGGAAAAATGGTGCCCATACGGAGGCATTAATGATCAGAGGTTGAAAGCAAGCACGGAAGGATCGACTGCTCTCCAAGCATATATTAATCGCATCCATCACGGCTCGGGCAGCGGCAGGGGAGGGCAGGGGCAGCAGGCGGGGAAGCCTGGCGAAGGGGACGGGGCAGGAGCGGGTGGTGAGAGGGATGCAGCTCTGCGGGAGTGGGTCCCATGGAAGCTGGGCGAGGAAATCTGGGGGTCTCCTGGTGGGTCCTCACCCCCTGCCACGGCTTCCCCAGGAGGTGCTGCAGGGCTGCATGCATGGGGCACAGGGGGAGGAAGCCCTTGCCCAGGGCACTGGCGGTGGCACGGCCAAGGCAGGTGGAAGCTGCGGCAGACAAAACGCGTTCCACGCAATCCCTGTGAGGATGTGTAGCTCCGTAATGAGCCCTCACGTGCAGGCATGCATCTGTTGCTAACTCCAGTCAGTAATCCCTGCCTATCCAACACACCAAAGCCCTCCGGGCCAATTGCACAGTGCCATTACAATTACGCTCTGCTGGTGTCTTCCACCCAAGGACCTCAAAGCACTTTGCAAACAGTAATTAATTTGAATCACTACCCTTCCAGCATCTCGTTTATCCTTGATTTTCAGGTGGGGAAACTGAGGTGCAGGGCTGGGGCCGGACCCAGCCACCATCACCGCAGAGCCCCAGAGCTGTTTCTGGTACGCTGGCCCTGCTGTCATCTGTCAGCCCCCCAAACGTCCCCTGGCAGTCCCAGCAGGACACCCTCCAGCGATGCACCACGGTTTCACAAGCTGTGCATAGGAATTGCCCTGTTTCTTGGGCCAGGGGGTTATTTTTAGTGGAAAGCCTGCTCATTTGGATCCAATAATGATGGGCTTGAGCCCACGAGGCTGTACGCACACCAAGCTTGCTTGGAGAGAAGTTCAGAAAGTGTCGGGGTTGAGCGATGCCCACCCAAAATACAGCCCCAGCCCTTGGGCCATGACAGCAGCGTGTCCTTTGCTGGGCACGGTGGTGGGGACGGGCTCAGGAGCAGCAGCCTGTCCCCCGTGCAGGTCCTCTCCGCCTGCATCGGGTCGGGACGGCAGCGCCGGGAAGGCAGCGGGGGCTTGGAGCAGAGGCACCTCCCTCGGCTTCCCGGAAACCTTCCCACGGGGCCCCCGGGGAGCTTTTCCTTTCGCGCTGGCTCTGTTTAAACAAGCTCGGTGCCTTGACACTGCGGTGCACGCTCCTTCCCTGAAAGCCTCGCTAATGACTTTTTCCAAGGGGCCCTCTCAGGCTGCTAAGCCCACGGCGGCCGGAGCGTGTGTGGTGTGGCTCGCCAGCTGTCTGCATGCGGATTTCCATCTGATCGGCGTGCAACGGCAGCAGCCACGGCGCTGGGCTTTGGACAAAAGTAATGATTATTCACCTCCTCCCGGCAGCCCCGGCTGTGTCCAAATGCTTCCTGGCGGCCGCATGCTGCAGCACGGGCAGCGTCCTCCCCAGCCCCTGGGCAGCGTAGTGAAATAGCTGCACACCGATGCTTAAATTGCAAGTGTTTTTCCCCATGGCTATGTTCTCATCACACCGAGCTGTGACCAAAATACAGGCACCAGTGGTGGCTGCGTTGGAGAGGACAGAGATGTGCAGCTGGGGAGAAGGGGAGTGATGGGGACGTCTGTCCTGCCTGCACCTGCCCGGGTCCCTCATGGGGAACAAACAGAAACCCTCGATATCCGGGGCATGCACGCAGTCCCTGCCTCTGCCACTCATTTTTTATTTTTTGTCCCCCCTGGGGAATCCCATCGGGGCGCCCAGCTCAGAGCTGTGCTGGGCTGCACTGGGGTTTGTGATCAGCTGCTTGCACGGGTGGCCGGGGGACAGGTTCTGTTCACGTCTTTCTCCTTGGTTTACTTGCATGTGCAGAGATGATTGGAAGAAAAGTCCCCTTCTGGCTAGGGGATAAATAAAGCAGAGGGAGATGAGCACTTGAGGGAAATGGCATTAATGGGAAACGACACCCTTGCTGCCCTGCAGCAGGTGGCACCCAGGTCTCTGCAATAGGCTGGCACCCGGGCAGGGAGAAATGCATCACGGCAGAGTGCAAGAGGAACACGAACCAGCCTGGCAATGCAGGCGTGTTGCTGTCTCTGCTTTTCTGGATTTTCTTTTCCTTAAGCCCCACGCCCACCTGCAGGAACCTTCGGTGGGTGGCCTGGGGGCTGTCCCTGGGGCTGTCCCCAGCGGATGGGGGGAGCAGTGACTCCGTGCCGCCCCAGGGGCTGCAGAGCTGCAGGGCAGGCCCCAGGTGGCAGGGAGCAGTGCGAGCACCGGGGCCAGGGAGGGCACAAGGGCAAGCGCTGCGTGTCGGCTTCACCCTGCCCTGCACGGGGTCTGCAGGGGGAAGAGCTTCGCAGGAGCATCCCAGCAGGAGTTGGGCTCCCCCCGCAGAAGGGAGACCCGCCGGGTCCTTCCAGCTCCCCTTCCAACCCCGAAAGTCTCGTGTGGTTTTAGCACCTGGAGATGATTACAATTATTAATAGCAATTATTGTCCGACGGCTCTTTACACCGGTCCAGGAGATTGCCAGCAAGCAGGATTAATCTCGCTGCTGCTCCTCCTCCTGCTCCACCACGGAGGGAGGCAGCAGGAGGCAGGGACCGGCCGCTGCAAGGTAGCCGAGTCAGCACTCCGGCTGCCCAGTTTAGCCCCGCTGTTCCTGTCTGAAATGGCATGTGCATATGGGAGAGGCCCGGCTGCGGGCTGAGTAACCAGGTCAATGTTAAACACATGCCCCTTCAGAAAGATTATACGGAGCGTGTTTTCCATGGCCTCGGACAGCTGTGCTCTGGCAGTATCATCTGTCTTTTAATGGTGCCCTGCAGAGCTCCGGGGTTGCCACTATTTAGGCAGGAGGGAAAGAAGCAAAGTGAGAAAAGGAGCGGGGAGGCGGTGGGAGGGAGCGATCCCTTCCGTGGTGACCGCACGCATCCTGCCAGCGGGCTAATAGCCAGGGAGCAGCAGTGGCCCTGCCCTTCCCTGGCGTGCAGCCGAGGCAGGACAGCCAGCAGCCCAACCTCTTCCAGCCCCTGCTCTAAGGGAAGGGCACTCAGAAGGCTCGTTGCTGCGTGGCGGAGACGCCTTCAGCTCCCACACTGCTCAGCCCCCTGCCTGGGAAGCAAGGAAAGGTGCTGGGGCTGTGCTGGGTCAGGTGCAGGTCCCGGCGCCAGCCTCCTCCCGTCTGAGGGTACCGGTCCTCTGGGCTCTTCCTCCGGGGAGACGGTGGCTGGGATGCTGAGGGGCGGGCTGCAGAGGTAGAGCGATGGGATGAAGGCTGCTGGAGGTGGTGGGAGGGGAGTTGCTCCCAGAATGGATGCTCCTATTAGATCCAGATCAACCCGGGAGCTAAAACCGCCGAGCCTGCGGTTAGGACTGTAGGAGCTGGAGCAGTAACACCCACGGCACCTTCCTGCTCAGCGAGCCGGCCCATCCGCCTGGCTCCCTGCGAGGAGGCACAAGGGCCTTCCCCAGCTGTGCCGAGCTGCCCCAGATAAATACCCGACAGCTGGAACAGAGAAAAATGGAGCTGGTTCTCTGACTGCCAGCGTGAGCCGATCCATCACGCTGGTCCTGGCACCTCTTTTCGGAAGGGAATCAAAGGGCTCCTTAGTGAGAAGGGATGAAATGACAGGTAGAAAGGCCAGAGGATAAATCCTGCTGCCTACTGGGACTGTTAAATATTAGGAGAGATTAGTGTCTGACAGGGGAGAGTAGGGCAGCAGCTCTGCTAAACAGCCAAAGAAATGCGTGGAATTCCTGCTCCTTTGTCAGTGGTATAGCACAACACTCAGGGCGGAATAAGAGGGAGAAGAAAAAGTACCTCTCCCTGATTTAAAATAATAATAAATTAAAAAAAAAAGGAGCCCATGCAGAAGCCTGTCTCGCTCAGCCCTTCCCGGAGCTGCCTGGGATGGGGCAGCAGCGCTGCTGGAGGAGGGAGCAGTGCCCTGCTCCTGCATTTCACCCGGCATCGTTCCTGCTTCTGCGCATCACCTGCCTGCATCCCGGCCCTTCCACGGGGAATGAGCTGTGGGCAAACAGCAGCGAAGGGGGAAGGATGAGTAAAGCATAGCAAAAAAAAAAAAAAAAGCGCTGGCCAGAGACATCTGCTGTTCTGTCCCCGCTCCTCCCCTGCCTCTCTCCAGTGCCTTTTGCACCCCATTGTAGGAGTCCTCCAGGAAGGAACTGCTCTCTGGTTGCAGAAATACAAGCGGGCTGCACTCACAGGCTGCACATCAGCCACCGCACCCCGAGCAGCTCCAGAAACCCCTGGCCAGCCCCCATGACCCCTGCCCAGCCCCATTTCTGCTCTACACACCAGGTCAGGGGCTCCCTGGGGCCCCTGCCCGTCCCTTCCTCCCCCCGGCCCCCAGCCTCCCGCCGGGGAGGACACCGGCCAGCTCGGTGGCAGCACCCACGGTGTCACAGCTGCAGCCATCAGGGATCGGGGTCAACCCAGCTCAGGTAGATTATACCCAGTGATAGCTTCCATTTCCTTGCTAAGGCGTCACAAAGCGCTTTGCTCAGACCTGTAAAGCACATGTGACGGGATTTAAAATATTAAAAAATTGGCCAATTTTCATACTTTCAATGTCTGGCATGCCACGGCTTATTAACCAGCAGAGAAGCTTCCGTGCCGGGGACAGGTGAGTCAGGAGGTGCGTGCACGGGGCTGCACGTGGTCGGTGTGCCACTGGGCAGGGAGGAGGAGGTTGGGCTGCCGTGGAGGAGGCAGCAGGGTGCAGTGTGAGAGTGTGGGTGCAAGCGTCCGCGCGTGCAAGCGTCCGCGCGTGCATGTGTCTGTGTGCACGAGCATCCGTGTGCACGAGCATCCGTGTGCTCTGGAGAGGAGCAGCAGGGAAGGAGTTGTTTGGTGACGAGGGCCTGGGACCCGCGGCAGGCTGCAGGGCAGGACCAAGCCCCCATCCGCACGTGCAGCGGGTCGCAGGCTGCAGACGGACCTGGTCGGGGGCCTGGGCTGTCAAATTCAGCTCCATCCCAAAGTGAAATTCAGAAAAGTGTCAGGCTCCCATCTTGAACTCGTTACATTTCTTCCCTCAATTACCCCTTTGGAAAGCTATTTTATAAACTCCCTCAACTGATGATTAGGAGAAACCTTTAATTTTTAGCTGACATTTACTCGTGACAGGTTTCTACCAATTTAGCTTTATGCTGACGGTGTCCTCTCGCTTAAAGAGTTCCTTACATTCCCGGGTGTTTCCTCCCCAGCGTACAAACCTCTTAGCCTATGTTTTTTTTCTAGACTACACAAGCAAAACTCTTAGAACCAGCTCTCCTGCCTGTGCCCACTAAACCGCATTTGCTGCTCTGCTGGGGAAAAAGAAATCCACCGATGCGTTGTATCAACCTCAAATCAGTACACCTCATCCCACCTCCCTGTTTTCAATAAAAATCCCAAATGAACTGCCAAACTGTGATGTCTCCTATCCTTTCCAAATGCATTCACTGCAAGATGGGTGCTGAAGGTATCGGCTGGAAGGAAGAGAGCCTGGCTCCAGCCAGAGCCCAGGGGCGAGCAGGCGTTTAGCCCCTCCACGCCGGGGTCACCCTGCCCAGCAGAAGGCAGGCTTCTCCCCACCACGCCGGGGCTATCACGGAAGCCTGCTGAGATCCCAGCCAAAGGATGTCCTCCGGGGCTTCAGACCCAGCCGGACGCCGCCTGGGCAGCATGTGGTGGTTGCTGCGGGTACTTGCGGAAGCCACGCTGAGGACCACAAAGGTTTTTGACATGGGCAGTCCTGAGAAAACCCCAAAGCGTTCCCCTTGTGGTCCTCACGCTGTCGGAAGCTGCTCCAAGGCTGGTCTCCGGGCGGCTGCGCTTTGGGGTCTGAAACTCTCGGCGGTGCCAGAGCCTCGGGCAGGGCCACCAGCAGCCAGACGGTGGCTTCTCCAAGCCCCTGCTTCTGCTGGCCGCGCACGGATGGCTCCGGCTGCGGCAGGTTATGTCACATCCGAGAGAGCAGGTAAAACAAACAGCGGCGCTCGCTGCAGCTGGTGGCAGCCCCTGCGGGGAGCACAATACCCACAGTAGCTGCGGGCTGGCAGGTGCCCCAGCGTTGCCACTGGCATTGCCAATGTTATCTTTGGATGCAAAACCCGGGGAAAATTGAGTGCTTGGAAGAAGACAGGCTCTCCTGGGCCATATTAGTCATTCCTCGTTAGAAAAGCCCTGCTGGTTTCTTTGTTTCTCTTGCTCTCCAGTGTACCTAGATAAATACATTTTCTAATTCTCCAAGTCCCGCTGAATAGGAGAACGGCAAGGTGAGAATATTAAAGCAGCAGATTATCAAGTGCTTCCTGTGCCGGGAGCTCCAGCGGAGGAGCCATGGGGAGGGGGCTGGGGGCAGGCTGTGGGGGGGACGGGGCAGAGGAAGAGGAGGAGGCAGAGAGGGAAGGAGGAAGAGACGGAGAGAGAGGAGCGGGGAGAGCACATGGAGGAAACAGGGGGAGAGGCGGCTGCTGGAGGAGAGCAGAAGGGGGAGAGCTGGGCTGTGGAGAGGTTTGGCAGCCGCTGAAAGTGTTACGCATTTCAATTTTTAATGATTCAAAAATACAACCATTAACATGTCAGAGGCAGAGGTAAATGGCAGAGCTTTTTTACAAGCCCTTATGTCTTTGAAGAACAAATGCCATATAAAAGGGAGGTTTTTAAAGCATTTTGGCTCTGCCACGCTGCCTGCCTGCCTCCCTTTGAGGGGAGCGCTCCCTTTCCAACACTGCTGCTGTTTGAGACCTTTTGGTTAGTTGGGTTTTTTTTTTCTCCTCTTTGTTTATTACCACCCCGTGTCTGGGATCTTCCTGTGTACGACACAAACCTGTGATATCAGGAGCAACGCTCTGCTCTCCCAACATCTCCAGCGAGCAGATTTGCATCAGGCACAGGCAGGGACGAACTCTGAGCCCTCCTTCCCAATTTCAGCGGAGAAATCCCCCTCCCGCCCCTGCGACTGGGCTTGCTGCTCTCCGCCTGTTTCTCTCCGTGTCCCCTCTGTCTCTGCCTTCTCCTCCCCGTGCTTCAGCCACGCAGACACCTGCGAGACAGGAGGTGAAGGTCCGGCTGTGTGTGCAGGAGGGGGGGGAAGGTGTCGGGCATTCCCCCCGCACACTACGTGGCTCCAACCGACCTGGCCGACCAGGTGAGTCCATCCCAGGGAGGAGGAACCGCAGGAGCTGTGGCATTTCCTTTTCGGCTCTTAGGAGGTGGAAACAAGAGGGGGTGGTGGTCAAACCGAGCCTCTTCTGCTTCCATTGTCACCGTTGGTTCTGGCAGAACTGCTAGCAGCGGGGCATGCCGAGCACAGCTGGTGCTCCTGCCAGCTCCAGGGCACATACTTCCAGACAATATAAATGACCGAGCTCAAAAATAAATGAAAACTCGAGGAGTGTAAAACAAGAAAGGGGGCGTTGCGTGCCAATTGGGCGTGCGAGGTTCAGGTCACTTGCGTTTGTCCCGTGAACGAAGCAGCAGACTTTAAATGGCCAAGTTATGGCAATGGGAATAAAACAGCACCCTTTGGGGTGGGGAGAGGAAGGTGTTAGATCCCACAGACGGTCTCCGTGAGACTCTGAGGCAGGAGTGACGGGAGCCAAGAAGCCCCCGTGCCTGTGCATGGCATCAGGCCTGCATCCCCCCGGGATGTGTGCCGGGAGCAGACTCGCCCTGCCCTCAGGCTGCCGGCACCAGCTCTGGGGTGGGCAGCCCAGGCACCCCGCTGCCCGTGTGCCCCCAGACAGGCTGCAGGACATTGGGAACAGCGGGTTCCCGGTGCTCAGGACCCAGCCAGGAGAACACAGCACCGTGACAGCCCGAGCAGCTCTCTGCTCCGGGTGGGCAAGGGGGAGCGGGGCCCCTCGCGGAGGGCAGAGAGCAGCGCTCGCTCCTCCCCGCCGCCGGCTCTTCCACCTCCCCTTCTGCTGACCCTACGCTTTCTCCTCCAGCTGGAAGCACGAGTCTCCAAACAGCCCGTGAGAGGTTGTTCTCACAGCATTCCTGCCCTGCTCCGACACGGGAAGTGAAAGGAGCCTCGGGAGAGAAAACTTCCTGGCCTGAGCCCTGCACATTGCTGCCGGCCCCGAGGCTGTCCGAGAGCGCGCAGCCTCCGCGAGAGCCTGGCGGGGGCTGGGGACAGGCAGAGAGCTGGAGCCTTGCACCTCCGAGATGATTTCATCACTCAGTCTTAGGCTGAATACATATCCATCATTTGCAGATTTCTTTTTAATGGATAAAATATCTTCTTTTTAAAGAGAAACCCCGCTGCTGATGGCACGAACAGCTGTGCAGAGAAATATCATCAGAGCAAACCCAGTCGATATTCCTCCCTGGGCATCCCGGGGAAGCTAACGGCTTTTGACTTTCAGAATGACTCCGAATGCAAAGGAATTTCAAAGAGATGACAGCAAGCCTGCCCTGTGTGCTCCAACACATCCTCTGCTGGGGCCCTTCGGGTAGCCCTGGGACAGGGGCAGACCCTCGCAGCCCCTCTCCCTGGGAAGATGCCACAGAAGCCCCCATGTTCCAGGCAGAGGCGTCCCATTGTCACACGCCGTTCACTCGGGCTAGGCTGCCCAGCTGCACCCACAAAGAAGCTCCTCCAGCCCCCACCGCCCCTCCCGAGATGTTATTGAGTTGGACATGCGTTGTTCTGCTCCTGATGGATCCCGGCACTGGAATACCCATCTGATAATCAAATAAAATAGCCCAGCCCCCTGCGTGCTGCGTATTTTATGTGCTGCTCCCTGACTTCCATTGTTTCACATTGTTTAGACTATTAGTCAGAACAATTTGTCATCCTGCCCCTGCTGCCTGGCGGGATTAGCTTGTTGCGGGGAAAGCGAGCGCGGTCACCGCTGCCGGAGCTGCGAGCGGCAGGGACGCGGTGCTGAGGCGCACGCTGAGATTCATCGGAGCTGAACCCTGCACCACGGGGCGGCTTCGTGGAGCCTGGGGGGAGGCTCGCCCCCTGCCCCGAAGGTCTTGCAGGCTGGGAAAAACAGGCAGAGAGAGCTTCGGGGTAGGAAGGGGGGACAAAGAGGATGAGGAGAACGGGCAGGAGTCGGAGCTGGGCTCGCAGAGACGAGGCACTTGCCTGACAGGCGAGGAGAGGCTTTTCTGGCACGGCAGCACAGGCTGCAGGCGCTGCAGAGCCGCAGGAGCTGCTGCCAGCCCCGCTCCCCCTGCCCCGGGCGGTGCGGGCAGAGCGGCCGCGCTGGCAGGGCTCCACGCTCCGGCTCGCAGGCAGGAGCTCAGCCCAAGCAAAAGAGCTTCTGTTCCCGTTCCTGCTCAGATCCCTTCAGGGGTTCCTCGCATTATAAACACCTCCTCGGGAGACAGTGATTGCTCTGGCTGCTGTTATTTTGTCTGTCAAGTCTCCCTGTCAGCTCCACTTTGGTGTCAGGAGCTTGGAGGGGGTCTGTGGGCAGAGCCGTGGCGGCAGCAGGCGGCCTGCAGTTCAGGAGGGACGCAGCTCGAGGAGCTGTCGCTGTCCCGTCGCTGCCCGCCCTGCTCCCAGGAGCCGGGTGGATGTTTCCACGGCTGGGCCATCCCTGGCAGGGCAGCCAGGGGGTCACCCTGGGGGGCACGGGGCGCTGGGGAGGGCTTAGTGAGCAGGGCACGCGAAGTGGCAGAAATGTCAGTCTTTTGATGAGCCCCTAAAGCCTTGCAAAGGTGCCATAAAGGCTGGCAGGAGTTGTTAGGAGCTGTCTTCTTTGCAAGGGTGTTACCCAAACATCCGTCTGCAAGCAACAATGTGCTGGCCAGATCGGCGGCGTGCGGCTGAGCCCTTTCTGCTAGGCAGCGGCTGGCCTCCCCTTCTCACCCTTATCTCGGGGCTGCTCCTCAGAAGCCAAGGGCAGCATCCCCTGCAGCTGCGTCCCAGAGCAAACTGCAAACGCTGGCCTTGCCTAGGAGGCAGAGCAAATCCCCATAAAACCTCTGAATGGAAACAGAAGTGCGTGTTATTAAAAAAGAAAAAAAAAGAGAAAAAAAAAAAAGAAAGAGAGGGAGGAACCCACCTCGCCATCCGTGCAGGCAGCGTGTCCCCGCGAAGCCAATGCCCTTTGTTCCCACTGCCGGGGCGCCCTGCAGCACTTGGGGGGTGTCCCAGCGTGTGCTCCCAGCACAGGACCCCCCCACGGCCAGGCTCAGGCCCACCACCCGCTCCTCCCGCCCTGCCTCCCGCAGCCCAGAAGGGGTTAACTCCCAGCAGCTGCTCCCCAGATGCCGGTTCTGGAATTCACATTTGTGTAATAA
>CM021700.1:1138802-1208631 GCA_011074415.1 Stictonetta naevosa
AGGATGGGGATGGGATGGGATGGGGATGGGGATGGGGATGGGATGGGATGGGATGGGTTGGGATGGGGATGGGATGGGATGGCATGTGGATGGGATGGGGATGAGGATGGGGATGGGGATGGAGATGGGATGGGATGGGGATGGGGATGAGGATGGGGATGGAGATGGGATGGGATGGGGATGGGGATGGGGATGGGATGGGATGGGATGGGATGGGATGGGATGGGGATGGGATGGGGATGGGGATGGGATGGGATGGGGATGGAGACAGGGATGGGGACAGGGATGGGGCCGGGAACAGCTCTGAGTGGGATCCATGCACCAGAAGTGCTCCAGCAGCTCCAGCTCCTCCAAGACATCTGCAGAGCCGAGCGTGTTTGGAGGCACACAAAGTGTCTGTGCTCCCTCTGTGTGCTTCTGCCCACACACTGGCAACACCAAAAGCTTTCCATGCCCATGCCCACGAGCGTGTGTTACCGTGCACATTTGTTTCCCCAGCCAAACCCGATGCTCAGAGCTTTGCCCCCATGGTGCCTAGCTGCTCTCCACTCAGCGCTGCAGATACCCTCTGCTTTTCCAGCACGTTTTCTCTCCTTTCCCTCCTTCCGTTCTCCCTGCCAGTGAAGACTCCCTGCCACGGATGTCTTCCTGCACCCATAAATCTTTTGCATGGGCTGAAATAGTGTCATTGAAAAAAGATCTTTTTTGTGCAAATTTCAATAAATGCCACTGGAACAACACAGTAAATGATCCTGAAAATACAAGAGCAAAAAGGAGAGAAAGAAATGGCAGCCGACGGGGAAAGAGAGTGAAACGCCTGGATTTAAGGCTGCCAAACAATGCATTTAAATAATTCAATTTGCAAGAGCAGAGAAGAAAGAGAAAAGAAAGGAGGAGAAAAGGCTCAGCTTGTGTAGCAACCCAATAAATAAACTCAGAGAGCACGAGGCTGGGAATGCAGGACTGGGGTAGGCTGCCTGTTTAGAGGGTTTTCATTATAATGTTGGCAGAAATAAGAAATATTTTGATAGATTAAGGCCATAATTTCACTTTTGTTTCCTGAAGTGCCCCACCTGTAACAAGTGGGGTTTTGTAGGTGCAGGGCCACGCAGAGAGCTGCAGCTCCAGCTGGTTTGAAGCAGGACACCTGAGGGGTGCAGGGATCCCACCAACCCTCCGACCACACCGGGGCTTGCGCTTCCTCCGGGGCTGATCATCTTTTTGTGCTTTTGCCTGTTATTGCACCTTAATTGCCATGGCTGGGGTTAACGAGCTAACTTTGATTTGCATATGTCTCTGAGAGAGCCTGTTCATCCTGCCAATTCCAGGCTATAAATCCCTATTCATGTCAACGTTGTTGGGAAAATTAATCAAAATAATGATCACACATTGCCTTTTACCAGTGCGGCCCCCACCAGGTACTTCACAAAGGCATCGAACTCTGAAGTGGAAAACCGAGCAGGAGCATCACCAAGTTTGTTAGCGATTCCTGCAGCACAGTAACCCCTGCGGCCGCCCTGGTAAGGTTCACTGAGCATCACCCAGGGGAGAGCCGGGCAGCACGGCAAGAGCTGGGCACCCTGTGGCGGATGCGTGGGCACTATGATCTCTGCTGGACCCCGCTGCTGTCCCCCAGTGCTCTGGTGTGATCCCTCCTGCTGACTGTTCTGGACTCAGGAGATCTCTCTGCTCCACCCTAGGTCAGGGAATCCATGGCTCTTTCTTAAAACCAGGGCCAAGCAGGCCAGGAGCAGGGACACACCAAGGGGCAGGCAGCGACCAGCCCCCGGCACCTCCGCATGGCGCATCCCCCTGCCTGGTGCTGGGGGTGGCTGTGCCCAGCCTCCTGCCGAGCACTCCCTGAAGAGACCAAAAGGCTTTTAAACTTAGAAAAGCCACATTTTATGTGAATAAAGACGAGAGGCCTCCCTTTTCAAAGGGAGAGAACTCAAAGCAACTAGGGAACAGAAGAGAAATAAAAAGCTCTTTCCCTGCCCGCCGCACCCGCGAGGGCAGAGCCCTGCTTGCACACTTGGATTCAATTAGCTCGGGGACTTGTGGAGCTGCAGCAAACTGCTGAAGCCCCCCTGGCTGCCAGGATGTCCCCTCTGCCTGCGGAGGTTCCCCGTCTCCGTGCTGGCTGTGCTGCAGTGAGTGCACCCCGTGCATGGGCACCCAGCGCCCTCACCCCGCTGTCCACCCTGGCAGCGCCTCGCATCTCGCCCAGGCTCCTCACAAGCACATAAAATTGAAGAGCTCAGCCCAACAACATGTTGGCAGCGATCCCAGGGCTTTACCAGGAGGATGGTGGTGAAAACCAGGTGGGATTACCAGGGTGGGCTGGGGAGTGCTGCCCACCCTCCAGGCGAGGCAGGGGCTGCTGCACACCAGGGAGGACACGCAGGTGCAGGGCACTTGCTGGTGGCATGGCACAGGGAGCAGCTGCCACCTCTGCTCATGCTGCCTGGCTGTTATTAGCACCGACGCTTCCACCCACCGGCACAGGGGCTGCTGTTGTGCCCAGAAACCTTCTCCATGCCCCTGCAAAACCCTGGCACTTGGGAGGAACCCCACTCCATGGAGGTGCAGTGACAGTCACGCATGGCCACTGCCACCACCCCGACCCCAGAGCTGCAGCCCTGCACACGCCGCTGCCTCGAACACCCCACGCCCCTTGCAGCGGTAACTCTGGGTCATGTATTTGAGATATATTAAACTGCGAGGGAATGTTTAATTATCTGTTTAATGACGCTTAAAACATGTTGGAAATATTGTTCTGCAGAGGAGAAAAGTGCACGGCATCCTCTACTCCCAGAGGCCGTTCATTACCCCGGATGGTTTTGTGTTAGTCACAGAGTTTAGGTTCTCATTTTATTCCCATTCACACCCTGCCGCCTCGCTGGTCCCTGAGCTGGAGAAAGGGGCCCATAAACAGGGGCAGAAAAAATACCAAATGGGTCTCAGCAGCAAGGACTCAGCGCCTGGGGAACCCAGCACCTTCGTGGGTTGTGTGGGTGAGGATGTCCCAGGGATGCTCTGCGCTATGGACCAGACCTCATCTCAGCCAGGAGCCAACTGTCGCTGTAGGAGCACCAGGGTCTTGTCCTGGGTGCCAGCAGGAGACATCCACAAGGCCCTGTGTGAACCCTCCAGGAAAGCACTCACCTCGCCTCGAGCACAGCGGCACAGATCAGGCACTGGGCTCCGGCGGGGGAAGGCGATGGCTGCTGTGCTCGGTGACCTGGCAAGGGCTGAGGCAGGAGCACCGTGGGGACCTCGGCTCCCTCCTGACAGCTTTTACAGACCCTACATTTCACCGGCTTGAAAGTGCTGACACTTGTGCTCCCACTTAATTCCACCAGTGCAGCCCATTTCAGGGCTATGAGCCTTGGAGAAAGCCAGCCTGGTTCGCTCAGAGCAGAGCCGTAAATCCTCATCCACCCCCGGCAGCAAACACCACCACCTCCATGCCATGCTTTTCGGCTAAAAGCCTCCTCTTGCAGCGAGGAGATGAAGCACTGTCCTGCTGGAGCCAGCCATGATCCCTGCGGAGTCCAGGGGAGGCTGTGCCAGTGGGGCTGGCACGGAGAGGACCTGCTGTTGGTGACCCCAGACCTGTCCCCACGCAGGAACCCCTGCAAGTGTAGGCTTTGAAACCGGCATTTGGGACCAGCATCTGCTCAGGAAAAGTTTGCTGAACAGCCTGCTTGCAGCAAAGTCTCTTCCTCAGCAGATGCGGGGCTCGGGTGCCTCTTTCAAAGGGTTCCGGAGAGCTGGCCTATTTCTGGAAAGGACAAAGTGCCATTTCCTGATTTATTTGCAGTTTAAGTGGGTCTGCAAAGTCCCATTTCGAGGTTGAGGAGGAGGGCAGAGGGATTAGCCCACAAACAGCTGTGGTGCCTTGAGTCCTAAAATACTCTCTGAAAGAGGATCCTGGCCCTGTAGCTGAGCCCGGCGAAGAGCTTTCAATTTATTGTTCTTTTTAAAGCACCTGTGCTGCAGGATGTCATTTGTCTCCGTGGATTTAGGTCCCCGCAGGCAGGCGGCCAAAGGACCCTGCACATCTCACGATCCCAGCTGGGTGTCCCAGCATCGCTCCTGAGCGACACAGGGGGAAAAAGAGATGAATCCCATAAATCCCGTAGTCGTCTTTTTAAAGTCCTTCCACGTCATCGGGGCTGGTTTCACCTCCACCTCATTGCCCTACAGGCAGCAGAATCAACGTGTGGCCTCACATCAGCCACTGCTGGAGGGGCAATGCCATTTCAGGTGTGTTTCGGTGAGGAAGGTGGTGCCAGGACGCACCAGCACTCCGGTCCCAGTAAAGGGGAAACATTGCCATCATACTGCACTCCCACTGCAGTTCAGCAGACGTTATGGGAAAAGCAAATAGGGTTGAAGCAGCACGTAGTGCACCTCGCAGCCACGAGCAGCTGCTCACCTTCAGCAGCACAGGCTAGCGTTAGACATCAGTAAATATTTGTTTGGGGTATTTCGGTCCCAGATGTCCATTCAGGCCTTTTCTTCCGTCCGTATTTTCTCGTGGGATCCTCAAGCTCTGGAGCAGCTCCCTGAAGGCAGAGGTATGGGGAGGGATGTGTGAGCTGCCTGGGTCCTGCACCGCCTGTGCTCGAGTCCCACGCTCATCGGTGAGGCAAGTGTCCATAAAGGCACCCCAGAGGGGTCTTGCAGATCAGCTTTGCATGAAGAAGAACACAACGACATCCCAGTGCTTCCCATGCAATTCACTTTCCTCATACTCTGGAGACTCTCTTTTCTTCCAAGAACCTCCACAGCTTAGATTTTGGGAATAATTACTGCTCTTCTTCCAGTGGTAGCACTAATAGGGCTCCTCACGGGGCCAGGGCACGCTGCAGCCCAGCTCTCCTGAGAGCAGCTCTGGGACATCAAAGCCCTGATGCTGCTGCCTGTGTCTGCGGCCCCACAGAGCTGACCAGGGGGCCGAGGCAGGGCAGGAGCAGGCAGGAGCAGGCAGGAGCAGGCAGGAGCTCCGTGCCGGGGCTGTGGGGCCGGCTGGCCAGGGCGTGCTGGCCCACGTCTGCCGCAGCATCTGGCCTGCCGTTGGCAGACGCAAGGCTCAGCAACTTTCTCCGAGCTGAGGAGAGAATAACGACGGAGTAAAAAATAGTCCTGGTCCCCCGTGATATGCGTTCATTAAAAGAGAGCAGCATGCTTTATGGCTCTCGCGTTATCCTCCCGGTGGTTTCCCCAGAACGGGCTCCTCCAGACAATGAGAGCGGCTCCGCCAGCGCGCTCTGCACCACCTCCCGAGCGCCGTCAGCAGGGGCCATCACTCAGCCTCTGTCGGCGGCTCCGTCAGGCCCACTCCGGGACCACCCCAGCTGCGGGTCTCCTCCACACTCCTCTCCTGTCCACGCCACCCCGCTCCCCGTGGCTGTGAGCTCACCGGCTGGAAATCCATGGGGCGTCAGCTCGCGCCTGGGGCACGGGCGCTGCCGGGTGAGGGGCTGCTCCACATCCTGGTTTCATCTCCATCTCACTCCTTGTAAGCAGCCGAATCAAATTCTGGCTCTGTAGCTCGACGGTGGGCTCTAGCCACAGGGTTTAGGCCTGAGTTTCCAAATTCCACCCGCTCAAGCTCAATGCTGAGCTTCATGATGACTTCCTCATGCACCAGCTTACGCCCGCTGTCTCCTCCTCCAGCCCTCTCCAGCACTCTGAAACAGCATTTTGCAGCTTGGAGGAGAAGGTGGAACATCAGGAGTGATCAGAGGAACATCTCTTCCAAGAGGGTTTCACCTGCCTCTGCACATAAGAAGGCAGCTGAAGGCAGCCGAAGGATGGGCCCCGCATCTCAGCTCCAGCACCAGCTCCACGTCTCCCACCCAGAGATGGTGCCTGCCCTGGGCTCCAGCACGGGAAGAATCTGCCTGGCCGTGGGCTTCCTTCACATCCAACAGGATTTGCATTCGAGGCTAATGATGTGCCAATTGCTTTTACAACAGATCCTCCCGGAGGTCTCCCAGACGGCTAGTTGATTCTTGTGGCCTGCTCTGTATGTAAGATTATGTAGCTGCTGCTAACCCCACCGTAAATACGTTTTTAATGTTTAATTTGCATCTCACTCACATTCAATAACTGCTCTGGGAAATCTAAAGTGCATCTTAAAAACTGAGCCACAATAATTGTTGAATATTAGATACCATCATTGGAGTATTAAAAACATATTTCTGTATGGAACCAGGGCTTGAGCACACAGCACAGGGCTGCACCACACACCTTGCATGCCGACCGCCGACAGAACAGCCAGCTTCCTACTGCAGTATCGGTGGCAACCTGCATTTCGGATGCATTTCCCATCAGAAGGACCCCGAAGAAGTTGTCCCTGCGGCACGGACAGGAGCGATGTGCCACGTGCGGGCACTTCTGGGGTCAGGCTGCATTGCTGAGCCTTGGCACAGCTCGTTCCTCCCGGCACGGCGTCAGGGACCGATGCAGGATGGCCCAAGGCTGCTCCCCTAGAGCCAGCACCTTGGCAGCTCTGGTCTTTCATGTGGGTAGCCACAAGTTAAATCAGCGAGCCCAGCAATGGCACTCGGTGCCTAAATGGAGAAATGTGCTCTGAAGAGGCCACTTAGCTGCTCTCACGCTCTGTTTTACCTGGTTTGCCCACTCCAGCACGGCGACTGCACAAGCAAATGAGACTCGCAGCTGAGCAGAACCTTTTCAGAGCTAGCCCCAATTAGGCTTGCTCACAGGATTAGTGTACATATTTTAACAATGCAGATAATAATAAATAAAGGGAGAACATGCATTAGTTCCACTTGGGGCCCCGCAAATACCCAGAATTAGTGAGTTAATGTAAAAATAGAGCATGCGACTATTATTTCCCCATCCTCAAAATTTTCATCCTCTGATGGATGCACTCAAGGGAACAGTTTGAGAGTGTCTCTGCAAGACGCTGTCTTAGTAATTTGACTGCAAGGTTTTTGCTTCTGTGCTCCCAAGAAATTGGAGGGGAATCAGCACTTCCCTTGATCATGTAAAACTTTGATATCACCAGGCAGAACTGCTTCATGCCTCCAAGACCTGTTATGTTATACAGTCACAGAGGTGAAGATCACAGACCCCAGCAAGCACAGAGGTGCTGTGATCTGTCACTGGAGCTCCTTCTGATGCCATGAATCAAATCTCCAAGGTTTCAAGAGACCAGGCACCAAGGCATTTAGCAAGCACGAAGTCTGAACGGCCACCCTAAGGCCTTCGATTGCTGCAGGGACCTGACCCTGGCCTTGCGCCTGAGATGGGGTATGAGTTTGGGCAATCTATTCCATTTTCCTGGGCCTCCTTTCCGTGGGGGCAATCTGAGAGGTCTCTTTCTACACGGGCAATTCTGTGGTTCCCCATACAGGGCTGGCTTGGTGCAGGGGAGAAGGAATCAAAAAATACCAGCCCTGTTGCTCTGCTTTGCCCTTCTTGGGTTAGAAGCAAATTCATTTTGCAGAGGAGGGAACTGCAAGGGAGCAGCACAAAACTCAGCTTTTCCCTGCGTCAGGAGTCTGAAACCCCAGGTTTCTCTGGACTCCATTAAGGTTAATAAATTGGCTTTTCCCACAAAGGCAAGATTATCCTTCGGGATTTATCGCCACAGGATTTTGCAGGGCTGCAGACAGGCTCAGGTAGGTGCAGGGCAAACTCACGGAAGGGAAACGCAACCCAGGCTGTTAGGTGCAGCCACCTGGATGCTCTCGCTGCTCGGTAAATCCCTAAATCAGAAGGTAAAAGAGCAAAACGTATTTGATTCTGCATTATTTCTTGTACGTGCTATCTCAGAATGCTGGCAACAACATTTTCCAGGTCCTGTCATCCGGGAAGAAGAAAAAGCAAGGCACGACACACGGAGGCGTTCCTGCGGCACGCTGAGGCTGGTTCCCAGCCACGCAGCTGGTGCCAAAGAGAGACCCGTGTCCTGCCAGGTGGCCGTGTCCTGCCAGGTGGCCATGCCTTTATCCCCCCAGCACCAGGCAGAAGCACGAGGGTGGGAGCGGGAGCAGCCCAGCACGGGGGGACAGCGGCTGCCACGGGGCACCCCGCGTCCCAAGGCTGCCGGGCAGCCGCGGAGCCAGGCTGGCAGGCAGAAGGGAAGCAGCAGCCCTCGTGCTATTCCAGTCCTAAAAGAGCTGCAGAATTCATGAAAAATAGAAACGCGTGACAGCAAAAAGCAAAACTCGTATTCCTGCAAGCTGTTTCAAGCTGACACTCGCGGCTGGCCACGTTGCACCCCCCAGACCCCCCCACAAAGCCCCTCACCCAGGCGTGTGCTAGCGGGGCCGCAGTCCCTGCGCACGGCCACGAGACCGCGCGGAGCCGAGCACCAGGCTGTCGGAGCCGGTCTGCGGAGCTGTCAGGGAATCTGAGAAAGCCGAGTGTGAAATCAGCATGTTTTGTGGGACAGTGGGCACAGACTGCCCATATGTTACCCACACACATCACCAGTCATCTGGGAAATGCGCACATCTTACAGGCTTTCATTTCTCCATTTTTCCCTGTTGGACTTGTCAGAGAAATTTCGCTGCCAGCCCATATACCTTCGCAAAAACGCATGGCTCAATCTTTCACAGATGGACTTCCCTCACGTCTGGGCTTTGATCAAGGCAAGAAAGCAGCGGGGGGGGATTATTACCTAGAAATGTGTCTGTGGAAGCATTTGTGCGTGCAGACGCGCTCCTGGTGCCGTTTGCGGGTTCGTTTCTCCATGCGTGTGTGCATCCACGCTGCTGCGGCTCAGAGCGGACCCAGGGGCCCTGCTCGCACCCCAGCATCACCCACCCAGCCCTGCAGGCGGGGGGGTCACCTGGGGGCTTCTTCTCCTCCCCTCCCTGCCAGCAGGGTTCGCACATTGGCGGGACCGGGGCCAGGACCTTGCCGGAAGACAGACAAGTGAGAAAGCTGAGCTACACCGCTTTGCTGCTCTTCGGGGGCAGCTGAAGTGCGCTGCCTCCTTTTTATTGTTCTCTTCTTTCCACTGGGAGGGGGGGAGGAGGGAAATCTTCAGCGCAGCGTTTCCACCAGGATCCTCAGAGCCCTCTTGAATACCTCCTCTGAGCCCCTCTGGCCTGCTTTGTCTGCAGGCTCTGGGTGAGAGGTGTCAGGAAAACATTTTTAACCCTGGCTGCCGGGGCTGGGGGGAAAGCCCAGTCCCCCCCGGCCCAGGGGCACTGCAGGGGAGCAGCGAGCCTGAAAATGAGGCAGCTCCGTGGGCACCTGGCGGCTGGAAAGGGGGATAAAACTGGAAGGGACCAGAGCATGGGTGGGTCTAAACCATGGCACTCGTGTGCAGATCGCTTCATTACGTTTGGGAGGAGTTGCTTTGTTTTGTTGTCTGAGAGAAGGGCACGTCACGCAAAGCAGAAAAGCTGGGGGATGCGGCAGGGAGGACAGCTGATATTTGCGAGCGGGGGAATTAGTTCAGCGAGCCCTAAAGACTCACAAAGTTTGTTTTAACTTTCCCAGGAGGCTTGGGCCGGTTATTCATTAGCAGCACCTTCAAATGCGGACCCGGCCCGGCTGCTGCCAGCCGAGCGCAGGCAGCGGGTGACACTGCTGTGACCCCCGGCACGAGGGGGGCACCCAGAGCCTGCAGCAGGGGGGACAGCCACTCGTGTCCCCTCTGGTGAACCCTGCCAGCCCCAGGAGCTGGCACCTGCTGCAGCCCAGGGCAGAGCCGGCGTGTTTGAGACGCCGCGAAAGTAAGCCCGGATGGAAACAGGAGCTTTGGATGGGGATTACGTCCAAAACAACAACAGCAACAACACTGAGGGTAGGGGAGAATGAAAACAAAAGACTCAACAGCTTAATTTGCCCTTCCTGAAAAAAGCTCAGAAGAGCTTTCAGAAAACCTGGAAGCTTTCACCCTGCAGGGCAGAAAAAAGCGCCTGACCCTCTGCCTGGCAAGCTGCAGTTTTCAAGCAAAATGTCAGGGCACATCTCAGAAGGCGGAAAAACATTTTAAGGGATGAAATAATTGTAAAACACCTCCAAGCATGGAGCAAACAACAAGGCAGCTGGGATATAAACTGATTTATTTTTCATTTGGCCGATGATTCCCCCAAAGTCCACCACCCTTTTATGAGGACGTGGCAGCCCTGCCCAGAAGCCAGGCACAGAGTGGCTGACACCAAGCTGCTGCCGTGCCCACCCTGTGCCCTCTCTGCACGCATAGCTGGCATGGATGCACCCGACCGGGGACGGTGCTTGGCCTTCCTGGCTGTGCTTCCATCAAACCATCACGGCTTTTATCCTGAGCAACAGGACCTTAACCAGTCCCCGGGGACACGGGGTCTGGTCTGGAGCACTTCACAGGATGAGGGAAGCAGAGAGGGAGCAGCAGGGTTGTATTTGGCAGGGTGGATTTGCCCGGCTTTGTGTTTCTTCTGGCACTAAATAAAAAGCAACCGAGTACTTGAATCCCATGCACAAGCAATGTGCACAATGCGCTCTGCCTCTCCCCAGGCTTTTGCCGGGGTTGCAGAGCCCCGGCCAGCGGTGGTGTCCAAAGCACGCGGCGGGTGCCGGGGGTCAGCGGCGGGGCTGGGGGCACCGAGGGCGCTGGGGCCGGCAGCGCAGCCAGGACAAGAGGCTGCTGCCAGCGAGGGGACCTCGTGACAAAGCCCAGAGCCCGTCGCTGGGCAGGCTCTGGGAAAAGCAGCCGAAAGGAGAGCCCACGGAGGCTGCCGAGCCCGCCGGCCGAGCCCAGCCAAGCCATTCCATGCATGCCCAGACTGCTCGCTCCGTCCCGTCTCCCGCGCACAGGCAGGTTTTTTGCTGCGTGGCTTCAGCAGCTGCCCCTTCTCCCAGGGCCTTTCTGGCCCCTCGCAGCCAGCCAGCGCAGATCGGGCAGAAAAATCCCCTTGGCAGCCTGCACAGATCCGGCCACAGATGGCACGCGCGCACCCCCCGATGCCAGCCCGTCCCTTGAAGGTGACCACCACTCGTCATCCCGCAGCCGCCGGCGCTGTCAGGTCCCCCGCGCCCGTCTCCGGCGTGACGTTCCAGCTCATTAATTTTCCCCATTAGACGTTCCTGAGGGAGCTGAGGAACTTGGGTGCGATTTTTCTTCCCAGTTTTCAGCCCCTGAGCACATGTGAGAAGAAACACGCGCAGCCCCCCCTCGCTGCTTCCCTCATCGCCCGCGTTAGGACTTGACCTCCCTGCTTTCTGCCCCGATTTTTAAATAATGTTGAAAATTTGTCACTGGACCCCTGTCATTCTTCAGCCACGATCCACTTTAAATGGATGATTTGCAGAGCCAAAGAAAACACTGTTCATGGGACCCGGACAAGAAATACCAGACCTGCTCTCGCTGGCCTTAAAAGCAATGTGTGTTGTAGACCATACGTCCTGTCTGACAAGAGCTGCTCCAAAAGCAGCCTTGGGAGAGAAATGTCCCGGGAAATACCCCGAAAAATTAATTCTTGAATGTTGCCGCCTCCAGAATAAATGAGATAACATTTTTAGCTCTAATTGGGTAAACGGAAACTCTTGTTTCCACAGGGAACTTGGGCTCTGTGTAACAAGCCATTAATCAGGGGGCGAGCAGGGAGCCCTGGGGCAGTGTGCCCCCTCGCCCCCCCGAGATGTGTCCTGGCTCCCCAAAGCCATGAGACCACCCGCTGCCAGCCCTCATGGGGCACAGCCCAGCCCGTGGGGCGCAGCTCAGCCCATGGGGCAGCCTGCACCCCCGCTGCACCCCAGTTCTGGCCATTTTCGTAGCCTGCTCCTGCCTCGCAGGGTGGCCACAGGTGGATAATCCCCTCCTTGTCCTATTTCTTAGTGTTTTACATAGAGGTGGATTTGCATCCCTGGGCCGACTTCTTCATTTTTCATTTAGAGAAAGCCGTGGGGAGCCCCATGGGAGGGCTGGCACACTGCTGTGCTGCCCAGCTCTGCCCTTCCTCTCCTCTCTCCCATCACCCAGCCTGGGGGATGCGGAAGGGGTCTCTGCTCACCATCCCACCGTGCCACCGTCCCAGCACCATCGGCCTGCCCACCACCTCCAGCACCCTTCCATCTGCCAGCGCAGCCCAGGTTCCCTGCAAGCCCCAAAGCCACCCCTGGCATCCCACCCCCCAAGCCCCTCGACCTCCCCGCAGCACGAGGCAATAGCTGGAGCCCAACATCCCATCCGGAGCCGATCAGCGCTGGCTGACTTGGAGATGTCGCTCATGGAAACCTCGATGCTTCATTTCAAAGGGCTTCTGCCAGTTCTTCCCCCCAGCAGCAATAACCACTTTGCAGGGACACACCAGGGCAGCCGGACAAACCCAGCCACCACGCTGAGCAGTGGCAGCAACCCCCCGAAGACGTTTGCCATGTTCAGAGACCCCCAAAAGGCGCTGAGCCATCCCAGCCCTTTGCAATTAGTAGAGCTGGGGTCAGGCCAGTGGCTGAGGGGGGTGAGCTGCAGCTCAGAAAGCTGCTCGCAATGCCCCATTTCACAGCACAATTCCCCTTGCCCCCTCCTGCTCCCCCTCCGGGGCTGAAACTTGCTTTTTTGTGTACCCGCACACACGCAGCCCTGAAGGATCGCCGTCTCAGAGATTAAAAGGCACCATTATGGGAGTCAAACATAAATTCTCTTTTTATTAAGCAGAGTAAATGTCATCAGTGAAAAAAAGCAGAGGAGGATGGAGAGAAGAGGAGGATTTCATTCCAACTTCCCTTTACTTTCGTTCTTGCTCCTGGCCCTGGCTCGGTGAAGTTGTTTATTTTAAAGTCCAGTAGGGAAAGCTCATATCTTACCTGCTTTCTGCGGGGATTTTCTGCACCATTACCATAATGAACAGCATATACAGTGTCAGCACCACTTGGCTCCAGTCTTGCTGCTGAAACCCTCGGTCGCTGCCTTTGGGGGGGCCTGGCATGGCTGAGCAGGGCAGAGGCCCCATGCCAGGCATCAGAGCCACCTTGCCCCTGTCCCCAGACGGCTGGCACTGCCCAACACGTGGTGACAGTGGGGAGGTGAAAGTCGCCATGTGAAGGCTGCAGGGGCCAAATTCCTCCTCACATCCTGGGAGGGCCAGAGGCAGTGGCTGCCCTGCGCAATGGACAGAGCAGTGGGAGGGATGGGGACGGCCCTGCAGGGATGCAGGTCGGCTCCAGCTCCACTGCTTTGCCTCCTGGGCTTGGAGCTCCAGGCAAAGATCTTCAGTTCAAAGGGCAAAGCCCTATCAGTGGAGCCGAAACATTTCCCTTAACCTGACGAGACAGACCCAAATTTGTGTCACATGCCCGCCTCACCTAATTGCCTGGTGTGAGGCTCTCCACAGCTCCCGGAGCCAGGCGGGTGCAGCGAGCCCACCCCACACAGCCCGCGGCTCCCTCGGCATGCTCTGCACCACGGGGAGAGGCTGTGGCACCGCCGTGGGGTCCTGGCCCCGCAACGGCATGTCACACGCCCGAGAGCAGCAGGGACGCTGGAGCACTGGTGTTACACAGCATTTTTCAAGGCACGGAAGTGGGAGAGGGAGAGCGCATGGGAAATGTTTTTCCTCCTTTCAGGTTTAATTCTTCTGTCGTGCACTTGCCTCAGATGGTTTTATTCGCACACAGCAGCAGAGAAATGGCTGAACAAAGGGGCTCCTTTTTTTTATACTTTGTGTTATCTTTGTAGTCAGAGGAATGTAGCTGGGTTTAATGGATGCATTACCCAGCACGTGTGTGTGCCTGCATGCACGAGAGGAAGGGGAGAGGGGGGTGCGGAGCCGGCAGGAAAGCCGGCGCGATAAACACCGCGTGCTGCGGTAACCACTTACTGCTTCAGGTGGAGTGTTTGCTTAAGTGGGCTTCACAATGTGGGGGGAGCACTCAGGACACGTCTTAAACAAATAACCACCGTGCACAGCAAATCTGCCCGAGAGTGGGTTTGCTGCACGGCCAGGTGCTCCTTCCAAAGGAGATTTCCGTCCTCCTGCAGTTACCTCGGGTGTCCTGCCTGTGGGGAGAGGTGGATTTATTTGAGCACCAGGACAGCCGGTCTCCGTGGTCCCCCAGATCCCCATGGGCAGTGCTGAGCCTTGGGGCACTTCTCTGCAGGGTCTGCGTGTTTCCACTCCCTGCCCGGGGCCGAGCAGCCCCGCGGTGTGCCCGGGCACTGCTGCAGCCCTCGGGCACTACCCACTGCGTTTATTGATCACCCCACCCGTGAGCCAGAAGCCAGAGGAGACCCTGTGCCCTTCCCACAGGGTCTCGATTGTTCTGGTGCACACTGACAGGGCTTGCACGGTCGCGGTGTGCTCCAGGGAGGGTCGGTCTCGCGGCACAGCGGGTGTAGCAGGAGCCCAGCACCGTGGGTGGTTTATAAAACGATTGCTATCAAAATTCCTTCCAAGAGAGATGGGAACGTCCAGCCCCAAAACAAAAACAAAGGGAAGTGGAAGGGTTTGTCCTGTGACTTTACTGGTTTTTACACCAGTGCCATGTTCAGGATCTCCAGCCGGGCAGGCGGGTGGGTGACCGGGCACAGCCCCACCACAGCAGCCCGCTGGCCCTGATGGCCCCTGCCAGGCCCCGGTGCCAGCCTTGCCCATCACTGAGGGGCATGCAATAAATAAATGGATAAATCATGCCCTACAGAGGGTGAGCTCTTCCTCAACCTCTGAGTAAACCAGCTTATTCCTTGTACCACGACATCCGATCACTCCCACTGCGGCCTGCACCCCAGGGTTGCTGTGGCCAGCCCATTTTGCGCAGGCTGCACCCCAGCCCCTGCTCACCCGGCCCGGCTGAGCCCCCACAACCACACTCACCACGTCCCTCAGCCTGGAGCTGGGCAGGGAGCACAGACACGGTCATCTGTCCCCACAGCCCTTCTCCATGAGGAAAGGAAAGGCCTTGGCGTCCTGTGACAGCAAACCACGCAAGCACCATGTCCCTGTGCAGGGCCTACTCATGCCATGTGGCTCCTGCCATGGTGGATCACAGCTCATGGGGAGCAGGGTGGCGGCTATCTCCCTCGGCCCTGGAGCCCAGGGAAGCAAGGACACCTCTGAGGCTTTTTGCCCTTCCCCAGCGAGCTCCCCCAGCGCTCACCTCCCTCGCTCTGCCCCTCCAGTTTCTCCCGCACACACATACAGCTTCCTCCTGTTATCTTTGTCAGCAAAGAGAAACTGATACGGTCCATTAGCTCGGCCCCCTCCCCTGATGTCCCCCCACTGACAGGGAACATGACACTGCGCTGCCAAGCACAGATGCAAGCTCTCCATCCTGACAAACGTGTGTTGAGAAAGCATTTTTGACCAAGTTCCATATCCAGGGCTAGTGTCAGACAGGGGAGGTGGAAGAAAAGGACCTCTTGGCTGGAGACGCTGGAGATAAGCAGCAACAGGAAGCCTGCAAGTGAAAAAAGATGCTAGCCCCAGAAATTTTAGAGGGGAGAGCAGCGACACAAAATAATTGCTGAAAGAATGCAGCTTGATTGCAGACAGCGGGGAGAGTCTCAAATCCTGCACGGAATGAAAGGCCAGGATGATAGCTTAAGGGGAAGAAAAGTTATCAGGCTAGCAGGAGTGATTTATTCAATGGAGGGGATTAAGAGTCCAAAAGTTAATGTGCGTAATGTAAAACAGGGAGGCTGAGGGCTGCGGGGGGGGTGCAGTGGGAGAGGCATGTGGGCACATGGAGGTGTCAGGGTGCTGCTGGAGGTGTTGGGGTGCTGCTGGAGGTGTTGGGGTGCTGCTGGAGGTGATGGGGTGCTGCCGGAGGTGTCAGGGTACTGCTGGAGGTGTTGGGGTGCTGCTGGAGGTGATGGGGTGCTGCCGGAGGTGATGGGGTGCTGCCGGAGGTGTCAGGGTGCCGGTGGCCTTACTGAGCCCTTGCTCGGAGGCTGCCCCAGCCCGGGGTGGGGTGGCCAGGGGGTGCGAGGCACCACCACGCCTCGTGATCTGAGGTGGTTATGTCTGGTGGAGGCCAGGCGGTTTCACCCCAAGCTCTCTCCTCTCTTCCACATCTCACTGAAAACCAGGACCTATGTCCTGCTATGGAGGATGCTCTTCCCCAGCCTCGCACTATGAGGCCATGAAACAGTGTCAGGATTACCGTGGTGACACCACGTACACAGCGAAGGTTGGCTTCCCTGGCTGGTGGCTGCAGGACAGACCATCCACCTCAGATCCCCCCCGCGCTCTGATCCGCTCCTTCATCTCCCTGCAGAGTGCCAGTGATGGATCAAATCCTCTCCAGCTCAGCCCACTGGGGCCAGTGGAGCACTTCCAGCCATCCTCAGCCAGTGTCCCTGCATTGTTCTTGGGGAGCTTCCTCCATTCATCCCTGCTCTCCTCCCAGGTGCCTCGCCAGAGAGGGAGGGAATCCTGTCAATCGCTAACAAAAATGCTGTGCAAATCATATTAAAATAAAAGGCTCTTGTAATTTTTAGAGTTTATTGAAGTGGTTTCTCTTTATTTCTTCTCTTTTGGCTCCCCGAACATTTTGGAGCACGGTTGCCAAAAATGAGATGTTTGACCAGCTCCAGTGACGCTTCTGTTGGCCTCTTTCCCTGTGCTCTTCTCCGTGCTGCACTTCTCTCACGTCACCTCCCCGCTCAGCCTTCCCGAGAGCTGCGTGACCCCCTGGGCCTCCTCACCTTCTGCTCTGCCCCCCCTCTCCTCCACGCTCCCTGCAGCCCGTGGGCAGCAGCCACCCGTGCACACTGTGCTGCCCCTGTGCCACGCACATCCCCGCAGGACACAGCCCAGGCGCTGTTCCCACCTGGCTGCAGCCCCGATAGACCCGCACGCACCAGCCTGCGCCACTGCAATTAATGCCTGGTGCTAGGGCTCCCGGCGTATTTAATCCGCTAATGGTATTAATTCCCTATTAAATTAAACTGTGCAAACATGTTGCTGGTTGGGTTTGGGGAGGAGGGGGTTGTGCCTCTCCCTCCCCCACCCTTTTATCGCAGGAAAGACACTGGAGCATTTGTTAGCGGAGAGAGAAAGAAAATCCTACAAAGAATTGCAGCATTTATGCAGTTATAAAAAAAAAAAAAAAAAAAAAGGCAGATTATTTTTCAAAAAAGCCAAAGGAAACTCCCCTTTTCCTTGCAAACAAGATCCCCTCTCTCTGGGCAGCAGCCCTCTGTCCCCGGTCCCAGCGTGCAGGCAGACAAAAGGCCTCGGTGGGGCGCGGGGTCCGGGGGAGGCAGCCGGCCGCCCGCAGCAGCCCCCCAAGCCGTGCCCAGCCGAGCTCGCATTTCAAAGCTGTTGTTTTTACATCGAATGTCCTTCTCTTCTCATACATATATGCATTCAAAGCAAAGTTATGATAAAAATCCAGCGCAGAGCTGAAAGCGAGGGCTTGAGTTGCGTTTTGGCACGGACGGGGCTCATCCCTTCTGCAGGAGGCGCCTTGCCAGAAGACATCTTGGAGTGGAAGGAATTCTGGAAATTGGGATTCTGCTTGCTATTGGGTTTTATTTGTCTCATTCGGGGAGGTGAGAGGAAGCAGCGAGGGGCTGAGTGTAAAAAAATCTGGTCTGGGATTTACCTGCGACTGACGCAGGTGAAAAGTGTTGGATGATGGATTCTTCCCGGTGAATGAAGAGACAAAGGGGAGTCTCTTCCCTGTCTGACACTTTGTTAGTAGCATATTTTCAGGCAGGAGAGGTTAAGTAAAAAATCTGGTCTGGATCAGTGTGCTTGTGTCTCTTCAGATGGACTCTGCGATGCCATTTTAGATAGAGACAATTTGCAACGAGCACCTTGAGAAGATGCGTGGCTGGGAACCTCTCCTGGCTGCTGGAGCCGTTTGTTGGAGATACCAGCTCGCACGGGACCATCGGCTACATCCAACCAGCTGCCTGGGAGAGGATTTTGTCCTCGTGTTTGTTGTCTTAGTCTCCTTTTTCATAGCTCGCTGCATGCTCGTTGATTGCTCAAGATCAGCGTGAGCCAAATGCTTCCAAAACTTCTCACTAGGATTTTTGGATGACATGCCCCTGCTCTGCTGTGTCCCAGGAGACGTTCTGGTGAGCAGAAGTTCACACCCCTGATTCTTATGAATTTCCAGGAAATGGCTACAGAGAGCTGAATTTCAATTCAAGCACGTGTGGCTGCATCACTCAGCCGGCTAGGAAGGAGAGGTAAACCGTGTTCCTCGGCTGGCTGATTAAAATTAACCAATCCTAATCAGATTTTCAAATACTGAACACTTACAGGAAGCATGGGCAAATGCATAGTGATGATTTGTTAATACTGTTCAGAGACACATAGCGCTTAATTAATGTATGCAGGAAATGCACACAGAAGGCAGGTTGCAGATGGAAACACAGGTAGGACACGATGATTTCATTATCTGCGATTCTCTGGTCACAGCCTCCCCGAAGCACTGCTGTCTCTGCCAACCAGGGCTGACTCGGGTCCATTTCCCACTGGTGCCGGGAGCTGCTGGGCTGTTAGGAAAGGCCGACGCTGCTCATCCTGCACATCCTCAGGCTCCCTGGCTTCCCAGTTCTTGTACCAGGGACGGGTGCAGAGCACCACTGCCTCCTGAGATCCTGCATCCAAGAGCCCCAGAGTGGCTCCAGGAGAGCAGCAGAGCCTCCCACCCACGCAGCCCCGGCTGCCCCGAGCACAGCGGCGGCAGCAGCTCAGGGAACATTGGAGCTCTGGGGCTCATTACCTGCTCCTGCCCCAGGGGAAAGCGGAAACCTAAGCCTAAGTGCAGCGTATGCCGTGGCTTCTTTGAACAGGACATAAAGGGCTATTCTGAAAACATGAAAGGGGGAGCGCGAAGTTGCCTCTCTGCGAAATGGAGGCACGACGAGCGGGTTGTCCCCGCGGAGCAGAGGCGGGTGGTGTTTAGGTGTCGCGGAGGTGACAGATGGCGAGCATCTCACACATCTCATCTCTCATCCCAAGGCAACCTGGGGGGATGCCACAGTTCACAGGAAGATCCCGGGGACAGGAGGCTGGCGGTGCAGGAGGGGCAGATGCTCCCGCAGCCCCCCAGCTATCACCTTCCTCCCACGTGCGATTTGAGCGCTGGGGAAGAATCCACCACCAAACTCTCTCCAAAGTCCTTTTGTTACAAGACAACCAAATGCTGTTTCCAAGGGCCCAGGGGAAGGTCGGAAAAGCACATCACAGCTGCAGCATTTCCTTGATAATGTTGCCATGAGGATTTTGCTCGATCTTTGCTGAGACCACGGCAGATCTCAGTTGCTGGTTTGCATAGCAGTGAAAGTAGGAGCACCAACCCCGTTACCCCTGGGTGTCCAAACCGATGGAGTTCAGCGGAAAACCACCACCAAACCTGGCCAAAACTGCCCGTGCTACAGCAAACTGCCCATAGGACAAACCTTTCCCTGGGCATTCGCAGCAGACTTGCAGGTCACCATTATGTGAGCTGACATGGAGACAATTCGCTTGGAAAGGTCTGAAACGACCACAGTTGAACGAGAAATGAGATAGCTCCTAATAACCAGATCCCAGGCACTTCCCTAATTGGGCAGCCCCAGAAATTGCCCTTTATCGTGTCTATTCCTTCCTTTTTGTAGAGGAAAAGGATTTCCATATGTGCACAGCTCAGAGAGGTCAAATTAACAGCGCCCGCTCAGCCACGCTGCTTGGGGCAGCTCGGCAGGGAGAGGGAGGCACAGAAAAAGGTCAGTGTTTTCGGAGAAAACCGCCAGCAGCCTTTCCTTCTGCAGAGCAGTGGTGAGAGGTGGGGAAGGAAGGCTGGGAAAGAGATTTTTCCAGGAAATGCTTCTGAAAAACAAGTACCTGCTGTGACCCTGTGCAGTCAACCCTGGCCATGCAGCAAATAACAGATCAAGAAAACACAACTCGAAGGAGCTGATCTGGCTCACTGATGATTAAGGCTTTGGGAAATCTATTTCTATTAAACTGCCAAAGGATCTGGGCAGGAGCGGGAGAGCAGGAGCAGGCATTTCAGTGACACTGCAGTGTGAGTATATCCTGCATGGTTGAGTTACCGGCTGTGATTAAAGTACCAAGGCCTTTCCTGAAGACTTAATTTGGATTCAGACAACTGACTTTGCCCTCAGTTTGCTTTCTAGGGGGACAGGCAAGTGTCTGAGTCTAAGGGGAACCCCAAAGTGTGCAGAATGAAGAGCCCGGGTGGGAAATGTCACCACCAATGCTCTTTGCTTCCTCGTCCTCTAGAAATAGAGTGGTGGCATGAAATAAACTCATCTCGCCTAACTTTAGAACAGACACCTAACTGTCAGAAGGCAGGCAGAGATCCAGTTGTCTTCCAGAGTCAGTGCTGGAGCAGATGCTCCAAGGAGGTGACTCCTGGACTTGGGAGGAGCAGATGACTCGTTTCACAAACACCATCCAGCAACACGCAGAGGCATTTGCCTTTTGCACAGAGGCTTTTTGCAAAGGCTTTTTTCCAAGTCTCAGCAATGGTGGAATTTGAAATGAGCACAAGAACGCAAAGGTACCGTGACATAGGAGCTGTGGGGTTTTCCTTTTTGAGTCGGTATACTGAGCCCATGGAGTAAAAGACAAGTTAACTGCAGTTGTAATAAACAGGATTGTAAAAGAATTTGCTTCACACATTGACTCATTTGCTAAATATGCTTTGCTCAATGTCCTGCTTCAGCTGTACTCATTTGCAGAACAGACTAACAGCCACCATGGGCACTGGGTGACCGGGGTACTGTCCCCAAAACTATTTTGCAGGAAACTTTCTCTGCACTTTGCCATTCCACTCTCCGCCAGAGGACACCATCTCTGTAAAACATTCATGAGCAGCTTTAAAATAATGAAAAATTAAACAACCTTTGCTATAAGGTATGAAATATTTACCATGCTGCTGTAAGCTAATTGCGTACGGAAACTACAAAGTGCCAGCGCTATAGGCTAAGTGGCACCGCCGCCATCCGCGGGCTGATGCTGGCCAGGAGCGGTGCTGGGACAAGAAGCCAGCAGAGCCCCCGCTTCCCCCTCACCTCCTCCCAGGAGGGCTGGACACGACAACGAGGAGGGCTGGCGGCTCCTGTGCCCGGCTCTGGAGGTGCACGGCCACTGCGCGTCCCGGGAGTTAGCTCTGCATGCTCAGCAAATGCTCGTCGTGCTGAAGTCTCGCAGGCCCTCCTCAGGCTTTGTCACTTCTTCCCATCCCGGCTGCAGCCCTGAAGTGCACTAATGGAAAATGGTAGAGCCGGCTGAACAAGTTGGAGCAAACGATATATGTGACAAATTAAGCCTACGTTTCTGTTCACTTTAATCATTGCAATTTCCTCCAGTTTTTCTTGTTGTTTGGAAGTATTTAAACATCTTTGGGAGGGAGACCTTTCTTTTTTTTTGGCTTGATTGCAAACAGCTCCCCGCGGGTGCTCAGCACTCAAGCTGTGCTCTCGCAGGGATCAGGACTGATCAGAGCAGTCACCTGGTGCTGCCTCCAGCCCTGGGTTGGCTGCACGGAGCGCTCGCACGCCAAATACACCCTGCATGCAAATCCAAACGCGGCCCTACAGCCAGAGGAGAGGCTGGAGCATGCTCGCTTTGAGAGAGGCGCAGCACAAACACACCGACGTTTGCAAGAAACAAGTGGTACACGAGGAGGACGTGCCCAGCGATAAGGAATTCGCCTCTCCCGACATCCCTTTCCCCAGAAAAGCCGGGCTTCCCGTCCACCGAGTGCCAGTCCCCGGATCTCTCGCCTGCAGCCCGACCTCGCCTCCTGCCTGCAGCCCCCTGCCCCACAACCCCCCTGCTCCTTCGGGGCATCAAAGGGGTGTTCTGCTCCCCGATGCCACAGCTGGGATCCAGGAGAGCAGAACCCCAGAGGAAGAAAGAAATGAACACCGGGCACAGAAAGTATCGGTGCTCTCCATTATTACGGGATTTATCTTCCTAATATCCGGGGAGCGTTGCCTGGCAACTCGGCTCTCCGACCTCTGCCATCTCCCCCCAGCACAGCCCAAATGAGCTCGAGCCACACGGAGCCTCCGCCAGCACAATCACAAGCTGATTTCCATGGGCTGGGGAAGGGAGCACACTGCTCGCCCCTCCAGCTCCAGCCCTTTCTCCTGCCTGGGGGCGAAGACTCCCAGCAGAGCGGCCACAGTGACCCGCTCCTGGCCCTGGGGTGCTCCTGGAGCGTCACAGGCTGGGACAGAGGCAGCTCCACACCTGCGTTTACACCCAGCCATGGGGCTTCAGGGCCCCCAGGGGAAATCAGGCAGCTCAGTGTGTGCCTTCAGATGCATCATCCTTTGGGAAATCCTACAAATGGTTTCAAAGCAGAAGCCCTGAACGCACCCAGGTCCCACGGTCTGGTGGAGTGCTGTGAGCTCCGGCTCTGAGTCCTGATGCAGAGAGCAGAGCAGGGAGGAGAGTGGGGCCATGCCGTGCTCCCAGCCCATGGGGCAGCCCTGAAACTTTATTCTTTGCGCAGGACAGGATTAAAGCCTCGCGCATCCCCAGGGAAGGGGGCTGGGGCAGGGGGAGCCCAGCGCTGCTGGCACCGCCACACCAGTCACAAAGTCTTATGCTTGTGCAGATCGTGTTTTCGTTGCCCATAATTTTTATTTTTCTATGCACTCCCCCACACTGGGATTTCAAACGAAGGAGAAAACAAGCAGCAACAACAGTAAAAAGAAACAGTAGGGTCAGAATCCCTGTCCGAGGCACTCAGCACAGCCTGGGTGTACAGGTGCAAATATCACCCCCATAACCACAAAGTCAGTGCTGGAGTGCAACTGGCAGGGCTCAGCCACCGGAGGAGAGAGACATGAAAGCAGGGACGAGGAAAAAAGGGAAGAGCAGGGTTTCAACCTGTGTGTGATTTCCTAGACAGCCTCCAAAACCAGCCCCTGGTCTGTACAAGATCCTCTGGCTGCACCTCGCGCGCTGGAAGGCAACCTGCAGCCGGCGAGGCTGCAGTTCAGCTGCGTGTTAACAAGAGAGCAGTCCTGTTCAGGCTCACAGGAGGAACATTCAGGGAGCCACACGTCTCCGCTTCCCTCTCAAACACCAGCGCCCAGCAAGGTGCACAGAAGAACCCTCCCTCCCCTCGCACCCCGCTGCACCTGCAGGGCGAGGAGGCGAGGACAGCCAGCAAGAGGAGCAGGCGTGTCGCTCGGCGGAGAGCAGGGCGCTCGCACAGATACTATGGAGACGAGCATTGTGTGAAACCTGAATAGACCAGAACAGAAAAACTTCAACAGTATCACAGCCAGGATCACCGAGGCTCCGGGAAAGCCGACTGGCTGCGCACACTTGTAAACTTGAGGGTGGGCTGCTATTGTAGAGCAGAAAGCTGGCGGGAGAGGTAGAGGCGGGGAGCGCTCGAGTGATGGAGAGAATTCAGGTGAAAAAAGGTTAAGTGCAGCCAGATATTTAAGTGAGACAGAGTCGCCCATGAGAGCAATGCAAACAGTTCACTGCAAGGAAACCTGATCCAAGGCCATTCACTGCACAAGCCCAGAGACAGGCAAGTGCCCCCTCCCCTTACACTCCATGGGATCTGGCAAGGACAGTGCTGGCTCAGAGTTCATAAATTCTTCAGCAGAAAATACTTAGATACTTAATCAAGGGCTCCTCTGTTACTCCAGAACAAGTTTACATTATTAGAGGGGGAAGGAGGAAAAAAAAAAAAAAAAAACTCAACCAAACAAAAAGGGTCCTAAATAAAGAGATAAAGTAGTATGACAGGACAGCAATAATAGCTTTCAGGTGTATGTTCTGCATAAGATTTCCAGGCAGTTGGTTTAGTTAATGGGTTCCCTTAATCTTTCAGCTGTCAGCATGCAATCTATAGTCTACTGTTTCCTCCACACCGTATTTATATGGACAAATTCAAACTTGTATAAACAGACAGGAGTATCTATTGTTGCGCGAGAGCAGAACACAATGGGGGCTTGTCACCGATACATCACAGCTGTCGGGGAGCAGTGGCTGGAGAAGCTGGGAGCTCGGGGCCAGGAGCAAACGAGCAGCCTGGAAGGACACGGAGGTGCTGGGGAGTGTGGGAACAGGGGCAGGGCGAGACAGAGCTTGGCAGTGGCCAGCAAAAGGGGAGGGAACGAGGAGCAGGAAGGGAGGAAAGCAAGGCCTGGTGATGGAGGAATGAAACACAGAGTTTAGTCTGAAATAATTAAGGTCCCACGCAGCGATGGGGGAAATTTCAGCCAGCTGGAGAAGGCACAGGGCCAGCCATGGGGCTGAGATGGAAACGTGAAAAGGGACCTCAGCGGTGGGGGGGGGGCACAGCCCCAGAGATATGATGTGCAAGGTCCCCAGGCAAGCTCCTTTGGGCAAATCATGGCCAAAGAGGAGGAGGACTGGGGAAAAGTTTGGTTCTGACAGCATCTGTCAGAAGGTGTGAGGGGAGCAGGCACGGCCCCTGCGCTCGCTCAACCCAGCCGGGGATGCTCGGAGCTCGCTGGTTTGCTCCCATGCCTCCTGCACCACGGCTCGGAGGTGCTCAAAGCTCCTGGGGATGCTGAGAGCCCCAGCAGAGCTCTGCCCTCTCTGCTGGCATCCCCTGGAGCCAGGGGAGGTGGCAGAGCCAGGCCAAGAAGTGCTGATGGCGAGAAGATGAAATCTTGCCCCCCCTCCCCGGCGAAGGGGAGGCCCAGAAGGTGCTGGAGGAGCGAGGGCAGCACGGGGAGGCTGCGGGCAGCGGGAGGTCGGGTCTGTGCACAGCTCTGGTCTCTGCCACTCCTGGCGCTTAAATCGCAGGGCACAGCTCCGCGAGGAAGGGCTTATTTCTCCTTTGATAGCTCTGGTTGAAGGCAGGGAGGTTTCTTGCCGTGCCCTGCAGCGAACACGCTCCTGGCACCAGCGGAATACAAATAACCAGCAACGAGAAGAGCAGATAAGTTTCTGCTGGAGAAGTTTGACAGAGCCCTGCGAAAGCGTGCTACCCAGCACGGCGGCTGCAGATATGTTTATTGGCAAAATGCAGAACAAGGGAGATAGGGACTAACTCCCCGTGCTGGTCTGCTTTGTGTACTCGAACACTCACAGAAAACACATCTGAAAGCATTCCCCTCCGATCCAATCCCTGTTCATCTTTTACTTGTTTATTTAAAAGCGCAGATTTGCAGAAATGAACTTTCCTGCCCCCCACCGCCCTGCTCCGCCCCAGCCCCTTCCCACAGAGGCTCGCAGGGTGGGCAGGGGGCTTCTGCTGGGACCTGCCCTGGCACTGGGGCGAATGGGAGGAAGGAGCAGGGGGCGGCAGCCTCAGCTCCCTGCCAGCCGCAGCGATTTGAATATATATTGAAAAAATTTCCCAGTGTGTCAAACAGGCAGGGAGAGGGTGCGGGCGGGCTGAGGGGGCGGCGGGGTGGTCACGGGGAAGGGCGCTGCCTGCTCGCTTTCCTTCAGCTGTGCGGGAGAGGCCGCGCTTCCCGGGGCGCACGGAGCAGCCCGCTTGGCGAAGGCAGAGCCTGGAGGCACGGGGACGCGGTCGGAGGCCGTGGATGCAGCCACGAAGGAGAAGGGGATGGAGAAGAAGATGCTCGTGCAACAGGAGGCTGGGCGGCGGGGCAGCTAATGGTTTATTAAGAGGGAAGGGGTCAGGGAGCCGTCGTCAGGCCCTGGGGCAATTACGGCACGTAGCCAGTCCTGGCTCTTCCGGACACAGCTCATCTCTCTCCAGGGTAATGCAGGCTGCCTGGTGCACCTGATCCCCACATTAACACTGTCACAAGCTGATGATATTATCAAGTGAAGCGTAGCCTCCAGGGGAGAAGGCTTTTAACCCTTCCCACACTGGCCGTGCAGGGAGGATGGGTCCTGGGCCATGCCAAACAACAGGTGAAAAGGGATCTTTTGAGGCTCGGGTGAGTTTGCAGAGAGAAGTGCCTGGGGGAAGAAAAGGAGGGGCAGCAGAAAGTCAAGGCACAGACCACGATGGCTGCAAGCTGGTGTCAAAGCTGAAAGCCTCAGTAATATTTGTGGCTGCACACCGGCCCCCAGAGTGTTCCCCAAGGACTGGATTAGACAAGCCATCGCCTTCTAAATGGCCCATCCTCTGAGAAATCATACCTGCTGCCACCCGTCCTCCCTGCCGGCACTAAGCAGAGGCATTAAACCACCCCGTCAATACAACTGCATCCTCACAGAGTGCCAGAGCCATGCAGCACCTGCAGCCACAGCAGCACGGCCAGGTCCCGGGTCCGGCAGCAGCCCCAGTGCCCTGCAGGACTCCGGTTGCTGGTTTGGGGGTCACAGCAGTGCAGAAGGTCCCAGGAGCAGCAGCCCCACCACGCTCCCCTTTCCCTCCCCACAGACCCTTCAGCGCCATCCTCCCTGGTGCCATCCCCAGCCCACCCAAAGGAGACCCCGTGGGAGCCCCCAGCTCCTGTCCCCCACTGCTCCGTGCCACCCACCTCACGCAGCCCCTTCCCAGCCCCCTCCAGCTCTGCCAGGCTGGAGCCTGGGGACACAAACTGGAGAGTGTGACTGCACCAGGGTCGGGGAGATGCTGTAAAACCCTGCTCCTGCCAGGCAGACCCGTCGTGCCCGGCTGGCATCCTCCCTGCACCTCCCCGGGGAGCCCGCGCCGGTCCCCACGTCCGCCTGCAATGGTTTGCATTGCACTGCTGAAATCTCCAGGGTAGGAAAAAAAGGTGTGAATTGCACTGCTGAAATCTCCAGGGTACGAAAAGCAGGAGGAGGAAAGCGCCCATCCTGAGGAGCCGAGCAGCTGATTTAATTCAACCTTCCCATCGGAATCGGTGTTGTATTTGAGGTCGGAACAGGGAAACAGGTAACTACAGCACAAAATGAGAGCGGGAGCCAGAGCGGGTGCCAGGCCCGTGTTAGGAGGCATCCCGGTGTTTCAGGCTCTTCATTCTTATTCTTTACCAGCTCTGGAGGCAGAGTCTCCAAATCCCTCTAAATTCCTCTTCTCTCTCTCCTTGATTTCCCTCTCGTCCCACATGCTGAAGTCTGCAAACAACTCACTTAAATCCGCTGCTCCACTGCCCATTAAGCTTTTAACACTTGCTGCATTTCCTGACAATGACGCAGATTGTATTACAGCTGCTTAAAAGTTAATTTTTATTGATTCTATATATATACATAAAAATACACACGCACTCAAACATGCACGCATGTATTGATATATCCATATTGATATCTAGCGAGTGCTTGCTGCAGGCAGCGTATCAGAGGCGGATTGCTGCTACTTCCAGGGAAAAGGGGCACCCTTGCCAGCATCTGGAGAGGCCAAATGCAAGAGCAGTTTCATAAGCAATCGCTTGTGAAGCAAAGAGCCTCTCCTTGGGGTGCACGCAAGTTAAAGGACCGGGGTAGCTGCTGGGCTGGCTTGAAGCTGAGATGACTCTTAAAAAAATGCCCTGTGCTGAGAGGTTTACCACTTTTTTTTTTGTAGGCTTTGCAATACCACAAAGCACCTGTGTGCTCAGGCTGGGGTCAGGAGCCAGCTGGGGAACGGGCACTCTCTAGCAGCTGATGGTTTGAAGCCTCTCAAGGCTTCGAGGGGAGATGATCCACAGGGGGTTTCCCAGGCACTGTGCTGCCACAGGGGTTAGATAGAGGGGAGGCACAAAGGGTCTGGTCTGCTTGGAGCTCCGTGAAGTAGTCCGTGCCACGGTGGCAGTGAAGACAAATTCCCTCAGCAGATGAGGTCGCAGAGCTCGTTTCCGTTATGTCCAGGGAGTTACTCTGCTAAAAGCAAGTAGCACGGTGAAATCAGGCGTTCAGACTTGGAAAAGCAGCACGGGGGCTGTGTGCATCCTTTCGTGTGGCAAGCACTGCTTTAAGCCTCTAAAAGCAGAGGCACGTAATGGAAATTGAAAGCCATCAAAACTCCGGGGCCTGCTGCTTGTATTCCCTTTGGCTTACATAAAAATCAGGAGGTCACAAAGCCACTCTCCCTGTTTATATGAATTATTTTAATAAAGTAAGGGGAAAGAAAGCCCTGGGTAGACATTGAGGACGTACCTTTTCTTTAACTGGGAGGATGGAGGAGGGTCAGGACCCGGGGCTGCAGCCCCACACCGCCTGGCAGGGAGCGGGATGTCCCCGGGACGGGGCTGGCTCCTGGATTAGCGGAGTTGTTGGGCTCCGTGTTGCGGTCATGGCAGAGAAGCAGAACTGAGAAGCCAAATGGTTTTGCTAATCCGCTTGCTTTGATTTAGCGGTACCAACCGTTTGCAAACACAGCTTTAATCTCCACTGCTGATTTTCAGCATGAAGAGCTTGAGCTCAACTAAAGACACCGGGAAGAGAGGATGCTCAAATAAAAATTGTACTGCGGAAGCTGGCCCGAGGAAGAGCTTCCTTTGCACAAGCTGAGGCCCCATGCAGGCGCACAGGATTTTGTATGTCAGACCTGCTCCCGCACAGCTGCTGCTGTCTGCGTGCAGAGCGGGCGCTCAGCAGAGGACAAACTCTCCCATCCTGAGAAAACGCCTGCCCCAGCACAGTGCCGCTCACGGAGAGCACTGTGGTCACCTGCTGTCGGGCAGAGGCTTCAGACAGGGGGATCTGCGCGCAGAAGGAGCCTGCTGGAAGGAACCAGGTCCCTCTCCAATGCCAACAGCCCCCAGGTGCTGCCCCTCCTGCCTCCCACGCAGCCGCTCCCTCCTCCCCTCCTCTCCTGGTGAACTGACATTCATGTCGTCTGGTGTCTCATGCTTGTGCAAGGTGATTTCCATCCCTTCCCCTGGCTCCACATCGAGGTCTCTGCCCTCAGCCAGGGCAGGGATGGAAGAGCGGCAGGCACAGAGCCGTGACCAGCCGGACATCCGCCAGCACCGCCAGCCAGCACCGTGGGGCAAAGCTCCGTGGGGCAAAGCTATCTGCTCCCCAAAAGTGGGGTTCCTGGACGTCACACGAGGTGAAGAAGAAAGTCCTGCCATTAATTAGCTCATGGAGAAAGGAGGATTCCTCTCAACCGGAGGCACCACGGAGGGTGACAGGGCCCTAATTGCCGCACAAGGCATTTGGCAGCGCGGCTGACGGCTGGGGCGGCTGGGGGAGCAGATCACAGCCCCTGACTGGAGGACCTTGACAAGAGAAAGGTAAGGGTTCTCCTCACCCTGCTCTGCTCCTCTCAATCGCATTCATCACATCACAAAAGCGTTAGCAAAGGGTAATTATTAAAGATCAAAGAACGACATTTGCAAAGGTTGCACAGGCAATGAAGCCCAGAAACACGTTTCTGGAGAGGCTCTGCCTTTGTGCCTGGATCTCAAGGAGAGCATTGTGAAGGGCTGATGAAACAGTCTGACTGTGCTTCAGAGTTGGTATTACTCTAATTCATTTAAAACTTGACCCAGTTTTATTTTCCATATTGGCATATTTCATCGTTTTTAAATACAAAAAAAAAAAAGAGAGAGAGAGAGAATAATTGAGTACACCCAGCAAAACGTACCAAATGTTTTGTTTGAGCCAAAACTCTGTTTTTTAGGGGGAAAAAAACAGTTGGCAAAAGTCTTTTCCCAGAATCGGAGTGAGAAAGTGGGAGAGGATGCACGTGCACAGCAGCACGTGAGCACACGTGGGGGAAGCTGCCCCAGAGCCGTGTGTCGCACTGCCCATGGCACGGGGAGCGCACGGCCTCCTGTGCTGGTGGCTCCTTCTCCTGCCTGACGGCGAGGGCGAGACCCCCTCCAGAGCGAGTTTTGCCCTGATTTAGGGACTGTTGGATAGAAATGATAAGCCCTGGCCGTGCGACAGATTAACAGGCATTGTCTGGTAGCTGCAGCGGGAGGGATGAGTGACGGCCCTGCCGTGTCGGTGTGCCTTGGCTGATCATCTGCTGGTGGTGAGGGATTTATGGCGCGCACACGCGTGTCCGGGCACACCTTCTGCCGTGCCTACACCCCTGACTCCAGCAGACAAGCCCTGGTCTGTGCTCAGTGCGAGACACTCTCGGCTCCGCGATGCTTTTTCTGCATGGGATGCGCACCTCCATTCATGTGCTTATTCTGCCTCCAGGGCATGAAAGGGAAGCAGTTTTTCTACCTAATGGAAATTTTCTTTGGCATGGAGACCACAGAGGGAAAAGTGCCTGGTGTGCAGGTAGGCGGGGGAGGAGCACGGGAGAGCAGTGGGAGGCTGCAGGGAGGCCCGAGGCTCTCAGCTCCGTGGGCAGGGGCTGCTGCTGGCCCTTCCCGGGCAGGGAGGGGATGCTGCAGGCAGGGGCCATGGGCGCAGCCTGGTCCAAGCCCCGGCACGGCAGAGCAGGGCATGGCTGGCCCCTGCTCACCCCTTCCCTGCACGTGGACCAGAGCCGGCTGCTGCACCCGCTGCTGCTTTTGAGGGGATTTAGTCTTCCCTAAGTAAACATGGAGGCAGTTGATACACACCTTATAATTACATTGCTCCACTCTGCAATTATTACATTTTCCAAGCTACAGCTGCTTCCCACTCATTATCAGGTTAAGAAACTTCTCCTGATAGTCCCATTGCATTAACCCTGTAATTAAGAGGCAGACCACCCAGCGACTGGCTGCTGAGAGGGGCTTCTCCAGGCACGAGGCAGCCGTGCCGCAGCTCGGCGGCGGCTCTCTGGGATGCAGGGAGTCACTTTTCCAGCACCAGGCAGCTGCCCTTCCCTCTCCTCTCTGACACTTCCAGTGGCACGGCAGGAACATCCTCACTAACTCGCCGTGGCAGAGGTGATGTGCTGAGCATTCGGAGGGGCAGCCACTGAGCGCGGCATTTCGGCAGGCACGGCCGTGGGTACCTGGGCTCCCTGGGTGCTCACTCACACCTGATGGATTTTGCGTTTCCAGTATGCGAGCATGGGCTTCTATAAACGAGACTCTTTGCTGTTGGAAATGCTGTTTCCCACGGCCCTGCCCAGGCTCAGGCTCTTTACTGCAGCTGCTGGGAGAAACGGCTGGGTTGCACACCTCCAGCCCGGTCCCCATCAGGACAAGGGATGGCTTCTGAAAGGTGGGGGCGTCACCTAAAGCAACACGGAGGTTGCCAGGAAGGCAGTGAGAGAGCTCGCTTCCTTGCAGAGCTGCTGAGAAACCCCAAGACCTGAGGCTGAGCAGCTGCAGTTCAGGGACGTGTCCGGGGAGAACCATGTACAAGGCCTGCAGATGGGCCAGAGCCACAGGCCAAGCAATTTTAGCCCTTATCATGGTGATTCTCCTCAGAAACATCACTTTCAATTTGGTTCAGACCTGTTTAGAAGAAAGAAGGGCACTTCTCAGACTGAGAAGTTCAGAGCACCACCATCCCCTCACCCTGCAGAGGCTGTAATTTCATGACCCTTCCCAGCCTGGACAATTTAATGTACTTAGGAAGAAATTAGCTGCTACTGCTGAATTCAGTCCGCGGCATAACTTGACACTTAATTACAGGAAGCAGAGCCGGGCTCCAGATACAGCAGCGTATCTGGAGTGGGATCATATCAGTGCAATCAAACCCAGCCGGAGAGCACCCAAAGGACGGCTGGGGGGGCGCGCTGGGCTGCTGCTGCCCTTCTGCCTCTCCTGGAGCAGCAGCTGGGCTGCTTTCTCCTGCCCAAGCAGAGCTCGAGAAGCTGCACACACTTCGCTGCCTCCTGCAGTTGCTTTCTTTTGGCTAGGGGAATGGAGCTGGGAACGGTTCTACCTGCTGGAGCAGTTGGCAAAGAAGCGAGGGAGCAAATTATTTAAGCTCTTGCCGTGCTTGCCAGTAGCAGCAGGATCTGCCTCTGCGAGCAGGGCTCTGCAAGCCAGGGACAAAATCCTCCCCCAGCAGGACAGAGGGATGGGATGTGCAGCCAGCCCCGGCCGGACCAGAGCCCACTGGGCCTGGCAGCCACAAATCGCCGGGAGCGGCGGGGATAAGTTCACAGACAGACCCACAAAACTCCCCTGGATCTCTTTTTGCCTTCACGTGCAGAAAACCAGCTCCCTCTCCAACGGGATCTTCCCCTTGCTATCCCAGCAGCTCGGCTTCCAGGCCGTTTATCACCTACCTAAAAATCGATGACAAGCCGGAGTGACCCCAGGACCTGGAAGTATAAATTTGCCCTAATTATCACAGCAGCTCGTTATGCGCTGGGTGCTGGGGCTGGCGTGCTGAGCCCGGGGCAGCCCTGCCCCCTGACCCTGTGCATTTCTCTCCGTTTAAGCACTTTTCTCCCCGTCCCGCCTGCGATCCCACCCGCCTCAGAAACGCTGCTCATTTCATCTTCGGTCTGCCTGCAAAACGAGGGTAAAGGACACCCCCTGCGAGGTGCACTTCATTAAAGTTTGCAAGATGCTCGAGGAGCATCAGATAAATAAAAAGGGGCTTTGAAGGCATACAAGGGGCTTTGAAGGCGTACAAGTATTCCTAGGAGTGATGGGCGCCCCGGCAGCCAGGCGGGTTCCCGGGGGAGACCATGGGGAATGCAGCGGTTTCTCCCCCGGCTTCTTCCCAAGCCCCTGGCATTTGTTTAGCCCCAGGCTCTCTCCAAGGTAAACGGGAGGGCCGACCCCGCCACCTATTCCCACTCCAGTTGCCAGGGGCCGCTGAGTGCCCTGGCAGTTGAGCAGCCCTTGAAAGGCTCCTTTCACCATAATTAGACATGTAAAAATGTAAAACCTAAGGAAAAGAATTTATGCATCTTCTAATAGCCCTCAAGTGTCCATCCAGCCACAGCCTTTTTTTTCCTGGGCTTTTATTTGGAGAGTTGCAATAATTTATGTCATGCAATTAGGTTTTTGTCTGCAGTCTCCAGGAGGGAGCATGAGTGCAGGGCCGGGGAAGGAGCCCCGAGCCTGGTGAACAGAGGGAGAAGGGGAAGTGGCTCCCGCAGGCTCGCCGCTGCTCATCCCGCAGGCAGGATTTGTCCCTGCTCGCTGGGTCTGAAGCAGCTCAAAATTACAGACCAGAAACACGTCACGGCAAAGTCCTTGAACTCACATCCCAAGGACAGGGTCCTGAGCTCGAGGAGTGCCCCATGCCCAGCTCGCTGCTGGTGGGCCGGGCTGGCTGTGTGCCCCTGCCCCAGCCCCTCACTGCCCAAAATCTGCAGCAAATCCCCGCGGCTCAGCATGGCCAGGGCTGCTGGGGAGGCCGGAGGAGGGTTATGAGAAGGGGTGGAAAAAAAGCACAGAAACAGTCAGGATCCATGCTGCCAAATGCTGCGCATTCAGCACACCTCGGGGTCAGAACACTGATCGCAGCCTGGGCTGTGCCGGGCAGGGGCCCCTGGGTGCAGGAGGCGCCGCGGTGCCCTCGCCCTGCTGCACCCACACGGGCTCTGCTCCCTGCACGGCTCCGAGCCCCGTCGGGGTGCCGCCAGCTGTGCCGAGCCCGGGCAGCCCCAGCAGATGTGCAAGGCAGATGCTGCCGCCAGCTCCTTCCTCTCTCATCTCGCTGTCAGAGGGAGAGCATCGCCTGGCCCGACGTGCAGATGGTGCGGGTGGATTTCCCTAGCGCTCAGCCCGACACCTTCACAGGCAGCGTGCTGGCACGGGGCACTGCCCCCCGGGGGGCAGGAGCAGCAGGCAGGGCTGGGTGCGAGCAGTCGGGATGCTCGCAGTTCCCTCTGACAAGGGCACGGGAGATAAATGCATCTCCTGTGCAGCTCTGCGGGGGGAACTGCGCGCTCGCCTCCTCCCAGGGGTCCAATCCTGGGGAGGAAAACATTTTAGTAACACAGAAATTAGGTCACATCCCCTCGATTGTCTGAGTAAATGGGACGGTGTGTACATTTTATTTACCTTCCTACAGGGCAAATGTAGTGAGCATGTAATAAATCATTTCTGCAGCTGCTGGGCAAGCCTCCTGCTGCAAACCCAGCAAAATTCATGCATACTAAACCTGCCCTAATTACAGCTCCTTCTCCATCTTGCTCTCCTCCCAGCTCCTTCTTACACATCCCCTCGCTCGCTTGTCATTCTCTGCCTTGCTCCTCCTTTTCCCCATCTGCTCCTTCCCTTCCTTGCCCTCGCTGTTGGCGGAGGGACCCCTGCTCTCGTGCTCACGAGGGGCCTCAGCCCCGCTCCTGCCCTCGGGATCACACACCAACACCCCTGCGTGGATCCTGCCAGCCGGGACAGACATGACCTCCTCCACGTGCCATCAGAGGTCCAGAAACCTCTGGGGTCCCCGTGGGAGCTCGCGGGCTTGCTGACAGCTCTGAACTTTCTTTTTGGCTCTTTTATCCAGGTTTCCTCTTCCGCAGGCGCAGGTTGGGGTTGCCCCATTGCTGTGGTGCTGGCCGTGAAGTGGGGAGGTTTCCCGGGGGGCCACCTCCTGTGGGTGCCCCCACGGGGCCGGGCAGGACCAGGGGCTGCCGAGAGCTGAGGTTTCTCACAGCACTTCAGACATCAGAGCAAACAAGCTGTGTCTGCCTCGGCGGGGCAGATGACAATAGTCTTAAATTGCAGCAAAAAGGATCCAGATTGGTGTTTACAAAAGCCTCTCTAAGGATAGCAAATCGCTGGAGCAGATTGCCTGGGGCCGTGCCAGACTCCCCAGCACCGGCGGTCCTGCGGGAGCCTCGGAGGGATGGCTGCTGGAAACGGGCAGCCCGGCCGGGGGACGATGCCTTCCCCTGGCCCTGCTGGGACCAGGGTGGACGTGAGCTGCCCCGGGGCTCCTCCACCTCCCGAGCCGCGGCTCTGGGCTGGGGCGCGGGGAACAGCCGTGCACCACATGTGCTGGGCCGGCGGAGACCTTGAGGTCCTTAAAATAATCCCTAAGAAATAAACAAACAAACAAAAAAATTAATGCCAAAAGCAAATACAGAACAGGCTTATTCCAGTCGGTCCTCCGGCAGAGTCTATTCAAAGAACGGAGGGAGGATGACACGCTGGGCCAAGCTAAACACCCATGCAACACATTGCAAACAATAGCTTCACAGAGCATGAAGCCAGAGGGAATCATTGTGGTCATTTACCCTGATTTTCTGCAGAACATATGCCATGGCACTTCCCAGAATTCATTGTTTAAACTAGGCAAGGCTCGCAGAGGAATATTCACTCTTGACTTAAACTTTTCCAGGGCGGGCGGATTCACCGCGGAGCAGCACCAGGGAAGAGCAGGAACTCTCCTGTTAACCACTTTGGGGACTCTGTGTTACCCGAGTGAAACCCCCATTGACTGGAAACAGCAGTCCCAGCGAGATGGAAACTATTTGCACATTTCGGCTGAGACCAGACTGAACTGAGCTGGGCATTTTCAGCACAGAGTGCTTGGGCTTTTCACTCTGGGATTCATTCTCCAACAGAGAAGGAAGGGGGCCAAAGCAGGAATGTCATCACCTAAAGCCAAAAATAAATATTCTGTTCGAGGACGGGGTGTGCGTTGTCCCCGTGTGTTTTCACGCTGACTCCTTGCCCCCCAGGCACCCGGGGCTCCCCGGTGGCTGTGCCCCCCCGGTGCGGTGCATGGGGGCAGCTCCTTGCCGTGACTGCCGCAGGCGGAGGGCTGACCCCACAACAGCGGCAGCTGCAGAGCACAACGGGACGCTTCTCTTCCCGAGGAGAGGGATTATTTTAAGGACCCTGCTTCCAGGAGGAACGCTTCAGGTCTCACCTAATGCTACTGAGAACTTTTAAAAAAAAGAAAACTAGTCTGGCATGCTGACAACTTTTAAAATTTGCCCAGCTACCTCGCTCTTAGCCTCAGGCAAGGGAAGGGAATTTGAGTCATTACAAGTATTTGCAGCTCGCTCTCCGTCCCTCCTCAGCTGTGATGCCAACAAATATTTCTTGCTGTGCTCTTCCTTTAAACGCCCCGTTTCCAATCCTCTTCCTTGATTGTGGTCTCTGGCCAACACAGACGGCATCACCGGGGAGGGCACTTTGGAAGGAGATGTCTGCGCCAAGGCAGGATGCTTCACCCGGCGCTGCACGAAGCAGGAGCTCTCCTTGTCCCTCAGAACCCTGGGCGTTGCTCCGCAGTGCAGGTTTCTGCGCAGCCGGACCCAGCCTGGCACGAGGCAGCAGAGCTGGCAGCAGGGTGGTGTTTGGATAGGGGCCGACGGGATTGGAGCTGTGGGAATGCCGCGTGGGTGCGTGCCCCACATGGTGCTGGGGTGTGGGGCTGGAGATGCACACGAGCACTTCTGGGATCACTTTGCGCTCCCCTTCTTCCTCTGAGACGAAACTCTGGAGCACAACGAGCTCATCCCCCACTTCTCCACAGAAGGGCCAAAAAGGGGAAATAAACCCGTTTCTCTTCCGTTGTGCCTGGTCACCAAGGAAAACCAGGAAAAGAGGAAGACCAAGGACATGGGGCAGCTCCGAGAAACAAAAGGGCAAAGAGTGGGCAAGGGGGAGGAAGAAGGAGGATACAAGTCGCTGCCAAACCACTGCAAACCCAGCGAGGAGATTATGCTTGGATGAGGTTCCTGGAAAAACCAGCCGAAGGAGGGAGTCCAACCCGGCCAGGGATTAATGAGCGTTGAAATCCACTTCCACCGACAGTGCCCAGTGGCTGCTGGAGATGACAGCCCCGCCTGAGTCAACGCTTGGAGAGGTGTAGCTACTAATCCAGCGGCACGAAGGCCCGGAGCAAGGCAGACAGACAGACGGATGTCGTCCAAACCACAGGATGCTCCCAACCCTTCCCGGCACGGGGGGGTGCTGCCTCCCGCCTGGGGCTCCGCTGACCCCATCCCGGCGGTGTGCGGCTGGCAGGAGCCAAGCCAGGAGTCGCACCCGGCAGGAACCGGGTCAGACACACACGTAAATACCTCGGCAAGATGCTGGAGGCCCCCAAAACCCAGCCAGGACCAGAGCCTTTGGAGGGGACAAGGAGGACCCCTGGAGCCAGCTCCAGCGGCAGGGGCATGGGGTCACAGGGAGAGCCTGGGCTCGGGGAGCACCAACACAGGGAGGCTGAGCTCACACGTCCATGCGCACAGCCTTGGAGAACAGACAACTTTTGAAGGATGTCAAGACCAGGCCCATCAATAATTCCTCAGCAATGACATCCTTGCAGAGGGAAAGCTTCTTTTATTAAGGGAAAACCACTAAACAGAAGCGCTGGTTTCAGAGGAACAACCATTCAAAGCCCAGCACCACCGAGGAAGCCAGAGGCCTTCCCCACAAGCCCTGGGCTGCTTCCAGGGGGCTGGGAGGTGTCAGCACCCTTCCAGCTCGCTCACACGCTGGGCTCTCCTTCTAGAGACAGCAATTCCTTCATCTTGCGTAAGAAACCTCAACAGCAGAGCTCCTCTCCTCGCCCTGACGAAAGGGAAGCAGATCTATTACTATTTTTTCTGTAAATGTTTTTGCTGGCTTTGGGGCCCGCTGGTTCTCCGAAGGCAAGCAAAAAGTCGGACCCATCCAGCTGTTCCCATGAGCGAGGTGAGGTGGGGCAGGGGAGGAAGCAGAAGGTCAGGCAACGAGGGGCTGGGGAGCGAAGCCCACCCACCACCCACACAGCCCCTGTCCATGGCTCCCTCATCACCAGGCCCTTGGCCGCCAGCCCAGAGCCTGGGCATTGGGGTGGAAAACTGCCCTGGGTGATGGAAACTTGTCTGAGCTCCTTTTTACCAATGTTTCCCCTTGCTAGCTGGTCCTTTTCCCCCATGCTGCTCACCTGCAGCTTCAGGCATGTTTTGCTGCCACCACAGAAAGCTCCTTTTTGTAAGCCTGGCCAAGGCAAAATATTTCCAACAGGGAGTCCAGGCACACACACAGAGACCCTTAGGACACGTGGTCCTCGTAGCCAACCCTTGTTTGTAACAAAAGAGCTCTCTGGGAATCCACCTGGATGTCATTAGCCCCATCTCACAGATGGGGAGAGCAAGGATGGGCAGAGGAACACTTATCCACGAAGAGACAGCCAGCTCCGTGAGCTGCAGGAGCACCCCGGCTGCTTCTCTCACGCCTGAATATTCCCAGGGACTCGGTGTCTGCAGGCAGGAGCCAGCGCAAGCTCTGCCCAGGTGCTCAGCGTCCTGCTCGGGGCATCCACATCGGCTGCTGTCAGCGAACGCGGTGATGAAAATTAAATGGAAACTCAGCACTCAGCCGGCAAACCTGACAGTGGCCTAATTTGGAGAGGCAACATGCCTCAGGCCGTGCCGGTGGGGCTGAGAGAGCAAACATTTTTAAATGTTCTAAAAATCCCTCAATTCTGCTCCTCAGTCCCAGGAGACTGAGGCCCCGGAGCGCCTCGGAGCGCTTCCCCCCCTCTGTCTCATCCAGCGGGGGGACGGGTGGGAGCGGAGCCATCGCTCCTGGCTAATTGCTTGGGATGAACCTGCGCGGGGCCGGGGAGAACCCACCAGGCCCTGGGGACACGGCAGCACCTACCCAACCCGTGGCCCCGGCCCAGGGACAGTCCTTTAACAGGGTAAGCAGCCAGGTTCATTCCTGACTCATGCACTTGGATGAATTTGCCGGTAGAGCCTTACCTTCTGCAGCCCTTCGGGTCTCATCTGCCAGCTCTCCTGCCATCCATCCGCAGGCCCCGTGCCGTCCCCGTGCCCGTTAACCTTGTGCATATTTTTAAATGATGCCATTTCCTTTGGCTTGCGCAGCACTTTATTTGTTCTTTATGGCGCTGCTCTCACGCAGGGTGGATGCTGCTCGGAGAGAAATAAATGCTGCGGGGAGGAGCGGGCGGGCTGGCTCTCCAGGCTGCAACCCTTGCTTTGACATTGACTCGCCGCGGGCCGAGTGCTCCCTTTCTGCCTGCAGAAGGGGACGGTGACGTTCACCTGGCTGCTGCAGGAGCTGGGGGGGACGAGCAGCCCGAGACAAAGAGCACTTTTATACCTGGTGGCACGGCCAGAGCCGTGCTTGGCGGGGAGAGGCGCATTCGAGATGCTCCAGGTGCGACCACGTCTATTCCTGGGGTGGGCGATGCCACATCTGGAGCATGACACGGACACCAGCCGTGCAGGCAAGGCAGAAGGGAGGCTTCTCTGCTTCCAGGGGAAAGCATTTGGCTAAACCCAGCCTCACCTCGATTCACACGTCTGCTCCTGCGGGGCTGCGTGAGTCACAGCCCTGCTCACGGGCACAGCAAGGACGGGGATCAGACAAAAATCTCCTCCCCGGCCCAGCCCCTGCCCTTGGCACGAGCCCCTTGCCCACCCCGGGGCTGCCAAGGCACAGGGGGCTCCCACTCACTGCTCTGTCCCCTGGCACTGGGGGGGCGGCACGGACCCTTCCCCACTGCCACGTAGCCGTGACCCAGCTGTGGTCCACCAAGCTGTGAACTCGAACCCAACCCAATCAAAGCCTCTTGCCAGTCAGCCTCTCCAGGCCTTAATTAGAAAGGTATCGCAATTTAAAATGCTAACCCAATATACATTTAGTGCAGCAGAGACTTCGTCCTGGGAACACCCTCTGGGCGGTGCGGACTGCCTGATTTCATGGCACTGCCCGTTGCTGAGAGGGAGCCAGCAGCAAGCACAGGACACCCACAGAAGCCATCGGGCCATGGCTCTTCCCACAGCAATCACCTCAAACACCACACAAACAGTCACTTGAGCCCAGTCGTTGTGGACTGGATGGTTCCCAAAGCCACAGGCCCTCCAGATAGCCCCTCCAGTGTCCCCAGCAGGAGCAAGCCCTCACACGAACGGAGTTTGTGTCCTTTACTGTCACTCAGCATCGGCTGGTGAATTTTTATCAGCGCTCAGCTCACCCCCCCGTGCCTTTCCCGTCCCTATGGATATAACACGTGCTCATTCCCCCAAACTGGCACCTTGCGTACTCAGGGGTTTCCTTGGCAAAACGTCCCTGAGCAAAGCCCGCGATGCCAGCACATCGCCCGGCCGCAGCCCCAGGCAGCCCCCAGCCACTGCACCTCGGTGAGGTCCGACCCTGCCCTGCGGGGCCTGGATTTTCTTCCAGGGGAAGGGGAGCAGGCAGCGCACATGGCCGGCTGCAGCAGGGCCCGGCAGCATGTGCCAGGCCTCCAGACGAGCAGACAGCAAGCCAGAGGCTTCCCCCAGCCCTGCCACTGGGACATGCTCTCACGATAGCTCGCTCCGACGCCTTTGGCTCCGCGGAGGGCTGGATGTCTGCTCAGGCTCAGGGCACTTCCTCCCTTTGAGAGCTGCCACCCCAGGTGGGTTCCCCTTCGCTTCTGTTAATCATCTCAGTAGCCAGCCCCAAACAGTCTGGAACTGATAAAAAAAAATACCAAGTGGTTCAGGGCAGGGATAAAAACTTGCAGACAACAAAAGGAAGAGCCAGAAGGAGAATCCATCCCTTCTTCCTGCAGACAAGGTGCTCGTGCGGCAGGGATCCTCGGCTGTCCCAGGTATGCAGCCGTGATTTTTTAATGCTTCGCAGACCTGGCGGGCCCATACATCAGCACGCCTTGCCAAGGGAGCTCGGCTAACGAGGGTGATTTATGCAGCGGTCACTAATGGCTGACCTGGGCTTCCATCAATCTCTTCTGGAGGTTTCTGAGGATGGAGGGAGATTACGGCTTTACTGCCAGGAACGGGGGGACGGTGCCGTGCCAGCATCCCCACCTCGGGGAAAAAGCCCATGAGGGTGCCTCCGGCTCCCCTCTGCTGCTATCTGTTGCCACCATGCACAGCAGGGACCTTGCTCTGGGTTTAAACCCAGATCCGTTCATTGATGCTGCGGAGAGCTGGAATCCTCAGGGGCGAGCCAGGGAGTGAGGCACGACCAGAGAAACCTCCGGGTGGGGTGCTCCCGCTACGGGCTGTTGTGGCACAGACGTGGGGCACTGCACTGAGGCAGCCAGGCAGTGTACGGCAAGGAGTGTCATTAACATACAACGCACCGAGCCAGCACGGCTGCACAAACCCCAAGCAGCACAGGAGGGGTTAACTTAACCAAAGCCAAAGCAAAAACAAGAAGGTGAAAAGGGAGATACCGGAGGATAAAAGGGCTATCAGGAGTGGTCAGCCCGAGAGGAAAAGAAACAGAGGAGAGGAAAGGAATTTGCTTCCCCAGAAACCACAAGTGGCTGAAGAAACTTGTGAAGGGACCGAGGGACCACAGCCTGCCGGCGTGGCATGTCCCCAGGAGGGCCACAAGCTGACCATGGTGGCACGTCCCTGGGACGCAGTGACTGTGCCATGCAGACACAGCCCCGGCAGGGTGGGTGCTCGGGAAGGAGCAGCGACTTCTTGGCAGGAGATGCTCAGACAGGAGGAGGAGGAGGTGGCCAGCCTCAGCCACGCAGGTCTGCAAGTGACACCTGAGTAATAACAGCAGCAGCTTTCTCCTTGGCCTGTGATCGTTATTCAGCATATTGGCTCCAAATGGACGCCGGGGGCATTGAGGATGCGCCCAGCTCCTGCCTCATCCTCTGGCGTGAAGGCTGCCTCCTCGGCTCGTTGCTGTGGGAAGGAGATAGATGAGGCCCTGGATGGATGGGGAGGAGAAGTGCTCAGCTCAGGGACCGCTGCTCCTCACCGCAACGTTAAATTTGGCCTGATGGGCTGGGAATAGATGAGGCTCCAGACAGGCAGCATCCTGCCTTCAAGGTGACGCCTCTACCCTTGAACACCACGGCTGCCAGAAAGACCCTGCCGGGGACGGGAGCTGCCGACGAGGGACCAGCTCCGTGCCCACAGCATCGCTCAGGGTTTTAAGACAAAATAGTGGGAACAACGGGAGCAAACCCACAGGCAGGCGGTGCTGAGGGTGGCCGGGACGGATGCGGCCCTGTCCCAGGCTCTGCTCAGCTGAGCACCGTGGGCGCTGGCCATCAGCTCTGGCACGGCGCTCTCCTCTTGGCACTGTCCCCCTCCTATGAAACGCATTAAATATTTAGCGGAGCGCTGAAGCTGTCCGCCTCCATGCCAGGCAGGAGCGTTAGCTATTGGGAAGCGATCCCTTCCCTGGCACCGGGAAGGGTGAAATATGTACTGAAAGGAGGAACAGCTCCAAGAGGAAAGACAGGGAGACAACTTTGTTGTCCCGGCCAAATTCTAGCCTGCCAACTTCTGCTTCTCTAAAATGCAGCCTGCATTTTCAATAAATAACAAGAATCAAAACAAAACCCAATCCCCCCGTTCCTGCCTGAAATGCTTCTGCAGCGGGCTGTGTAAACACCTGCCACATCCACCCCAGCCGCGGCTGCGTGTCATTGTTGGGCGAATTGATCTTTGCGTATAGCTTGCACATTTGTCTGTAAAGCTCATTAAGATCCGGCAAGATGAAAGGCAGCACAGAAATGTAAGATCATTATCGTTATCAAAAGAAACACAGAGAACTGCTGCTATAGAGGCAGATTTGTTTCCATATAGAAAGCTGTTCAAAGTTCTCCAAGACACTCTTTAATAAGATGGCTGTTATGTGAATAAACTTCAAGAGCTTCTCTCACGCTGGGGAAAACTTCCAAGGCCCTGTATGCCTTTCACGTCCGTGTCATAAATCTTCCTTGCCGTTCCTGGCAGACGGGAGGTGATTTTGGTGAGGCAGAGCCCGGCCCTCCCGACTCGCAGGCTGCCACGAGGGCCGCGGTGTTTCGTAGCAGATCTCCGTGCCTGCACCGAGGCTGCAGGAGCTGGCTGACGGGGATGTGGACGCAGCGAATCCGCTCGTGCCTGGGGGAAGCAGAAGAGTTAAACTCGCTCGAGGCACCATCTTTTCCAAGAAGAATCAGTTCTTCCCACACGGGGTCATTTCTTTCTTGAAACCAGCCTCCCTTTTATCCACAAGAAAATCTGCTCGTAATTACCGACCAAGGAAGAGGGGGCTTCTGGAAATGTTCATCTGCAGCTGAGCCATTTTCACCCTGGCACCGGCGGAGCGAGCCTTCCCCGCTCCCATCTGTCGCCTTCGCGGCGCTGCCAGCCGGGCTGTGGCACCCAGCGCCGTGCTCGGCCAGGACTGTGACACCAGGGGGGGTGTCCTGGTGTCCCTGGTCGGGTATGGGGGGCCAGGACCCGTAGTGGCACGGAGCCAGCGCACAGGATGCCACCTGGGCCAAACCTGCCTTCCCCTGCGCCTTCTGATGGGGTCCCTGCTCCTTCTGCAGGGAAACATCCGCAGCTTCTCCCCGTGATGGATCCTTCCCTCCCTAACGGCATCCCATTTACATCGCCAGGAATAAATCAATCTGCTTCTTGGTGCCTACACCTTCAAATATTTATAGACTGTTATTATACTTTTCACTCCCTCCCTATACATACATGCCCTTTCCTTTAAACGTCTCTTCACCAAACTATGTCTATTTAGTTCTTTTAATCCCTCCCCATAAATCTGCCCTGATCCACTCACTGCGCCGTGTCCATTTATTTCCGTTAATGAGAGGCTCAGCAAAGCTCCCCGCAGCCATGGCCAGGCCAGAGCTGGCCGGGAGGGGGCTGTTATCGCCCCCCCCCCCCGGCACAGCACCCTGGGGACCACAGCTCCGAGGTGCTTTAGCCCAGAGCATCCCCCGTCCCCTGCCGCAAGGCTCCGCTCTGTTCCCCAGCCAGACTTCTGCTTTCTGTCTTCTTCGGATTTTTCTTTTTTTTTTCTTTTTTTTTTTTTTTTTAAACCCAACTGCAAATGACAAAACTGCGAGCAGCTCCCAGACAACTTGCAAACCCAGAAATGAGCTATTTCTGGTGACTGAATTTAAACTTCCTTTCTTATTTGCAAATTGCCTGTGAGCAGATTGCGAGTAGCAGGCACCCAGAAGCTGGGGAAGGCTGCGAGTTTAGGTTCGGATGCTCGCCCCACGTGGGCTCCTTCCCTTCCTCGGCCTGCCGAGCCCCCAGGCACCAGGAGCAGCAGCCCCGCTCCCCAGGACTCCGTGCTCAGCATCCCCTTTGGGCAGCCACCTCCTGCCTCTCCTCGAGCTCGGCTGCTCCTCTGGGCGCACCAATGTGATGAAGAGTGAGCACCAGGAGCGTGGGAGACCTGGGTGGAGAGAAGATATTATTCTTCCCCAGCAGGACTTGGAGGAGCTGGCCCTGCCTGGCTGAGCTGTGTGGATGGTCCTTGCCCTGCAGCAGCCTCCTCGCCGGGCTCTGCACCCCTGCCTGGGCTGAGTGCTCGCTGCCTGGATGGGGACAGGGACAGGGACGAGGACAGGGACGGGGCAGAGCCCTGCTGCACGTCCCCAGGAACGAACCCGCTCAGCCCAGCTGCCCTGCCGAGGCTGCTCATGTGAAATTTGGCTCCCAAACAGGAAAACAAAGTTATTCTTTAAAAACGGAATAAAAGAAGGAAGAAAGGGGTTGCTGAAGTAAGCACATTTCCCATTGCCAGGTGGGCCACGAGCAGAGCTGCGAAATCTACGTGAGGTTAAAATTTGCCGCGATGAAGCTGTGTCAGGAAACAACCCCCAGCACCCAGAGCCAGCTGAGGCTGCAGCGGAGCATCCTCTCCTCCATCCCTTACCCTGCTCTGGGGAAGGGCTGGCTGCCCCGAGGTCTCTGGGGGATGACAACGGGCCACCCCATGTCCCCCGGCGGACAATCAGAGGGTGAGGGGCAGGGTGAGGCTGTGCTACCCATCTCAGCCTTCCCACTATTTTCATCTGTGGCCAGGCAAGCTCGTGTATCTTTCCCATTCCAGAACCTTCAACCTCCACTGCAGTGATTGCTTTTTCATTCCCTTCTTTCCTGGTACCCTGGATCCGACAAAGCCTTCCTCCTGGCAGCAGCTCTTCCTCTCTCCAGACCCCCCAGCTAACTTGTGAAACTCCTCCATCGCCATGGGAAGGCATCGGTCCCAGGCAGGTCTCTCCCAAAAACGGTTGAGGAAACAAGCCTCCAGCCCCTCATCTCTGAGCCACCCTCCGTTCCCATCCGGCCTCCCAGCACTTGGCCACTTCTGCACCTCCCACCCAGCAGGTGCTGCTTTGTATCGCCACGCAAAGCCTGGCTCAGCTGGAAGTCCTTGTGAGATTAAAGCAACTTCTCTCCCATTAAACTCGTTTCTGTGATCCTCTGCAAGTTCCGGGGCTTGCAGCCATGTGAGCAGAGCCCACGGCCAACGGGCTGTTGTTCGCCTCCAGGGTGTCTCTGCAGAACCAGCACCCGGTTTCTGCCCTTTGCTGCTGCCCTGACCCAGCATCGCTCTGAGCCGTGCCCCAAGAGGGGAATTTCAGGGAGATGGGCACGAGGGGCTCGAGCGAGGGGGGTACCTCTGTCCGGGCACGAGCTGCTCCCTGGGTTCCCGACCCCCGAACGAAGGGGCTGTAATTATCCTTTGGCCCTTGCACAAATTGCTCATTGACTTGGAGCGCCGAGTGCTGACGCGCTGGCTCAGTTTGGAATTGGGGTTTAAATCAAAGAGCTTCCCTCCAGGGATCTGGGGGAGATGGAGACAATTAGATTTGAGCCCTGAAGTTTTACAAGTCTAATAAATTTCCTGGTAGCCTCAGGCTGCCGGGCTGCCGTGCAGGAGCCAGGCGGGAGACCTTGGTGAGTGAAAGCAAACATTTCTCGAGGCAGGAAGCCACAACACGGATCTTCCGTCCCCGGCCGGGGCCTGGCTCCTGGGCCCGGTGTCCTGCCGTGCTGGCAGCTCCATGGCTGGGCTGGTGGCTCCCAGGGGAGCAGGGCTTCTGCTGGAGGAGGTGAGAAAAGAGCTTCTCCGTGCTTCGTGCAGAACCACCAGGAAAGGGGGCGTGGGGAGAGGTTATGGAGGTGTTGGCTCCACAGCAGCAAGCGCGCAGGGGAGGCCAGCACAGGGCATCCCCGGGAGGGGACAGTCCTGCATCCCTTGGGGGGCACAGCCTCACCTGCTCGCTATCCTGCCAGGGATGCTCTTCTTCTGACCAGGCAGCAACCCGCATACACCCTGCCCTTGCTCCAGCAATGCTAATGGAGAAGAGGATGGAGGAGGAAGATCCCTTTCGGCAGGAATCCTGGCCTCTGGGAGCCCCTGCAGCAAACCCGCTGCTGCTGCCATCGGCACGGTGATCCCTGGTGGTGCTCGGGCGGTGTGGGGTCCCCTGCCACCGGCAGCTGAACGGGAGCAGCCATGGGAGCTGCTGCTGCGGGCTGGCACGAGGACAGCACGATCCCCAAATCTGCCATGGTGACACTGCTGCGTCATGGTGACACGGGGCTCCCCGTCCCTCTTTCTCTACCCCTTTTTGCCCCAAAACTGGCAGAGTCAAGCAGGAGGGTGAAAAGGAGGAAGAGCATGTGGGGAAATCTCTGGTGCTGCCCTGCTGCGGGCACGGTGCCACCAGCTGTCCCCTGTCCCCTTCCCAGCATGGCAGGTGTGGCAGCTCCCGGTGCACCCACACCGCCCCGTGCCGTGCCCTTCCCTTTGGACCCGGGCGAGAGCCCTCAGCCAGCTCCAGCTCCTCCTCCCACGCCACCCCCTCCGTGCCGGGTGCCTCCGGTGTTTGTTCAACAGAATATTGCCGTAAATTACATACTCCTCTGACACGATGTAAAACATGTTTTATGCTCCCATTTTCCCCCTGTCTTCCCGCTCACCCTTTTTCTTTTCCAATTTGAGCTGGATACACTGTGCCAGGGATTAGCACAGACTTATTTAAGCAGCCAGTCAGCTCTAAAGCATTGCTCATAAAACCCGGAGGTCTCTGCAAGCCTGTCGCACTTGTCGCTGGTGACCATAAATCCCCGCTTCATGCGAGCCTCTCTCCCCCTCCTTTTCCTGCTCCTTTTCCCAAAGCAGCCTGGCAGCTCCACCACGCATGGGACTGGGCAACAGCAAGTTGTTGGGGTGGTTCTTTTTCTTGTATTATTTTTTTTAAGACCCTATATCCCAACTGCTCCCTGAAAGCCCTAATACCAGCCACATCCCCTTGGGCACAGAGGGACCCACAGGACCTGGGCACCCTCTTGGGGTTCATCCACCCCCTGGCACTGCAGGCTGGGTTCCTGGGTGGGCATGGGTTTGGTGATGCCTCGAGGCAGCAGATGCAGCCGTGAGCACGAGGAACACCTCCCACCGAGACCCAGCGCCAGGGCTGGGACCCCCCAGGAGAGGACAGCGGTGCAGGGTCACCTCACCCAAGGTGTGGGGGTCCCAGCACAGGCTGGCAGCACGCAGCAGCAGGGACGCCGTGCAGCAGGCTGGCCACCACCCCGCTGTCCCCTGCCCTGAGTGCCAGCGGCAGCACGTGGGACACTTGGCACGTGCTGGCCCCATCGGTGGCAGCAGGGAGGAGAACCAGGCTGGAGGACTTTGATCTCCTCCTTTAAAGCAAATATTTCCCCGCTGGGACTTTGCTAACCCCTCATCCTGACAGGCCGGATTCCTTCCTTTCTGCTCTGCAAGGAAAGCTCCAAACAGAGATTTCGCTCTGGAGGAATTCATGGCACCCACCCTGGTGGCAGGGCTGCGAGGCAGTCTGCGCTTCCCCCCGTTTGTATTTTGTCTTGTGATTTTTGGACGCGAACCACGGCATTCAGAGCGCTGGCAAAGAGCAGAATATCCTGAGCAAGCCCAGCTGGGCTGGCTCCAAAGGCCGTGGCCAGGATCCGGGGTGCGGGGACGGGTCTGTGCAGGAGCAGCTGCCCTGCTGGCGGGCACTGCGGGGCCGATGGGGCACCGGTGTCACTGTCAGCGGGCACCCAGGGGTGGCAGTGGTGCCCTCTGGTCCCCTCCGTGCAGCAGGAGAGGCAGCAGCCCCTGAGCAGCGACCCCCATGCAGCCAGACCCAGCTGTGTCCCCCTGAGCCCCCGGGGACAGCCAGGTCCCCTGACCAGGGGACGAGCAGCGAGCGGCAGCTCAGGACAGGGAGCAGCAGGCAATGAGGAAATCTTATCACCGCTTCCTGCTAATTTTCCGAGTGCACCACGAAAAAATACAGTCCTGGGGACATGTGTAACTAATTAAATGGTACAGGGAGAAGAAAAACACGGATTTTTTTTTTCAAGACTTTGAATTATGTCTGGAGGTGAAGGAGTCAGCAGGCTCGGGGGATAATTAATCACCGGAGGTGAGGTGCCCTGGCTCCCCATGCCAGCGCCTGCTCCTGGCCGCCCGCCCTTGCAAGGCACCGGCCAGCTCTGAGAGCAGCCCGTGGTGCTGGCGTGGGGCAGGGAGAATGCTTGTGGAGCCAGAGCGAGGAGAAGGGCTCCGTGGGACGGAGTTTGGCACGAGGGACCCCAAGGAGGCCAAGCTGGAAATGCTCCCTCTGGCTGGGAACTCTCCCGGGACGAGGTTCGGGCACGTCCTTGGTGCTGCTGGTGGGACCCCAACATCCCCATGCTGAGGGGTGTCGGCAGAGTCCCAGGGCAGAGCTGCACACCCAGGACAAGCAGCATTTGCCACCCGTGGGGCCGGGGACACTGAGCCTCTACGCCGGGCCCACCGAAACGTCATGAGCATCCTTCCCAAACGTCCCCATGGGGGCTGGCACGGAGCACATCCTGCTGGGTGCTCCCGTCCTCCCGGGGCTGCTGAGGGCTCCGGCAGCCAGCACAGAGGTGAGATGCTCTGGGTGCAGCTTCTCCCGAATGGTGAGCGCTGCCCTCCTCACCCCCCGGCGGCGTGCAGAACATCCCATACACCTTGTGCCCTTTCAAGGCACTTGGTTACCGAGTTTTACTTTCAGTCCCCGCCCCGTGACCGTCATCTTGTTTCTGTGTGTTCCGTATCCAAGGTGTAAGAAGTCATGGAGAGCCGTAGTTAACTGGCAGGCTGTATTTGGTGTGGGAAGCGGCGAGCAGGTTCTCCGTAATCCCCGTGTCAGCTCACATCCTCCTCCCATCCTGTGCGGGCACTGCACCCCGACAAACAGGGTGCCTGGTTACCGTCACCGTGGCCCTTCCCCTGCCCTCCAGGAGGAGCAGGGTGCGTCTGGGACGTGTCTCCCTGTCCGTGCCATCAGGAGAGCTCCGCACGGACCCACACACGCGTCTGCCAGCCGCGGGCGAGGCACCCCCTGACATTTTTAGGGGGCAAGGAGGAGAGGCCAGGACTCTGCCCAGCCCCGGCCCAGAGCTCAGCACCACCCCTGCCTTGGGACAGCACGGGCAGCGCGTGCCACCAGCCGAAGCCCAGCTGCTCCTGTCCCCATCCAAGCGACCTGCAGGGAATGGGGGGGGGGTCCCAATTCCCACCTGAGCTCACTGACCCACGGAGCTGGTGGATATCTGAGGCCGATGCAGCCCCGCTCGGGGCATCCCAGCAAGGTGTGGGGGGGTCATCCCTCCTGCCCCCGCCTCACCTGGCCACTGCAAGCGGGGATCCTGCCCCAGCCTGCGCAGGCACGGCCCCGGGAGGCTCCCGGCCGCCGGCTGCCTGCAAGCTGAGGCAAGGTCCTGTGGGTTTTCAAAGAGGCAGCACGCTCCTCGCCCAGGCAGCCCCAACACGCACGGCTGGGCAAGGCGAGGGCTGCCGTCCTGGGAATGGCCCCACAGCTTCCCGCTGCCTGGCACGGAGGGGAATAAAAGTCCTTACCGCCAGCTTCTCCAGCATTTCCTTCCCCGGAGCAGAGCAGCAGGACGGGCCAGTGCCCTCGGGGCTGAGACAACCCTGCCCTTAAAAGCCAGGAATAGGGGAAAGATGAGCGAGGGGTGCAGGGGGGCACGGGCCCACCCCGGCCAGCTGAGCACTACAGGCATTTCTGTGAGCTGACCCAAATCTTTCCAAGGGAGAGCTGTCGTCAGGGAACGCTGATCCCGCACTTTAGCATGACTATTTTGGAAACGTATCTGTTTCATCAACATGTTTTGTGAATAATTATGAAAACATACTACGAGGTCCAGGAATTTCCTTGGAATTCCATCATTTTTCCTGTTAGTTGGAACAGTGAAGTCAAAACCAAATGCTCTGACCACTTCAAAACCCACTTCCAACCTTGCCAAGAGGATTCTTTCAAAGATGATTTCCCAATTTATGACGGGTCAATGTTTCCAGACCCAGCAGTGCCGGGGCTGGGGTGTCACATCCTGCACCCACTGCCCCATCGCTCCTCCTGGGCTGGCCCTGGCCCCTCTCCTGGGGGGTCATCACAGAGGGACAGGGGGGGGTCTCTACAGTGTGTCCCCAGCCCCAGAGCCTGGGGACAGCGTGGGAGGTGGGTGGGTGGCCTTTCCCTTGCCATCACGACACTTATACCTGCTCCTTTCCCAGGCTCAGGACTGGGGGCTGTAACTCTGGGCCCTTTCAATTAGCATTTTGCTCTCCTGTGCTACCCAGCGGTTAGAGGTGTGTCCAGCCGGCACCCAGGGGCCCTCCCAGCCCATCTGAAACACCATTTCCATTTCTGACCGGAGTAATTGGTGTCCTATTTTCCCTTCATTCATATGCAGGTGACATGGGAAGGCGGGAGCAATGCCGGGAGGAGCTGTCACCGAGCCCCTCGCTGCTGGCCACCAGCATCACCGGCTCTGCTGGAATTTACCCCCTGCTTCCCCCAAAACCGTGGGCCCACAGAGCAGGGGCCAGGCTGGCAGCCTCTCCGGAGCGGTGCCTGCTTGGAGATTCAGCTCACAGAGAAAAATAGCTGCCTGCCATCCACCTGGGTCCCAGGGGGGTTTGTCTGCATCGCTCCTGGTATTCGTCACGGGGATCGCCCAGCTGCGCGTCTGGCAGCCCCCGCATGTCCCCAAGCCGTGGAGGGCTCCCGGAGGGGGTGAGGACAGGGGGAGCAGGACCCCTCCTTGATGTCAGCCCCCATTTGTAGGGGAGGCACAGCCCACGTGAGCCCCAGGGCACCTGTCCTGCCCTCAGACCCCCGCCCTGCCAGCCTGGGGGCTGCCACGTCCCAGGGGACAGGGCTGGGGCAGCACCGACCCGTGCCCCATCCTCATCGTCTGCCTGTTACCTCGCAGAAGTGCCCTTGTGTTTCCAACCTCCGCACTGCTATCTGCAGAGCAGGCCCGGCTGCTTGCTGCCAGGAGGACACGGCCGTGACAGTGCCAGCGTGGCAGCGCGGCAGGAGGGGGCCCCGCGCTGCCTCCCCAGGGGACGGTGACTGATGGGTGCATTAGGCTGCGGAGAGAGCAGGTGACAGCAGGGCAGCCCGCAGACAGCCGCGGCTCGGTGACACGAGACAGGGAACACTGATTACTTTGCCAGCCCCAGAGCAGACACCTAATAACAAGGCGGCGAGGGAGCAGGGACAGGAGGGATAAATAGCTCTGAGGCTGCAGGGCTTCTCCGCGCCGTCGCAACCTCATGCGGGGGTGTATCGCCACGAACTTTGCTTCTGCTTGATCCTCGTCCGCGGACGGGCGCGGGGCTGGCGTGCACGGTGCGTGCGTGTGCCTGCCCGTGCGGCGCTGGGTGCAGCAGGTCCGTCCAGCCCTGCGCTCCGCAGCCGGTCCTGCCTCTTGCTGCAGCTCTGAGTCAGCCGGGCAGGAAGGGCAAGGATCCGTGTTAACCGCTTCCCCTCCGGCAGCAGCTGCCGGGGAGGAGAGGGCTTTGCTCGGGAGGTGCCAAGGCAGGGCAGGAGGCCTGCAGTGCCTACATGGCCTCGTACACGTGTGCGGTGCCCCACGCGTGGGGCTGTGTGCGGGACACGTGGCAGGGGTGTCCTGAGGGGTGGCACACCTTGTCCTCCTCCCCCAGGGCTCCCCATGCTCCCTGTGTGTCTGCGCCACCACCATCGGGTGTCTCAGGAACGGGTCAGTGTCCCTGCAGCCACACGGCCTCTTGGGGCTCTCCTGGAGCATGTCCTCGTTACAGTTTCATTTTGGGGTGCTCTTTCAGTAGTTAAAGGAGATGAAGGTAGAAGAGGCAAAAAATTAAAGGAAAGATCGCCAGGACTGAGTGGGAGAACATCTCCCCGGGGAGGACGTCACCCTGTTGCAGCGGACGTAAAATCCTTTCCCCCCCAGGAGAAGCAGAGTTTGCCCTGACAGCAGCCCCGGGGGATGCAGACCCCGTGCCCGGGGAGGTCGGCTGCTCACGAGGAATTTGGCACAGCCGCCCGGGAGCAGGGCAGCTGCCCCGCTTGGACAAGCGTCTGGGATAAAAATCAATGCCAGCATCGCTCAGACAAGTTGTGCTGCTGGGGTCACTGCACAGTTTATGGCCTGTCTCGTGCCCGGGGATGTGTGCTGAGGAAGCACAAGCCACTGGCTGCCCTCCAGGAATAGGTAAGCTGTTTAGTTACAGAATAACTCGATTAACCAGGCTATGTGGGGACAGCAGATCACCACTGCCAAGCCCGAGATGCAGGCCTGGTGTGCCCTTTGGCCTGTTGTGATAAAGCAGCAGGTTCAACCTGGAGCAGAAAGGAAGGTGGAAAGGAAAGCCTTGCTGCGATGTCGGGAGCGGCGCACATACCCAGGGACTCGGAGGACACCTTTTGCGATAGCTCACGAAGACACAGAGGTGCTGTGAGCTGCATAACCCACGACATGCCAGGCCACCCCACCCCGGCCCATCTCACTCTCCTTCCCCTGGACAGCCAGCAGCAATAGCACCAGCCTCCTTGTGGCTCTGCCAGGTCCATCCTTGCACGTTTTGTCTGACCTCGCTCGCTGGCTCTGATGCCCTGCACGACCCCTGGCTGCTCCCCGGGCTTTATCCCACCTCCCAAGCGGGCAGAGCTGCCAATACTTGGGCTGCTGCAGCCCCCGAGCTGCTGTGCCTTCCCAGATTAAGCACGGGGCTGCGAGTCCCTGCCCAAGTGACCGGGGTGGCTTTGCTGCTGGCCCTGCATAAAGCACTTAGTGTCTTCATCTCAGCCCGTCTCCTGAGGCCTGGGAGCAGCCCTCTGAACCTAATGGACATGACCCGATTAGTTAGTGCTTGGTGTCTGCTCAGCCCACTCAAGGCAGCTACCTCAAGGCCCAGGCTGGGAAAAGATGGGACTTTTCTCCCTCTGGATGAGTGAGACTGGGAAGCGAAGAGCACAAAAACTTCCTGCGGCCGTCACAGCTTCCTGGGGATTAGCTGGAGAAGGGAAGGTCGGCTCATCCCGGGGACAAGCAGCTCATTTGCTAAATTGAAGCGCTAACCGAGGAACCAATTTTTGTGTGTGTGTAATTTCTCCCTTCGTAGTACTCGGTACTTATGCTGCTAATTGCTGGCGCTTGGGGCAGACCGGGCAGGTGTTTCCACAGCCCAACAGCACCGGGAGCTGGGCTGCTGGAGCAGGCAGGGGGCAGATCTGCCCTCCTGTGCCAGGGGGAGCGGGGCAGGGGGGCTGATCCCATCCCTGATCCCATCCCTGATCCCATCCCTGATCCCATCCCTGATCCCAACCCCGTTCCCATCCCCACTCCCAGCCCCATGCCACCCACTCCTCCCAGCCCAGCCCCATGCCAGCTGCGCACCCTGCCCTCGTGCTCAGCACCGCTGCGGGAAGGGGAGGGAGGAAAAGCATTGCTTAATTCTCTCCACGAGCAGGGGAATTGCTTTATAGCCTCTCTTCAAGCCGTCTCCTTTGCCACTGACTTTCCAGTGCAGCTTCCTGGGGCGCTGGCGCTGCGATGGTTTTAATGAGGGAGATTTCAGAGGTGGTGAGTAAGGCTGTGAAGCCTCGCTCAAACCCACGGCCAAATCCCTCCATCAAAAGAGCCAGAGACTTCTAAGCAAACTCCTCCAAACTCTTCCTGAGGCTCTGAGCCTGGTCCCTTCTCCTGCCCCTGGCTTTCAGGTGTCCTCTCGGGAGCTTTCACCTGTAGCTCTTGGTGAAATCAGCCTAGGTGTGCCTGCCTCCCTCCTTTCGGTGCTGACAGCCAAGCCACCCCTGACCTCACCCCATCGCAGACAAACCACCAGGCAGAGGGCGGATGAAGAAAACGGCCTCCTCTGCCCCTCAGACCACAAGAATTGGCCTGTGGTGAGGCAGAGGCATGAAGGCAGGGGCAGGGACACAGCACTGCCCCCCTGCTGTGCCACCCCCTGCCCCGCTCTCCCGGCGGGCTCCCCTGCAGCCGCCCCCCGCCGCGGGCTGCTTGCTTCGCACCAAAGACGTCTCCACTTTCCCCACAACACATCATACGGCAACCACACAAACCAGAGGATGTAAGTCTGAACGGCTCCGGGCGCATCGGGCAAATTTGATCCTGCCAGATTAGGGAAGGCATTAGCGGGGCTTTGAGCCCTCGCCTGGGTCTGGGGTTTATGTACGGCCACGGTCACCGCTCCGAGAGTGACACTGCAATACATCACGCCTGCCAGCCGCAGCCCGCGGCTCCCTGGCACCCGGCCAGGCAAAGGTAATTTTGTGCTGAGTGATATCAGAAGTCAAAATGAGCCCCACATACTTCGTGCAATTCCCAGTGGCTGTAAAACACCTCGGCCGTCTCCCATCCAACATTTATGTGTTTTGCATTAAACTTCCCCAAATTAGTGCTAAGTGCATTAAAGTTGTAAAAATAGCCCGCGTAAAACCCCATTAAACGCTTAAATATACGGACCCGGTGCACGGGGATCTATAATTCAGGCCGGAATTCGGGAGCCCTGTCAAGCAGAGGTCCCGTGCCTGGGGGGACGTCGGAGCCCTTGGCTGCGCGGGTTGCAGCGGGAGGAGATGGTGCCAGGGCTGGGAGCAGCTTTTCCCCCAACAGGAGCTTCCTCCGAGACGTCAGACGTTGCAACTCTATTAATACTCGCCGAGCATCGGATGCAGACAAGACAGGCCGGGGGGATGGGAGGGGAGGAGGCAGGCGGGGAGGAAACATCCAGGCTTGGCCTTACGCACCACTGTCCTGGCACGTCTGGGGGATAATGGGGTGGAAGAAGGCCCGAGGGAACGCACGCTGGCCCGGGTTCAGCTATTGTGGGGAAGCAGAAATCTCACTCCTGCCCTGCATGAGGCTGTTACCACGTTTCAGAGGCAGCCGGCAGCACTGTCGTCACTCGGGAGGAGGTTTTGCAAAGATCATCTCCCCCAGCACTGCCTGCTCGAGGTGGGGATCCTCCAAGCACTGCCCATCTCCCCCAGGTGCTGTGCTGGACCCAAGAGCATCACGTCTCCGGGGACCTGGCACCCAGCCTGCACTTCTCAGTTCGTCCCAGCTTCTCCAGCGACCCAGGTTTGGTGTTTGCATCCCAGGGTGCCCGGACACCCCGTGCACATGCACAAGGAAGATGTCACCACGTGGCGGGTGCATTCAGTGCTTCCCATCATCCGGAGACATCTTCCTCGTGGTGCTCTTTCCTCCACCAGTGGAGCCAATCCCCCGATCTCCGGATTGCAACCATTGCAGGGCAGAACCAGTCAGGTAGGAGGCTGCCCACAAGGGTAGGGAAGGGAGATTTCCTGGTGTTTGCTTTTCCTACGCATTCCCAGAAAGGTGGGGATCATTTCCAGGCTGATTTCAGGCTGGCTCATGGCCGAAGCGAGCAGGGAAATGTGCAAACAGCCATAAAATCACCCAATCTGAAGAGGAAATAGCTCGGCCTCCCTGGTGTTTTTCCCTGAGGGAGCAGACTATCAGCTCAGCCTCCGGGTCTAGAAAAGCAGACTGAGGGCCAGGGAGGGAGGTTTGGCTCCTTTGATCCCGCTGGTCAAACTCCAAAGGCTCTGTCCCACTCCCTGCGCTCTGCTCCTGCCACCACCACTCTCCATGCGCCTCCCCTGACAGCAAGTGGACCACGTTGGCACTTCGGGAGGGGAAAGGCACGACCACTTGTATCACACACCGTGCTGGGACAAATAAGTGGGTGTGCTGGTCCAGCACCCAGGCTGGGCACCTCATGAGGGTCCCCTGCAGGAGGGGAGCAAGACCCTGCTGCCCGGGAGCCTTTCAGTTGCAACTGGAGAAGAAGCTTGTGACCTCACCCGCTTTTTCTTGGCGTTATTCTTCTGCCCTGTAACACCTCCCCCTTGCTCTGCTCCTGCAGAAGAGAAAAAGCCCATTAGTGATGTCCCAAGCGGGATGGCCTCGGGTGCGCGGCCAGGTCCTGGTGGCTCTTGGCCACTTTACTCCGTGCTTCCTCTCAAAGGTACCTGTCCAGCTTTATTACTGTCACTTCCCAACCCTTTGGAAGCCTTCCCAAGATGTACTTACGGAATTACTGTTCCCACTCTGCAGAGAAAACAGCTAAAGCCTTGTTATAACTCCTTAATGTTAACATCTGAATGGAGGGATTATCCTCCCTTACAAAAGGCTACATGTTTGTTTAACGCTGTTTTCACTTGTTTGAAAGCGAATTTTATAAAGTCCCTTTCCCTCCCTGCGCCTCCCCCTGGCTCCAGCCCTTCAGTTTCTCGCTGGGGACGGAGCAAGCCTCGGGCGCTTGTAGCTTTTCCTGCTGGAAACGTTGCTTTTAAAGCTGCACCGAGGTGGGGCCTTCGGTTTCACTTTTTGCAAGGTTCCCAGCTTATCCGTGTCCCCAGCTCTGCTTGCACTGGGAGGTCCCCAGCCCACTTTTGGTGCTGAACCTGCATGGAGCCTGCCTCGTGGCTGGCAATGCTGCTGATCTGAAGAGAAATCCAGCATCAATAGAAGTATTTGCCCACCGCTGGCTGGCACTGCCACTGCTGGTGGCACTGCAGGGGCATTTGGGAAGCACGAGCAGCAGCCAGGCGCAGGGCAGGACCCACCCGTGTGGGAAAACTTGGTGAAACCACAGCCCACAGCGCAGTGCCCTCACCATCCGATGTGCAAAACAGTGGCAGGATCAGGCCCACGGCTCGGCTGGAGAGGCAGCAGGAGCCAGTGGGGAGGAGACTTCCCTGCGATCAGAAGCAGCAGGAGCACAGGTTTCCACATATTCAACTTTGGGAAGTGCAGAGGGGCACGAGGGAGTGGGGAGAAAGGGGAACAAAACTCCTCCGGAGCTGAAAAGCTTCCAGCGGGTTCGCACTGCCTGCCTCGCATCCCGCACCGCATCCCATGCTGCATCCTGCACCACATCCCACATTACATCCCATGCCACATCCCGCTCAGCACCCCGCTCAGGACCCCGCTCCGCATCCCCGGTCCCCCCCAGCGCCGCTCCTGCCCGCCCCTGCCCGCCTGGCTCCGGCACGCACGGAGCCGCTGAAGCTTTTGGACCAACTGCGTTGTTTTTTTTAGAAGCCACAATATTTATAAATGGTTGGTAAAATATTTATGTTACGAGCCAGTTTGCCTTGTTGGTTTAAAAAATTAATATAGCATTAACTCCTCTCAGAACATTTAGGTTTTTAAGAATTGAGCTGAAAATTAAACAATCGTTGGGTTTGTGGTGGGAGTAACATGGCAGCAGCAGTATTTATCACGTGCAAAACAAATGGGATTGCCATTTCTCTGCCAAAGACATCAGAATTTGGGGGTATTTTTATGCCCTGAGTAAATATTCTCAATTCTTTGTGAACAGTTTAAAAAACAAAAAATAATAATAATAAAACCTGGTGGTTAAGAACGATCAAAACAAAGCCAAGACACTGATGTCAGACTTAGAAAATATAGGAGGCTTAAAGATAAACTTTTACATTGGTCAAATATAGAAACTAATTATACCACCAGAGTCCCTACAAGGATTTCTCTATAAGGTCCCTCTGGTTTTGTCCTCTTTAAAGAACTGCTGATGCCTCGTGGAAAATACTGATAAACAATTCATTCTCAAGTTGGCTCTTCCCTATTTCTTTCTCCTTTGTTCTCTTCTGCTGAGCTCCGTGTGAATGGAAACAGAGGCCAAACTCATTTGGGGTGTTGGTGCACCAAGTGGTTTGGCCAGGGCTGAGGCTGCACGGAAGGGCTGACGGTCACATCGTGGTCACCCCCGGGCTGCCACTGTCCCCAGGCGGGGCTCGGGCCAGGGAGCGGCAGCACAGGTATGCAAAACCTCCAGGAAACATTGCTTTTTGCTTTATTTTCTAGAGCCATTCCAGGGCAAGAGACGAGGCGTGCAGCGCGTGGTTGTGCCTTAGATCCACGGTCGGGTGGAGAAAGGTCAGAGGAGGAAGAGGAGGAGGTGGATTTGGGATGGTTTCCTCTTGCCCTAGAGACAAATCTTTCTCTTCAAGAAGCTACACGCTGGAACCTGAAATAAGCCCTCGAGTTTGCTTCGACAAAAGAAGCAGAAAAGGGTGAGAGAGGAGGAAGAGCACTTCTCATGAGGTTAAATACCTGGTTGAGTAACCCCAGTTTGAGTAACCCTACCTAATAACACTCTTCCATTAATGCTTGGTGTTAGTTGAGTCATCAGCAGAAGAATAACAGCCTACATTTTCAAGAGCAACCAGTGATTTTGTGAGCCCAACTTGACAGCACTTAGAAAGCAATCAATTCTGCGCGCTCATCCTCCCAACGTCAGGCAGCTTTCAAAGGTCTTGAGACGGGCACCAGAAAAGCGCCTCTGCTTTTCAACTGCCAGGCCAACGCTCTTCGGGAATCCAAGAAATATTTTCATGGAGTAATTGTGCAAGAGCAGACTTGTCCATTAAACTGCTAGCCCTGCCCATGGTTATAAAACCAGAGGTGAAACGGCTGAGAGGGAGCAGCCAGCTGCGGAAGGGGGGTAGGGAATAATAAACCTCGCCGAGCACCGCAGAGGAGAAAGGCTGCCGAGAGTATCAGATCGGGCTTGATAAGCTGAACCATCAAGGGAGCAAGCCAATTACTGGCAGAAAAAGGACGTCATGGGGAAGGTCGGAGCGGATTGTCGTGCCAGTGGATGTGCTAAGGTCAAGAGAAGGAAAAACAAGCCCAAGCAAGGCGTGGCAGCGAGGAAGGAGTCACCAACCCCCAGTGCTCCTCACATACCTTGAATAGCTAAAATAATAACATAATAAAATCCAAACTAAACTGAAGACGCTGATGTCACCTTAGAAAATATTTAAGAGACCTGCACTTTTATACCAGTAAAGTAAAGGCAGCGATTAATTAAACCCCAGCATGCCTTAAAAGGCGTTTCTCCCGACTGCGTGTCTGCTCTCAATGAAGTGGTTTCTGCGCGCGGGCTGGGACACCGCGGCGTGGGAACGGGATATTCCGGCACGGGAAAGGAGGCCAGGGCGCTGGGGAAGGGCGGCAGGAGCCGAGGGACGCCTGTGGTGGAGGACGAAGGGCCGCCAGGGCAGGCAGGTGGCAGTTGGCATGGATCATGGGAGAAAATCAGCCACGGGGACCTTGTGCTCCAGGTCCATGATCAGCAGCAGCCACCCCAAGTATGCATGGTGGTGGATCTTCTAGTTTGTGGTCTTCTTTTGAGCATCCAGCGCCCTGCATGGTCAGAGGGAGGGGATGAGCATGGGTGAGCCATCTCTCTGTGTGCCCAGGGGCCCGATCCAGCCCAGGAAGGGTGCTGGGGCCACCACCAGCCCGAGCACTGCTCATGCGAGGGCGGCTCTGGCCGTGGGCAGGAGTAATGTGTCCCCGTGCCAGCTCTCCGAAGGAAGAGGTCCAGCCCGGCAGAGGAGCAGCCCCATGGGTCGGGCAGCAGCAGAGAAGCCTCTGCCTAAATTGCTTCATTTAATCTATTGTTCAGCTGACTACATTGAAAATGGAGCATGTAATTGTTTCCCCGAATAGAGTCGAACACCATTAAACATTGGTCTGAAGCTTTGCCATCCAGCAAATATTCCAGCTGGCTGGGGATCCTCGGGGATTGGCTCCGCGTCGCCATGGTTACGGACTGTCCACGGCTTTATCCCTACGGTTAATTAAAAAGCCTGTTTTACCAGGCGGCTCTGCCCGAGGTGCGCTGCTCGGCCACCCCCCCCCCCCCACCCCAGCCCCCAGCCCCCCGGGGGCACCGCGGCCCTGCTCGCTGGGTGGGCACCGGGAGCAGGAGATGCTGCTGTGCGCGGGGCTGCCGGCCTTCCTGCTCTTTTCTTCTACTACTTCAAATGAAAGGGTCATTTTGTACACAAAACGCAGATTTTTGCTTTTTCTCAGATGATCTTTGGCACCAGGTGAGGGCTCTCGGAGCTCTGTCTCGATCCCCAGCTGCTCGTGCACACGCATTGCCGAACCCAGCTGGTGCCAGAGGCAGTCCTCGAGCAGAAACAGGTCCTCTGCACAGGTATGAGCAACCCAGGAGCACATGGGGGCTCAAGGGAGTAGGGGTAGGGAAAACCCTTCATCTCTTGCCCGAGACCCCCAGCAGCTGCCCACACTGCCAGCACTCCCTTGAGCTTTCCAGGACAAATTCCAGTGCCCAAGGGAAGGGCACCGAGACCACCGCCCCGGAGGCTGGCAGCCAGGCTGTGTGCCCTCCTCCTGGCACTGGGGCATCACCCACCCACCCTGCCGGCACCCCCAGGGCATCGCCGGAGAGCAGGGAGGACGGAGCGGGGGGAGCGGCCAAGTTATGCGGGAAATTACCTAATTACCTAAATGACTGAGCCACAGGGAAATGCAGACAATGCTCCAAAATGGCCGGGCGCAAATAATGGGAATCAGCCTCATGGAGAGAAGGAAGCCCCGACCACACACTGCCCACGGCTGACCCTGGTGGAGGGGAGATGCAGACCGACTTGTGGGGCTCTGCCAAAAACTGAGGCCACAGAGGAGCTGAGCACCATGGAGGGATGGAAATGGGAGTTAGGATGCAGAAAATGTTACGATGCCCTGCTTTTGATAGCCTTTCATTCCCTATTTCAAACCCCACTTGAAAAGTCCCAAGGAGCCTTGTTGGGAAAGAGTGGAGAGAAGGGGAAGAGAATGAGAGAAAAAGCAAAGGGAAGAAATAAATAAAGGAAGAGAGAGAAGAGAAGAGAAGAGAAGAGAAGAGAAGAGAAGAGAAGAGAAGAGAAAGACTGAAGGTAAATGAGGCTTAATTGTAATGACGGGATGTGGCTGATTATCAAAGCTAACGTTTAGGGCGGGATATCAGACACCATCTGGTGCTTTGCAGCAGGCTGGGAAGGGCCAGGAGAAAACAGCCTCACGTTAAATCACTGCAAGCGCTGGGTGTTGGGGGCTGAGCCGGGGCAGCCCTCACCTGCAGCAGCTCCAGCAAAACCCCGACACCCGCAGCAGGTTTGGGCCATGGGCAGGACCTGCTCCACGCCTCCAGCCCCAACTGAGCTCCATCCCGGGGGGGTTCCCAGCCACTATTGCATGAGAAAATCACCGTGTGTGTGCTTTGGGCTTGTGAGCAGGGAGGCTGCTTTATGAAAGAGAATTTCTGAATCCTTTTGTCAACAACTAAATGTTTCAGTTGGCAAAGTCGATGCGTTATGCGAAATGATAAATATTAGATTAATAGTATTGTAGAGGATTCATATCACACAAAGATCCAAAGAGCTATTTTTACCTCTGTGAAAAATAAAGCAAGAGAGTTAAAGTGATTTGTTCAGACACATTTCCCTCAAAAACTTTGTCAAAATCCGCTCATTCCCAGGGAACACTTTGATTTCGATAAAACTGCATTGCTCAGTAGAAAAATCAACCTGTCAACGGCTTCAGCCAGCTCCGAACATTGCCTGAGCACTAATAAAGGAGGAACCTGGCTCCAGAGAGGCATTTCCCGAACTGTGGGGGCTCGGTTCCCTGCCGGGGGGCTGTGGGAGCCGGTGGTGTCCCCCTCCTCCGGGTGTCACGCACTTCCCCAGAGGGAAAGGTGCAGCCCAGCCCTGTGGGTGGCGAGGTCCTGCACCCCCTGTGAGGTCCTCGACCTACCAAAACAGCCCGCAGCATCCTGGGGCACCCCGCCAGCAGCTGGAGGGGTCGACTGAGCACCCAGGGGTGCCGAGTCCATCGGGTCCCCGTGCTGGCAAAGCCGGGGCGATGCTGTTCACCACGCCAGCAGCTTGGTGCCAGCACCCCCGGAGCCACCCGAGCCCCAGCCCCACTGCGCACACACTGGGGGACACTGGTATTGTCCCCGCGCCCCAAAGATGCCCTGGCTGTCGGATGGAGGTGAGAGGCAGCCTGCGACTCCCCCCGTGCAGCAAATGGGCAGAAACCCTCCACATGCCTCCGCCTCATTAACTGTGCTTTCCTGGCAATAAAAAGCAGTTCACCCACAGGGCCCTCAATCAGCAAATTCGCTCCAGCCTGGAGAAGCCCCCGGTGTGGCAGGGGCCGCGTGGTGCCAGGCTCACCCAGCCGCCCCCTGCCACGCAGCCCTGCACAGCTGCGAGGGGACGTGCCCAGGAGCAGCAGCCCCCCCCCAAAACCCTTTTTCAATGATGATCCTCCAACTTTTGAGCCACCTCTTTCTAGCGCTGATGGTGCTCACATCCAGAGCATCGTAGGCTGGAGCCCCGACGATCTCATGAGTTTGTTTTGCTCCCGACCCCCCCGTGCTCCCCGTGCCCCCCGCAGCCCAGCGCCGCTCCCCTCCCACCTTGCCCCCTGCAGCCCCTCCTGGGACCCCCCCTCCAGCTCCAGGCCCGGCGGCTGCTGCTAAAATTAGCGAGGAGCTTCTGTCCATTCTAATAGTAATAGGCCCATTTTTAATAATGATGTTTTCGCAGCAATTTCAGCCCATCACGGTGTCACAGGGGTATTGATGAAAAAAGCGTCTAATCCCTTTTAATAGATTCCATTTGACAGCGAACGTGTCTCCGGGTTCGTTCCCAAAGGCCCCGGCAGTTTCGGTGTCAGTCCCGGCTGACCCCGGTGGGTAACGAGCCCTTCTCCAGAAGAATGGCCCAGTGTCCACCGGGGGCTGGGCTCCCCAGCCCCCTGCCCCTCTCCCCCACTTCTCGGGGGGTGACTTTTGCCCGGCGCTGTGGCACAGAGGGGTCCGTTTCGGTGGGTCCCGTGGGGCTGCAGTTTGGTTTGCTCTTTCTTCCCCCTTGGATACGAAGTGGGAGGAAGGCAGGCAGGCAGGCGGGGGGTGCTCCCTGCCCGGCTCACAGGGTAAGGGGTTCTGTCCCTGGGCACCACACGAGCGGGGCAGCCCGAAGCCTCGCAGCCATCCTGCCGGACCCGTGTGCGTAAATACCCAGCACACACCTGCTGGAAGGTGCCAGACAACACGAAATGAAACCGCGGCAATTGCAGGTCCAAGAATCATTAAGCAGGGAAGAATAATTGGCAGCTTCTCACCGGCATCACCGGGGCTGGGAGCTGAGGTAGCCACCTCTCGCTGCGGGCTGCTCACCCTCCTGCAACCAGCCAGGACGGTGCCAGAGCCCCCCACCTCCTGCACGGCTCCCCGAGCCCGGAGACAGCAGGGACCCCATCCCCAAGCCCCTGACCCCACAGCCCCATCCTGGTTCTCCCCCGGAGCCCCTTCCCTGCCTCCATCCGAGGCACGCCTGGCGGCGGGGGCTGCTCCCCTGGCAGCGGCCGGGGGCAGGAGGAAGGGCACAGCCCTGCTGTGGCTCACAGCTAAATGCTGCCTTTCACTCCAGCATTCCCAAGGAAAGTAATGAGAATAATTAAAGGTAATTTCACTTATTTCGGCTTCAGCATGTAAAGCAGATGGGGAGGGGGGGGTCCAGCTCCTTGCTGAAGGAGGGAGGGGAGCACGCGGAGCTCCGAGCCAGGCAGCAGGACCTGCCTGCAGCCCCGCACCCCCTGGGACTGGCTGTCAGTGGGTTTACTGGGGCTGTAGGGCCGCTGGAGAGCAGGTACAGAGGGGAGAGGTGGTGCTGGGGCACCCGGGGCTCTCCCCCTGGGCCGGGGGTGAAGCGGTGTCAATTGTTCATCAGCGCCACGGCCGCCCCGCATCAATACCTGCCCCCAAGGAAGACGGGAGCTGAAAGCAGGGACATTAATTGGTTGTTAGCCACACCAGTACCCTGGGCCAAAGGGACCTAACGGGGTGGCGACGATGCTGATCTGGGTAATTAGGAGGCCATAAACCACACAGGTCACCGCTCCGCCAGCAGTGCCTTGCCACCAGCCCTCCTGCTTCTGTGCCACAGGCTGGGGGCTAACGGAGCCGCCCTGCTGCCCGGGACCTCATCTCCTCCATCAGCACCGAGCCCTGGTGGGGGTGAGCCGGGCAGACTGCTCTCTGGGTCATGTTCTAACCTCCTCGAGTGCAGGGGACGGAGCCCTGGGGCTCCCCAAAACTACGGGGGCAGGGGGAGAGGTGGCACGCAGGGAGCAGCCCGAGCACCGCCAGCCGAGTCCCCTGGGAGCTTGTTCAGGCGCAGAGAGCTCTTTGATTCACCTGTGCTCTTGACCCCATTGTGTCTCTTCCGCATGAATAATGCCAACGCTCAAACTTCCCCGGCACGCACGCTCATTAAATATAAATCCCTGTCCTGGTTCAGATATTCAGCAGCAGCGTTGGGAGCGGCGCGTTTGGGGGCGTTTGACATCCTCGCCGTGCCGTAGGTGACGGAGCCACCCAGCTGCCCGCCAGGAGCAGGACCACCGGGATCGCAGCCAGCAGCATGAGCAGGAGCTGCAGGATGAACGCCTTGCCATGCAGTCCGCAGGCGGACCCACAGAGGGAAGGGATGTTGGGAAGAAATTTGTAAATCGTTCCTCGTGACAAATATGATTTGGAGAAGCGATGTCCTCAATGAAGTGCCATTAAAAAAAAAAAAAAAAAGAAAAAAAAAAAGAAACAAGAAAAAAAGAAAACAAAAAAAAAAAGGAGAAAGGGCAAAAAAAAGTGGAATACTTTCACTGTGTTTTCTCCCAGCTTCACATCACCAAAACTTCATCAGTGGCTTCAGGCCGGCGGATATCTAAAGGGCCACGGGTGCCTCCTGTGTCAGACCAGGATCTCGCTGCTGTCGGGTCCTGGCTTGTCCCAGGGCTGTGAGGACACCACGTAACCAGCCCTGGTGTGGCTGCCCACCAGCTGCCCTCTGCTCTGCCCCCGTTCCCCGAGCGGCTGCGTGAACCTCCTGCCCCTGTGACCGCGGGGAAGGTCTGCGGGGACAGCCGGTGGCAGGGAGCCTGCGTTCCCCTCGGTCCCAATCAGCTGTGATTGAACGCAGCCCAGAGCCCCCCCAGTTCCTCCACATGTCTCGCGACGAGCATCCGTGGAATCTGCAAGCCATTAACTCTCTGTTATCTTTCTGGAGATGCTGAGGTGAGCCATATGGAAGCACTTATCCGTCAACAGCCTGGGACAGAGTTTGGTGGGGTGGCCAGGACTCAGCCCTTTGTGAACTGCAGAGAAGCTGGAACGCGTCCATTGACCCATTTAATGAGCTCCGGCAAGGGGAATTTCACACTGTGCCTGGAGCGGCAGTAACCTTATATGTAGAGAGAGGGGGAGATAATTTCTAATCTTGTCAATCACGCCGTTGTGAAATCCGCAGCAGGGTTTCTTATAGCGTGAGGGCCAAGGAGAAGGAGGAGGGCCTGATCCCGGTTCGTGCAGAGCAGGACTGCACAAGAAAGGCCTTTCATTATTTTTCTTTGCAGTCTCCTCATTTCCTCGCCGAAAAAAACAACAATATATTTATTAACTAGACAAATATTTGACTGGGACAACATGCTGAAATGACCTGCGGACGCCTCCTCGTTCCCACCACGAGGGGCTCCTGCTCCCCCCGGCAGCCGCCGGCACGCAGCAGGGGCAGGGCCCTGCCCGCGCTCCCCACGCCCCGCTGCCCCCAGACCCTTCCACCCCCCGGAGCAGCAGGAATAGGGCACAGCCTCTCCTGGGTCCCCCGCTGGGAGGGATACCTCAGCACCCATGTCACCTGGATGGTCCTGGGGGTTTGTTTCAGCCCACGACTCCAAGCTCTTCACGTCCACTCCAGGGAACACGAGGCAGAAGGACGAGGGATGTGGCCGCCAGTAGTCGTGGCACCTATTTCCCCCGGTGCCCCCCAGGGCGCACTGCCTCTTGTTGGCCTCTTCCAGCCCCTAAAAAGAAACATCACCCCCAAACGTATATAATACGGACATTTTTTTAGCACCTGAGCACAGGGCTGTGTTGGCCTCATGTCTCCAGAGAGCCATGTGCCCACCGGGGTGGGCAGGGGAAGCTCTCATGCTGTGCTGGCAGCCGTGTCCCTGCAGGGTCACCCATTTTGGGGGGGGCAGCAGAGTTTTCCCAACGTGCTGCGACTGTGAAACTCTTAAAAAGACTTCTTTTTAAGACAAACCCCACCACCCACACTGGACCTCCGCCAGGCCATCACTCCCCAGCATAAGCAGGGGTTGCACCCGCCGAGCCCCCATCCCTGCTGCCAGAGCCAGGGGACGGCACCGCTCACCCCAATACGTGCAGGCTCCCCCCCCCCCGTGCCAGGGCCCTGCCTGTTCCATCCTCCCCGCCATGGGGAAGCGCTCCAATAGCGAGCTGCAAGCTAGAGAAACAAACAGAGCCTTTTTTCCCTGTTGTTTTTCCTGTTTGCCTAAGAAACATAATCTTCCCCCAAAATGAAAAAAATAATAATAACTTACAGGAAGGCCCCAAGCGTGAGCCGGTTTGTGTGCGATTTCAATCAAAACAGGCTTTAAAAAACAAATTCCTTCGATATTCGTCACATGTGTAAAACACATTAAAGGGGGACAGAGGAGCAGAGCCCTCGGGGTCCTGCTGACACCGAGGGATGCAGCGAGCATCAGCGGTGGCTTCTGCTGCTCGTCCCCATCCCCGGGGCCGGGGGGGGACGCAGGCACCCCCACCTTGGCAGGGACCCAGCGCTTACAGAGCAGCTTTTTTAACCACCACCTTATATTCCCCTCGAATCCCTGGCTCCCCGCACCCTGGTGGAGCCGAGGACGGCCGCGTTCCCGGCTCTGCTCCTGGCAGAGGTGGGCAGATGCCAGCAGCAGGCTCGCCGAGCACCCCGAGTCCCATACAACCCAACCTCGGCGGGTCCCAGCTGCTTTTTTTTGCCCCTCCTTACAGTGGATTACTGCTTATTTGCACATAGGCTAACACAAAGCGACTGCCACCGAGAGGAGCACCCCCTGCCTCCCCGGGTCACACTTTCCCTGGCAGGGTCTCTCCTCTCCGCCGGAGCCGCGGCCCTCGCCGCACCGTGCCGTAATCATTATCCCCGGCGTAACACTGCCCGTTTTCTGTGGGTTCCTCTGCTTTTACGAGGTGTGATGGGGAAGGAATGCTGTGTACAGTTTAATTAGGGACTAAGTGCCGTGGGGGGGAGTGGAAAGCAGCAGAAACCCCGGGCACTAGCCCTGGACACTCAATACCCTATTAAAGCAGCCCCTTTGATGTCTGCTGACGGCCACCACTGCGCAGCCCCGGTGTCCCACCGCGCACGGCTGGGACCGGGGGATCGGTGGCCGGGGTCTGGCCACGGGGGCTGCGTGACCGGGCAGCGCCTGGCCCCCACCACGACCCCGGTGCACCCCGGGCTGAACTGGGCAGCCTGCTGAGCCGGGATGAAAGTCCCCAGGTGTCACCTCGCAGAGCTGCGGCCGGGACAGGCAGCACCTTAGGCTTGGTTCCTTCCCCGGGGATGGAGCTCCACTTCCCCCAGCTTCATTTTCTGCTTTGCTATCTCATCCAAACACATCTGGGAGCAGCAACCAAGTGGGAGCATGGCCAGGCCGTGGGAGAGCAGGAGGACAACGTGCTGTCCCAGCTGGTGGCTGCACCTCCAGGGCACGGCGAGGGCTCTCCTGGCCGCTGGGCTGCCCTGCCTGGCGCTGAGCAGCTGCAAGGAGAGGGGTTTGGCCTCCTGGCACCCTTCAGAGCAGACCCCAGGCCAGCCCAGGAGGCCACAGCGGGATGGTTTTCCACTCCGTGGCAATGCACAGTGCCCGGCGGTGCCTGTCCCCAGCACCGAGGTGCCAGCGCCCAGCTGTGCCAGGCAATGGGGGGACCCCGGAGCTCTGCTCCCACGTCCCGGGGCGGGTGCCTGCTCCTCGCCCCATGACTCACGGCAGCGGCAGCGCCCGGCACAGGCTCCCAGGGAGGCTGAATCAGTGCCCCGGGGGCAGGATGGGCCCTTCCCCTCCCCTGTGCCGAGGAAGATGTCATGACCTACGCCTGCTCCGTCTCCAACTTGTTGCGGGCTGCAGGTACATGTTGTGAGAACGAGGGGGGCTGTGTCAGCGTTGGCTCATCAAGCCTGGGCTGCCACAACTTGTGATGAGATGCAGTGGCACGCTGGGGGGTGAGGACACGGGGGGTCCCGGCTGGGAGAGGCGACACAGCCAGCACAGCACCTGCACCAAGGAGCTGAGCCTGGCGTCACGTACCGGCCTGCCCCATGGGAGCAGAGGTGCACAAAGCCCCTCTGCAGCACCCAGGGCCTTGAGGTGCTGTGCACGGCACAGGCTGGCTGAGGACACCTCTGGGGACAGGCTGGAGGTGACCTCCCTGCCTGGCCGGCTGAGAGCTTCCCCTTGGCCTCGGCGAGGCTGCTCCATGGGGTGCTGCCTTCCCCGGCGGGGCCGGGGCTGAGGGCAGGGCTCAGGGTGCACGGTGCAGCCGCGGCAGCACCCTCCTCGCCACGACGCCTTCGCTCTCGGGGCTGCTTCGAATTACAGAGGCAAAAACCTCGCTTCTCTTCCTCCCGGGCTGGCGGGGAGCCGGCAGGGAAGGGGGTGTTTCTGCTGGCAGCACTGCCAGCCATCAGGGGAGTTACAGACACTTCATAAATATCCGCTGGTTAAGAGCTTTCAGGCTGGAGAGGGCCGCGGCGGAGGGCAAGGGGAACTCAACGCCCCCCACCAGGAGCCCGACGCAGGGCGAGGGAGCCTCCTGCTCCCCGGGAGGCCGCCGGGACGTGTCGGGAGAGCCCTGGCCCGGCTGCACGGGGCTCTGCTCGTGCTCCGCGTGCTGGGGGAAAAAACTTGGGTCCTGCACAACGCGCCCACTTGTAACCCACCTGCTTTTTCACTCCTTCCTCCCTCCCGAGCTGCGGGATGTGCGCCCTCCTCTCCGGCTGCACAGGTGCTCACCCGCCCCGAAAATAATCCCCCCTCGGGTCCCCAGCACCGGGGTGACCCGTGGAAGCGGAGATGTGAACCCGGCACACACACACACGCCTCCCCTGCTTAGGACAACTTTTAAGTAGGTCAGAGCCTGGGTTTAAGCTGCCTGACAGTTCCCCTATAAAACATACCTAGTTTAATGCCCTGTATATTTTTTGTGATGTGAAATAGGAGCAGTTTATAGGGGCGGTGCTGGGTAGCAGATGTTATTCCCATGCTGGGGGAGGGCAGCAGTGGGGAAAGTGACTGCTGCAAATGAGCTGGTGATTGAGGTCGTTAAAGGCCCCTAACGGGGCGCGGAGGGGCCGGAGCGTGCTCCTGGGCCGCCCCCTTCCCCAGCGGGGCTGCTCCGTGAAGCCAGCGGCACCCCTCTACGTACAGCTCCCTACGGCTCCGGCTCCCAGAGTCCTGTGATTATAGGACAAAGGCGACTTTTGGCATCACTTTTTTTTCCTTCCTTTTTTTTTTTTTCTGAATGAAGACTGCCGCCTGTTTTTTTGTGGCTGTGGGATAAGAACAGATTTCAAGAGCAAAACCCTGCAGATCCAGGCACCGTGAGGCAGGCGTTACAAAAAGCACTCATCCCAGTGAAAAATCACAGCCACCAGATGCTCCAAAGCCCACCTCGCAGTGCCCACGTGCTTGGTGCCCGGCCCCTGCCCTGCCCAGGCTGTGGCTGCTGGAGCGCCCACGTCCCTGGGGGGCTGTTCCGAGACCCCTGGGGAGCAGGCGGCTGCTTGCTCCTCTGTGTCCCACTCAGGGATTCGGGGTCCCCACAACGCCGGGGTGGAGATAAGGGGAAAGCCCTGTGGCATCAAAGCTCACCCCCAGGCCATCGGGGCAGCTCGGACGGAGGTGCTGTGGCGAACCCTTTGGACCCCTGCACCTCCTGGGCTGCCTCCCTCCGGCCCACAGGAGCTCCCACGACCCAGGACGCCCGGCAGTGCTTTGCTCCCCTCCAACACCCCCTCGCCCCAGCTCGCCTGCCCCCAGCCCCACTCCCCCCGCATGCCTCCAGCCCCTGCGCACACGCTTTCTGACGAGGCAGGCGAGAGGCATGATTTAAACCTGACCTCTCACCCCGAGCTGTGTCTGCAATCAGACGAGCAAACGTTAATAGGCCGAGCCAGGCAGCGGAGCCCGAAGCCCAGATAAAACCCAGCCCCGACGACAATTCAATTTCCTTCCATGAGATCAACTTGCAGCTTTAGCAAAGCCACTTGTGAGGTCGCTGGACTGAAACAATCTGGGCTGGCAGGCACGGCCGCGCTGCCTGCAGCTGGCACCGCCGCCTCCTGCGTGGCAGCTCCCCAGCCAGCACCTGGGCAGGGCTGCCCAGCACCCTGCAGCACCCAGCACCCTGCAGCTCCCAGCACCCAGCACCCTGCAGCAC
>CM021700.1:1208641-1256258 GCA_011074415.1 Stictonetta naevosa
CCCAGCACCCAGCACCCTGCAGCACACAGCACCCAGCACCCAGCAACCTGCAGCTCCCAGCACCCTGCTCCCAGCACCCTGCAGCACCCAGCACCCTGCAGCTCCCAGCACCCAGCACCCTGCAGCACACAGCACCCAGCACCCAGCAACCTGCAGCTCCCAGCACCCTGCTCCCAGCACCCTGCAGCACCCAGCACCCTGCAGCACACAGCACCCAGCACCCAGCACCCAGCATCACCCAGCACCCTGCACCCTCCCGGGGGCTGCCTATCTCCCCGCACAGCCCCAGGAACTGATCTCCCACCTCCTTTCGTGCCAGGGGTTGGGAGCACACGGGAGTCGGGCGCCGTGTGCCTTGCAGGGAGGGCAGTTATTTCCAGGGGAGGTTTTCTCCGCACGTTTAACCCAGCGGGGCTGGCAGGCTGCCCTTCTCCCACAGCACCCGCAGGCACCACAGTCCCAGGCTGCCCGAGGCGCCGGGAGGCTTGCAGCACGCTCCCGGTGCTGGGACCATCCTGCCTCCGGGCCGGCCACACCGATCCCTCCGACGTGCATGAAACCCTTCTCCTCCTCCTCCTCCTCCTCCTGCTCAGAGCCGGTGTGTGCAGGGAGAAGGGGAAGGCTGGAGACCAACGCACAGCTGAGATGTGCTCTCTGTTGCGAGCAGCAGATCATGTCCGCATGAAAGGCACGATGTTGGCTTTTGCTTTCTCTTCCCTCTTTTTTTTTTTATTGTTGTTGTGCTTGCTAGACTTTGACCTAGATAGCAAAGAAACTAGATGCGAGAGAAGGGGGCTGGGGCGCCAGCCAGGGCTGCAGCAAGCCGCATCCTGCCAGGGCACGGCACGGAGACACCGTGGGGTCTTCAGGAGCAGGAAAGGAAATTTCTGCAATACCCACACCCAGCGCCAGCAGTGCACCGGCCTTGCCGTGGTTCCCGGGGCTGCTCCCAGTAACCACCCGGCACCACTTCCCAGCCCTGATGCACAGCTCCTGCGTGTCCCCTGGGTGCCACCACGGGAGCTGCGGCCCCAGCTCAAGCCCCTCACCCTGGGTCTCAGCCCCACAGCGCCCATACCCCACAGCTGCCCCCACACGTCCAGCCCCCGATCTCTGGGTGGGAATTGCCATTACTGGTGCGCAAGCCCTGCTAGATGCCTCCAGTGTACAACCTGCTGTCACCGATTTCCAGCCCACCGTCACCAATTTGCAACCCGTCTCTGTCGGCTGAGCGCACACGGGGGTGGTTTATTAAAAGAAGCAAATCTGCACAAAGAAGCTTCTACTCTACACGTGCACCTCAATAACCACAGGAAGGCCGAATGTAAAAATAATCATCCGAGGTCTCGGCCCTGCATCTCCTGCATCGGCACTCACCGGTTTGCTCGGAGATCACAAACTCCCCTGTGTGCCGCATGCACAGCTCCAGCAACCCCGGTCTCAGGGAAAAGATTGCTCTTAATTCCCCGAAGCCAAATCAGGACACGACACAGCCCATATTGTTCCAATTTACACCTCCTTATGAGTTTCCTCAGCTCCCTTTATAGTCTCAGTCTCTGTGCTGTGACTCTTCCCCATTTCCAGTCACCCAGGTCTGGGGGCCCCTGGGTCCCACGGCCCCCCCGGACCCCCGCAGCCCACCCGCTTCCAACCCAGGGGGCTGCATGGACGGAGCCCCCAGCCCCTCGCACAACGCCCTGCGTGGCAGCAGCGACCAAGGCAGGGGGAGATGGGGGTGGTGGCCTTGGGGGAGCCCCCCGGGGACGTGCCGGGGGTGGTGAGGGACCAGCCAAGTGCGCTGCTCGCAAGGGCCTTGGCGGAGAGCTGGGCTCCAGCCTCACGCGGGATGCTCGCCCTGGGCATCCCAGCTTCATGTGTGGCAGGATTTTTTCCCATAAGACGTTACAGACTTGGTATTTTGATGGAGGGGATATATATATTTCTTTTTAATGGAACATGAGGATCTGATGAATGAGGCAGCAGCCTCGAATAACCCCTGGCTTGGCGTGAAGGCAAGCCCTGGCTGCTTGGGATAAACACGAGCCCTGAGGAAGAACCCTCTCCGCAGGCCGACGCAGGGGTGCTGTGGGTGGGATGCAGGGGTGGCAGCAGGGAAGCTGTCCCACCCTGCAAGCACCCATCCCTGCACCCCATGTCCCACGCCAGCCCCAGGAGCAGACCCCACATGGGTGGGCACGGGGGGGACGCCTCCTTCCCCAGGCCGTGCTCCCCCTGGGCTGGCACCCTCCACCCTGCCAGATGAGGGGTGTTTAAATGGAACTGCACTAATTGTCCCAGATGTGGGGTTCACCCAGGTGCTGCCTTGGATGGGGGGCTTTGGGTTCGTGCTCGTGGTGCTGGCACAAACCCACCTGGGACCCAGGCAGGGCAGCCACGGGTGACCCTGCGCCCCTGGGACCATCCCGGACACAGCAGCAAAACGAGCCAGGGGAGAGCCAGGGGCGCAGGCGTGCCAAAAGCCCTCCTCGTGAAAGGCCATTTATTCTCAGATTCAATCCGCTGGCTTAAGGGATCTGATCTGGTATTTTCTGCTGTTAAACAGCGGCTCCTGCCATGAGATGGGAATGAAGAAATCCAGAAAAGGCTTCGTTGAGCCCAGTGTGTGCGCAGGAGGGCTGCACTGGGCGAGCCCAGCACCCACGGGCAGAGCCCTGGTGTCCCCTGAGGGGCAGTGACAGCAGTTTCCAGCCCTCTCTGGCGCATGAAGGAGTTAACGCGGTGAAATCCTCACCTCCTCCCCAGAAGGGCTTCCAGGGACCAAATCCTATTAGAGTGACACGTACCTGGGGAGCGGTGGGGAGGGCAGCCATGCAGCAAACCTCGGCGGTTTGCTACTTCATTTTTTTTCCCAGGACCAGACAGCTGCTGGTGGAGCCGCCAGAGAGCAGCCCACGGGCTGGAGGAAACCCTCACGGCCCAGGAGCTGCTTTCCTGCTCTGAACGCCATAAAGGGTGGCCTTGGGGACAACAGCTCAAGCGTGCATTGCTCCCCTCGAGCCAGGATGGCACAGAGAGCGAGGGGAGAGGCAGATGCACGCGTTTTGGAGAGCTCTGGGCCAGCAGACTCACGGCACCCTGGTGCTGCCGGCGTGCCTGAGGCTCAGCCAGCCCCAGCAGGGAGCCACAGCTCGCCCCGGCCGAGCAGGGAGGGGAGAAAAAAGGAAAAAGGGAGAAAAAGGAGATCGATTACCCCGGGCAGAGGCAGGAGGAGTGGGGGCGGCTGCTTGCCGTGGCGCAGAGCCTGGTGAGACCCGTGCCTGGGGAAAGAGCTCGGCAAGGAGGCGGCTGCTGGGCTGACGGAGCGGGGCCAGAGGGTTGGGTTGTGCGGGGTAACGGAGACCTGGAGGGGAATTGGCAGCAGCAGGGCAATGACACGGCCCTCTGCCGGAGAAAGGAGCCCTCCTGGTGGGAGCCAGGTGGCACGGCCCCCCCGGCCCCGACCCCGGCCTCTCCAGAGCAAAGCCACAAGCACGGCCCTGTCTGTGGGATGAAAGCCACCCGCCCTCGCCCTGTCCCCAGAACAGCTCTATGGGGTGCCAGCAGCTGGGGGACCGCCACATCCCGCACGTGCTGCCTGCGGCCGGGCTCTGGCACGGGGAGCAGCTGCGTCCCCAGGCCGTGGCACGCTTCCCACCGGGCTGCAGGACCGGCGGCACTGCCAGCGGGTCGCAGCCGGAGGCAGGCTGCGCGGCTCCGCTGGAATGTCAGGGACGGAGGGGACAGATGGTCCGTGTCACTCAGGGAGCCCCGCGCTCCTTGGCCCTGTCCCCTCGCAGCCTGCGGGGATTTGGGGCAGCTGTCGGGGCGGCGGGGGGGGGGACGTGGGGACAAGCACCGGGGCCAGCCACGCGCGGCGGTGCTTGTGCGGGACCAGCCTCGGCCGTGAACACACCGCCACGGGCCTGGGCACGGCGCAGGGGGTGGCAGCACCGCTGTCACCAGTGCTGCTCCTGTGCTCGGCATCACTGCAACAAGACCCGTGGCCTCCTTCTGGGGGCTGGCACAGGGCATGGTCCAAGTACCCTGGAGCACCAGGACCCATTGTGCAACCTGTCCCTACCCCAAACTGGGTGCCACCAGCAGGGATCTTCTTCCCCGGGGGGAGGAAGGGTCTTGGGACCAGGCGTGCTGTCCGGAGAGCACAGCCCGTGCTCGTGCACACCACTTCACTTCTGGAAACTCGCGGTTTTTCCAACGCCAGCTCCAGCTCCTGCCCCCCAGCAGAGCTGCTCTGGCCGTGAGCTCCCTCCTGGCACCGAGACCCGTGAGATGGCACCGGACCAGACCCCGTTCTGCTCCCCAGCCCAGGGAACAGTGGGTGACTGGAAAGTGGTTTTACTTAACCACTGTATCTGGAGGTACGGTGATCCAAGAATAGAGTTTATGCACAAAATTGGACTCCTCAGTCAGGGTATATAGCACCAGCACAGCAACCGCTCCCATAAATCATGCGTCATAAATCTCCGATAATGCATAACCTGCACGCTGGCTGCAGCTCAGCTCCAGGTAATGGCTCAGAGAGGAACCGAACTTGGCGGCACCGTGGAAATCAGGCAGGACAGACGCATTCAGACCTCCTGCAGCTGCCCCAGGATGCCCGGCCCCTGCTCACCGCGTCCAGCAGAGCCCCGCAATCCTCCCTCGTCCCCAAAGGGAAGGGAATGCTCTGCCCTGCCCCTCCCCGGCATGGCTTATCCACAGGGTCTCGGCTCAGCAACCCTCGTCCTCTGCTTTTTGCCTTCTTCCTCAAGCCCCAGAGCAGAAGCCCGCCTTTCTGAAGAACCGTGCTTTATTTGGTGGTGCAACGCCCTTCGTTTACTGGTTGCAGCCAGCCTGGGTCAGAGGCAAACCGTGACATAAGCCCCAGATTTTTAACTCCGGCCTGGCTGCCTCGAGCAGGAGCCCATTTGGACTCCATCGTCCCCAACTCCCCTGGGCTCCCATCCAGAGGCAGACATCACCTCCCCGCGCGCTCCAAGCAGGGCTCAGGAACAGCTGCCGCTCCTCACTGACCAGCCAAGCACAAAGTCCGGCACGGGAAGGCCGGGAGGAGGCTGACGAGGACTGCGTCCTGCCCTGCCACAAGCAGGGGAGGGCAGGACGTGCCCGCGCCATGGGAGGCAGCGCTGTGCCTGGTGCCAGGTGTTTCCATGGGGCAGCCTGCAGGCATGGTGCCACGGGACAGAGCACGAAGTTTCCAGGCAGGGGAGGCCCAGTTATCGCTCCCCACCCCGGGCCACCATTCCTGGCTGGTGAGCAACGCCGACACTTGGAGCCCAGTGTCAGGAGAGTCCTTGGAGGGCTCGGTCAGAGCATCCAAATGCCGCAGTTTTCATCCAAGGGTTCACTTAAGCCCCTTTCAGCTTTCCAGCTGTGCTGGAAGCCCTGTGAGGTTCCTGTGGCATCAGATTCCCATGAGTGCTCTCCCCTGCAGGCACTTAGCTGTGCTCGAGCTGCTGCGCTGCCTGCTGCTCACACCACGAAGGAGCCAGTTTATCCCTCCGTGGCAAAACTGAGGTTCACCCCTGCCTGCTCCTCTTCAAGGTGCAAGAAGAGCACCTCTCCTTTGGTGCCCCCTCTCCGCGGTGCAGTTGCCATGCAACTTATCCTCCCCAAAAAACAACGCACCCCCTCTGCCTGTGGCACGTAGGGCTTTATTAACAATTCATCTCAGCGGGGTGCACTGTGCCCAAATCAAGCCCAGCATCCCGCAAGCCATAGCAAAGGAGAGGATCTCTGGTGGTCCCCAGGACACAGGAGCGGGCATCCCCTCTGCAGCTGTGCTCAGAGCACGGAGCCAGGGCTGTCACTGTCCCCAGGGCCGTCACTGTCCCCAGGGCCGTCACTGTCCCCAGGGCTGTCACTGTCCCCAGGGCTGCCGGTCGCCCCGAGGAGCAGGAGAGCTGAGCCCACGGCACCAAAACCCAGATGGAATGTCCTTTCCCCGCCGCCTTGCACGTATTTGTTGTTTTTTATAACGCGAGGTTAGACTGTTTCCATCCCGACTTCCAAAACAAATCACATTAGCATCCACGGCATCACAGCAGGGCGAAGCAGAGCAGCTCGGCGGGGGCTCCGCCAAGCCAGAGCACGGCCAAAACTGGGCGCAGTGGGGATGGCCACCTCACCCAGCTCCCTCTCGCCAAGGCTCCTGCTCATGTTCCTGCTGGCCGGAGCAGCACCGTGCACGCAGGGTGGCACAGCCCCACGAGGGACATCGGCCACCCCGGGGTGTCCCCGCAGCGTGGGAGGAGGAGTTTGTTATTCCCCCGTCAGGCAAATAAATGGACACTCGCAGTGCAAAGCTCATGGCTCCTCCGCCAGATGTGCCCCGTTGCTGTTATCATGTAATATTAATCAGAAAGGCCTGTGTGTAATTTTGGAGTTTTGATTAGAGAAATCTCCCTTACAATAATAATCACGCTGGGGCCTGTATAAATACCAACGGCTCCAGGTTTGTTGGCTGGATAAAGTGGCATGTTGATTGCTCGGCTCGCCTGTTCATCAATCACTCAGCGTTGCCCCCACGTTCGCTGTCCTCCCGGAGAGCCCCCTTCGTCCCCGCTGCCCCGGTGCTGCCGGTTCATTACGAGCCGCCCCCCTCCTCCCCTCGCGCCCCGTCCCGACGCCGTCCCCGCGCTCGCTCTCTTCCCCCTTCCTCCTCGCCTGCTCCCTGATCCCTGCATTCATCTCGGATTATATAAAGTTTGGCTGCCTCGAGTAAAATAAATTGCAGGCTTTTGAAGGGCTGGGGCTCTGTATATTTTTACGGTTAATGAATCTTCCTGTTTGAGTTTGGAAGATGGGAACTTTGGTTTCCAGCTGCCATGTGCAGCTCTGGGCCAGTTAAACCAGCGGGGGCTGGAAACATCGCCCCTGCAGGGGACACCGCTGGGCACGGCCGGTGCCACCCTCCCTGTGCGGTGACACCGCCGGTGAGCCAGCCTGAGCCCCGAGCATCCCCAGCACGTCACACTGTGCATGGCACCGGGATAAAGCAGGAGCAGCTCGTAAGTGTGGGGAAGGAGAGCAGCCACCGCGATGCTGCCGGGAGCTGGTGCCCTGCCCAGCGCGGTTCCTAGCCCTAAAGGTTGACACCGGCTGAGCACAGACCCTTTTTTTTCGGTCATCCAAGGGGTGGAAGATGACGCACGCAGCCCTGCCCCATCTGCATGGAGCGCAGCCCCGTGGGGCCACGAGGGAGAAGCTTTGCTAGGAGTAAAAGCGAGCCCTGGGCTAGCAGCTCGAGCGTTTGCCCGGCTTCTCCTCGCCCTCTCAGGGCCGCCTATGGGCAAACTGCTCCAGCCCCTAATTTATTCATCATTGCGACTGATTCATCATCTACTTTTTGCGTCTTGTTTCTTGGCCTGTAGATTATCCGCCAGCAGTTTGTTGAGCATATTTGACATGTGAAACTCAAGCTGTGTTTACTTGTAGTTCATGTACCATGGCGTTTGGGTTGGCCGCGTGCCACCGGCCACGTGGTGCCTGCGCCGCGCGCGGGTTGGCGGAGCGGGGCTCGCCGCCGATGCTCGCACGCCCCAGCGCCGCGCTCGCCGGCTGCAGGCGCTTCCCCCCGCTCCCCTCTCGGTGCAGCGAGCAGGGAAGCCCAACCTCTGGGAGAAGTCGGTGTGTAAGATCCCATACAATGCAGGGGCAGCGCTGGAGGAGAAGAGGTGGGGGGCTCGCCAGCCCCGCAGACAGGACTGGCTTTCTTCCTCCGCGTTTTCTGAGCACAGGGGGGTCTCCAAACATGAATTTCCACTCTCGCTGCATATCCGTGACCTCGAGCAGAAGAAAGGAAAGCTTTCCCAGCCCCACGTCCCGCAAAGAGCCGGAGGGGTGCCGTGCCCTGGTAGTGAGCACAGAACCAAGCCCAGGGCTGGAGGCGGGCAGAGTCCACGGGGCAGAGCCGGGGTGCGCGGCTGACCCCGCCGGGAGGGGAGCGCAGAGCCCCGCGGACGGCTGGGTGACATGCGTGTGACAATAACCCCATTAGCGTGCACACACATCAGAGACACGCTCACGCTGCGGGAGGAGCAAAAAAAAAATGAGCCCTTTCTGTCCGATGTGCTGCAAAAATATGTATTTGATTTTCAGATGTGAAGCTGGAATTGCATCCAGATGGACTCGGGGTCACACTCCCTGACACTGGCTTCCCATCACTCTGATATTGAATGCAGATATGGTTTATGCAGGCAGCTGACAAATAGAGCACGGTGTTGTTTGGGGGGAGGTCTGTATAATCCACGTCCCCCAGCAGCCCCCATTGTGCCCCCTCCCCAGCTCCCTGACACCCCACTCTGCCTGGGGCTCCCCGCATGGCCCCGAGCTCGTCCCACCAGGACAGCCGAGTGGCCCAGCCATGTCCCCGTGGTGGCAGCCACGGCTCCTGCACCCCTGCTGTGCTCCCCTCCCCATCCCTACATGAAGACGGATGCAGCACCCAGACGCAGAGCAAACTTCCCCAGCCACCAGCATCATCCTGGACCCCAAACAAACGCAAACTGGGCCGCAGCTGGGTAAGAACAAACATTTAACAACACGGCGAGATTTGTGGGGCTTAATGTGTAGTATTAAACGTGGCAATAAAACTATACAGCTATTAATGGTGTCATTCCAGCGCTGAGGGCCTCGGGCAACTTCAAGGCTTGCTCTTGTGTTTCACGTTGTCACCATGATTTGTTGATGGAATTACAGCCACTTTATAATAGGAATAATAATAATAATAACAGCAATAATAATAACAATAGGAATATATTTTCTTGCCATACAATTCCTCCCAGTTCCCCAAGGGTGCTTTAAATCAGTCCCGCTGGTGCTGTCCCTGCAGGAGGGGCCCTGCCCTGTCCCTGTCCCCCTGGGAGCTGCAGCCACGAAGGAAGGGACGTCGTGCACCCTGCGTGTCCCCCGCGCCTGGGGACAAGCAGACACAGCGGGACAGGAGCTCATCGGGCGTGCACAGCCCCTAACGCTGTTTGGGGAAGGTTGCTTCTCTTTTTTTGCTGGTTGTTGAGTTGTCCGGGAAAGGATCACTGTTTTCTCAAATGTATTCATTATCCAAAATTATTTGGGGCCTAACATAGGGGGATCTTTCCACTGACTTAGCTGGGTTTTGGATTAGGCCCTTAATGAATAATTTCTGCAAATAATTCTTGGCCTGTGTCTTGTTCACAGGCAGTTTACTGCAAGAATTCAAAAGTCAAGCTGCTTTATTGGCCGTATAGGTCATATGGGATTATTTCCGTTCCCCGAGCAGATGACTCTGAGCACTGAGTCTTCAGTGCACACATTTTGTATTAATTCAGAATTTGCTTTCTATGAATATTTTACAAGAGTGCCTTAAAACTCGCTGTTTCCATGGACATTCCTCCTGGTAACTCGGTCTGTTTGCGTGAACGTGAACCCACGGCAAACAGGGACGGGGCACGGGGAAGCAGCGGGCATGGGGAGCTCGGCCGAGGAGCTTCAGAAACACCAGCACAAAGCAAAGAGCAGGGCCTGCTCCCGGGGCTCGCCCAGCTCCGTCCCTCCACCCCTGCAGCACCTGGCCTGCTGGCGTTTGCTCCGGAAAATGGGGATGTCGGGACCCCAGGCATGTCCCCCCCTCCTCTGCTCCCCCCTTGGGAACACAAGAAAGGAGCAGGGCACCGTCACTTCTCCTCCTAGACAGCCCCGAGCTGGGTTCAGCCCTGGTTATAGCAGCAGAAACCCAGCCCAGCCCAGCCCCGGGAGCATTTACCCCACTGCAGACCAAGGAGGGATCCGTCCCGCAGCGTGCAGGCTGTCAGGCCCATCACCTTCCCGGGAAGAAAGCGCATTTCCTCGCCGCCAGGGAGCGAGGAGCCGAGTAACGGGGCGGTCTCTGCCTGGTGAAATGTGCATCGCATTTGGGCTGAGATTCTAATAGATTCTGATGCGTTTTTGTTTTTTTTTTTTCCTGATTTGTACCAGGCCATCTGGATTTGTTTCTGTGAGATGCTGGTTTAATACACTTAAAATTTCCCATTCAGTCTCATGCACCAAAGAGAGGGGGAGGGGGCAAATGAAAAGCAAATTTAATAACAGAAAGACCTGAAATCTATTAAATATACATTAAAATACATTTGGTTTCCCAGTGGGTGCAAAGTGCCATAACGTTTTACTGGGTTTATGACGCTGGCAGAGGCTCTGAATGAAAACGGAGCGGAGAGTCCAGGGTCCCTGCTCAGTAGTTCACGGTGGAGAGAAAGAGTCGCCTGCAGTTTGCTAACGCAGCAAAAACGGAAAAGGCTTCTCGGGTAGATCCGCAGAGAACGCGTTTCACATGTGTTTCCGTTAAGGATGTTCACTAAACCTGACCAGCGAGAGCCGCTCAGGTTCTCAAGTTATTTGGGACTCTCGCTCTCCCTCTCGTGCTGCAGCGTCGGCAGGGCCCCTCGGCGTCCGTGCAGGACGGCGATTCAAGCCCTGGGAGTGCCACAGCTCCGTGCAACGTGCTGCACCCTCATCAGACGAAATCCCCCCGCGCGTTGCGTGGCAGAGCCTGGAGCCATGCCACGCAGCCCGTGCCACCCGTCCCTTCCTGCAGGCACAGCTGCCAGCATGGGGCCCCCGTTCCTCCCTGCCTGGCACCTCCTAACAAAGTGCTGGTCCTGACGAAGCGAGGTCCTGCCAAGGGGCTGGGACAGACCCCGGGTCCGTCGTCCATCCCTGGAAGGCTGGGACAGGAGGAGGGGGCTGTCCCAGGTGAGCTGCTGTCCCCTTAGCAGAGCCCACCCCGCTGTCAGTGCATGGACCTGACCCCCTGCATTTCAGACATCTGCATCCAGCGGGAAGGAGCTTTTCTTGGCATCATTCTGCCTCTCAGCCTGGTCCCAGTCTGCACATGGTAGAGCAAGTCATGAGAAAGTAATAGGAGGAAATACATGCACTTGCAGCCACCCAGGGCTTCAAAAAAAAAAAAAAAAAAAAGCTTTGTTTGCACTTATCACAGGCTCCAGCTGCTCCTGCTTTGATGTAGAGCGGTTCATGCACCCAGGCACCGAGCCTGCTCTGCAGCAGTGCGCGCGTGGCCAGCGGGGTGGGGCACACGTGTGTTCATGCGTGTGCAAGGGCACATGTGTGCAGTGGGGGCTGAGCGTGGCAAGGGGCATGTGCACTGGGAATGCAATGCCCAGGGCTGGGGGTGCCCAGGGCATTGGGTGCCCAGGGTTGGGGGTGCCCAGGGCTGGGGGTGCCCAGGGCTGGAGGTGCCCAGGGCTGGGGGTGCCCAGGGTTGGGGGTGCCCAGGGCTGGAGGTGCCCAGGGCTGGAGGTGCCCAGGGCTGGGGGTGCCCAGGGCTGGAGGTGCCCAGGGCTGGGGGTGCCCAGGGCTGGAGGTGCCCAGCCGTGCACAGGCAGCAGCAGCACGGCTGCGTGTGTTCCTGCAGCCCCGTGTCAGCCCCGCTCCCCGCCGAGCCAGCAGCAGATGTTCGGGGCAGCGCGAGCCAGCACTGGGCCAGCTTTCCATGCTGGGAAGGAGACTCCTTCCTCTGCCAAAGTCAGGACAAAGCTTCCCCCAAGATAGGGTTAGCCAGCAATACGGAGATAATGGGAAGATGTTAAGGCAACACAGCTGGCAACCATCAGCACGCTGCTCTGCGTCGGCTGCTGCAGCCCGTTGCTTCATTGTTCTGGAGGGAAGAGAAATGCCGACCTCTGGCCGGCCGCAGAGCCAAGTTCGCTGGGAGGGTAGGGAACAGGAACAGGACAGGCTTCAGAACGAAGACCAAAACACAGCCTGGATGGGTCACAGATGATTAATCTCGCAGGGAGCCGCTCTCCCAGCTCCAAGAGCTACACGAGTCCCAGCACTAATGAGCCGGTGGGTGAATTCCCCCGCACGGGCTTTAACGATGAGCTGGATGGGAGCCAGCCCTCCCTCTCCCCGTTCCCACAGCCACCCCTACCAAACCCCACCAAGCCCTGCTGCCCTGCTTGGCCATCACAAATCCCACCTCGCTTCAGCACCAGACTTGGGAAACGAGGTGGAAGGTGACAGGGCAAGGAGGCAGTTACTGGGGTGGCAATGGGGGGCTGGGCTCCCTCTCCCTTGCCCCCCGGGCAGCCCTCCATCAGCCAAGCCTCGAGCAGAGCTGCTGGCACTGCATGTCCCGAGCACCCCTGTCTCCAGCTCATCACCCACGTGCTGCAGGTGCCCCTGGGCGCTTTGGGTGCCACCGACCCAGCAGGCACACCTGCAGCCGCCAACCCTGTCCTGCCTCTTGGCTTGAAAACCCCCAGAATTTCCTCTTCTGCAGCCGGCAGGACAGAGCTCAGCCCTTGCTCGCTGCACGCAGGGAGGCCACGGAGATGAGCGTAATTCTTGGCTGCAGCCACAGAGGAGGAGGCAGAAGCGCTGCTACCCGGCCACCTGGCACGAGGAGCCCGCTGCAAGGATGCTGCGCTCAGCGCTCCCGCCCGCGCTCCCAGCCGGAGCAGGGGAACTTGGACAGGGTTCAGAAAAGAGCTGGGAGTGAGTCAAGACAGCGGAAAATATGCATTACAGTGACAGAGCGAAGAAGCTCCGGCTGTTTAGTTTATTGAGGAGACCAAGAGGTGGCTTGCTCACGGTCTATGAGCATATGCATGGGGAAGAGATTTCTGATAGCAGACGGCTCTTTAATCTAGCAGGAAAAGGCATTACAACATCCCTCGTTGGAAGCCGAAACAAGACAAATCCAGATTAGAAATAAGAAGCACATTTTTAGCAGTCAGAGCAATTAAGGTTTGGATTGTATCCCCAGGGACAGAGTGGGATCTCCATCACTCGAAGTCTCTTAATGGAGACTGAGTATCTTTCTAAAAAATATGTTTCAGCTTGAGCAAAAGTTGGGAGGTTTCTGCCAAGGCAGCGGCCTGTGGAATGCAGGAGGTCAGCCCGGCCGGTCGCAGAGGGCCCTTCTGGCCTGAAAATCCATGAACTGTGCTCGAATTTTCTGATATGGGCAAAAAAATGCCCATGCTGGAGCATTTACTGCCCTGGTCATTGGGTTTTGCAGGTCCTGAGGTGCTGCAGCCCATCCTGCTGCCCGAGGCCACCACGGCAGGTCTCTGCCTTGTGAGATGGGGGCTCACAACCCAGCCGCCTGCCCACGGAGAGGCAAACCCGGGAAGAAAACCCATCACGGCTAGAGGAAAGCCAGTGCAGAATTGTTTCCTTCTTAATTAATTTAATTCCGGTTTTAACGGCTGTTCTAAGGCAGCTTTTAGGCCCTAACAAAAGGAGCTTTAGTCTCAAGGAGTGGTGACTGTTATAAAAGGGGCAGGAGAAGGTGGGAAGCCCATGGGACTTCGTTAGGAACACGAAGCCTGATGGCAAAGCTGCTGCTCGGCACGGCTCAGAGCGAAGCCTGCCAATTAGCACGATCCTCAAAAAAAAACCCCACCTCATTCCCATCATAGCCCCTCAGTAATGCTGAAGGAGCAGGGAGAGGAGACGGGGGGCGCAGAGCCACCCTGCCCAGGGCAGTGCTCTGCTGGGACCCAGCACCTTGGTCCTGCACAGCACCAGCACCGTCCGTGGCCACTGCTCCGGTGAGGGGCATCCTTGGCCGGGCACTGTGCATGGGAAGCTCTCGGCAGGGCTCTGGGCTCTGCATCTCACCCCGTCGGACCCCCCTCAGGCTCCGGGGGTTCGGAGACACCGGTGCCCAAGGCAGCTGGTGGCTGGAGGGGCTGGCAGGGCCAAGGACGTCCACCGGCTGCGGCACGTCCTGCCACCAGCTGGGTCCTGCAGCTGCCGTGGGGACAGCAGCGAGGCGGCACACGTCCATAAACCCTTCCTCAGGGTGGGGGGGCACCGGGGGGACTCGGTGCTGCCTCGTGCTGAGCATCTGCGCCCGGGCAGCGGTGTGCCCCAAAGCATCCGTCTCCGCGGCAGGACTCGCCGAGCTGCGGCACGGCGGCAGCGGACAGACAGCAGGACAGGACGGCAGCCCGGCGGGTGGAAGCCGAGCCTGGAACACCTGCCACTTGGCCACGGAAACCCAAGAGATGGTTATGACCCCATCAGCTAAGAATCTTCAAGCATTTGATACTTTATTTAATTTAATGCTCCTCTCTCTCATCCTTAATTGCATTTATCGTCATTAAAATATCAACAGAAGAACCTGGCTCGAGCCCAGGCTCGCTGGTGCTCGTAGGAAATTTCCCATTTATTTGATGGATTTAGCTGATGCCCTGCCACCTGCTCTTGGCTCTGCCCTGCTCTGTTTGCAGAGGGCAAAACTTAGTCAGGGGTGAAGTAAGAGCCAAAAAATAGAAGCAAATCAACAGGGGCTCGGAAATTCAGCCATTTTGGAACAGGCTGAGCGGTCGCAGGGCAGGATGCAAACAGGCTTTCATGAGCTCGAGCCTGGCTGAACAAGGCATTTCTGGTGGCTTCTGTCCATCCGAGCTGCTAGTGCCCAGCGTTCACGGAGCCATTTTTCTCCCTCAAAAGGAGTAATAAATATGATTAAGTCTCCCAGCCGCTTTGGCACGCCTCGGATCTTGCAAGAGGCAGAAATTAGCGGCAGAGCAGAAAGCGGCACGATCCCCTTGCAGGTCACAGCAGGAGCTGAAGAAGAGGCAGGTGAGCTCCAGCTTCCCTCCCTGCCCCGAGCCATGCCTTCCCCCTGCCTCTTCTGCCAGGGGAGGAAGGTGCAGAAAATCCCCCTCTGTCCTTAAAGCCCGAGGGCTGAGCTGGGGCTCTGCCGGCAGACCACGAGCTGTGGCGGTGGCAGGGAGCGCACCGAGGAGGGGACACCCCAGCCGCAGGCGCGTGAGCGCGCACAGCACCGGTGCTCATCATGGGACGCCTTTTTCACCCACCCGTCTCCATGCCCGGAGAGTGCAGGAGAGAGCAACGGTACCTGCTCTGAAATATTAACAGTTATCCAATGCGACGGGGATGCAGGTTCGGGTGAGGCTACACCGAAAGGATCCTCCCCGAACGGGGCACCAGATCCCCGAGGACATACATCGTGTGCCGCGAGGACTCTGGCAGCGGCAGCGGAAAAATCCTGCACCTCGCCTGGGGATGTCCGCGGGGCCCCTGAGACGGGACAAGAGACGCGGGGATGACACAGAGAGGGAAGGAGGGCCAGCACAGCTCGCCCCTTCCCTTCGGGTAGGGCTTTGATTTCCTCCACATGACGAGTCAGCGGGTCCCCTCTGTTTCCTTCCCAGAAGAAAGACAATACATGTCTTCAGATTTCAGGCTTCTGCCCAGGGCAGCTCTGTTAACCAGAAAATAGGAGGCACGAAGCTACTTTGGGCTCTGAAATGGAAGCGAAAACCAGACGCATTTGCATGTGAACATTTTTGCTGTCTCTGGAGCAGCAGAAATGCCTCTCTGCGGACTTCTGTGGTTTCTTTCTGTTTTTGTGATGAAATATGTGGCACGGGGAGGGGTTCATTAGCAAAGCCCAGGGAAGGTCTTGCAAAGCCCTCAAGTTCTCCAGCGTGCTCTTACCGCAGGGAGAGCCAAAGAAAACTCCCTGGCCCCATTTCAGGATTGCCTCTCTTGCAGCGGGCCTCGAAACCGCGCGGGGAGGCCCGAGCCTCCCCCGTCCTGCCGAAATGCGCAGTTCTGCCCGCCCCATGTCCTGCCCCGGGGTGGGACACCCACAGAGGGCCACCACCCGTGGCACAGCCCGCCCGGCCGTGCCGGGGAAGGATGAAGACAGAGCTGGAGACGTCGGCTGCAGAGGACATGGTCTGCACCCCGCAACTCGCGGCCCCTCTGGATGGCGTTTGTCTTCCCTGCATCTCCAAAGCCCTTTTATTCCTCCCCCGGAGCTCACAGAAGGCTGCAGAGAGGTGGGAGCCTTCGCCTGGCCGAGGAGAGGGCACGGAGAAGCAGGGGCCAGGCAGGCCACGTGCCCGGTGGCATCTCTCGAGCAGAGGCAGGATGGAGACGCAGCCGTGCAGAAACGATCAGCCTGAAGATGTGTGGCACGGCACGGCATTCACGTGGCACGGCTTTCTTCAGCAATTCAGGCCACCCCGCATCACGGGTGGGCCCACGGGTGCGCTCTCCCTTGGCAGCCTGGCAGAACAAACCCAGGAGAGCGGGGGCTGAGGCAGGGGGTGGGGGTCTCCGTGTGCTCAGGGTAGGGAGATTTGGGTGGTGTGGGGGTGCTGGAGGAGAGGTGGGCTCCAGCGAGGGCGTCCTGCCCGTGGCACAGGGCAGGGGAGCCCTGGGGACAGCGGGGGGTGGCCGGGGCCACCCCACCGACAGCCGCTTGCAGATTCAGCCCTCCAGATGGTGGGGAGATAACTAATTACCCGCTAATTATTAATCAATTCCCTGTGATTTTATCTTAATTGGGCTCTTGCCTACCCAGCCTTGTGCAGCATCTCCCTGGCTTTGAGCGAGCGGCTGGGAGCCGCGGTCCCCTCGCTGCTGGGGTCTCCCCGTGCCCAGGTTGTGCCCCCCAGGCGGGGGGTGGTGGGGCAGGCAGCCGTCGGGAGCCTCGGGGTCCCTGCTGGGTGGTGCCCTGGGGCACGACCACCAGCTTTGTTTGCCTAAAAGAGCCCTCAAGCGCTTCTGCTGCAGAATGAATAATAAATACCTCCGTATAATCGATACCTGGCGGCTAGGTCAGGGCTGCCAGGGGGATGCGGCGGCATTGTGCCTCTCCTCCCCACCTGGGAAAGCCTCCCAGGGTCAAGGCAGGACATCACCTCTCCACCCAGGGCAGGGCTGGCACTGCTCTGCCACCCGTGTGTGTTGGCAGCCCCCCGTGCCAGGCGCCGGGGGGAGTCTGGGGGGGCTCAGGGACCCCGGGCACGTGCAGGTGACACAGGCTGCGCACCCACGAGGCACCTCACCGTGTCCCCACGGCGCCGAGGGAAAGAAACCCGGCCGGGGACTGCTGCTGAGATTTCCTCCCAGGAAAGAAAGGAGGGCTGCAATTAGCACGCGCAGGCTCTAATGACCCCCTGCAACAACTGCGGGCAGGGAGGAGGTGTGTGGAGGCGGGCGCTGAGCGCAGCAGGGCTGGGGGCTGCCCAGAGCCCCCCTGTTTTGGGGGCTGCGGGGGATGAGCCACCCCCTCCCCCCCCCAGGGCCCCGCGTGTGGTGGGGGAGAGCTGGGGGACAGCGGGAATCCCTGGGAAAATCTTTTACATGATTTATTCGTATTCCAGGTATTTCACTGCGTCGGCTGTAATTAAAGTTCAACATCTGAGGCAAAATAAGAGCAAAAATCTTCCAACCACTTTAAAGAGAGACTTTGAGAGAGGAAAGCAATAAAACATGCTGTGCTTAAACAAATCCTCTTTACCTTTCATCATTTCCCTTCACAGCCCTGGCTAATTATCAAAGCTATCTGTGTTTTGGGAACGGCCCCGCTCCTCCAGGTCCCTCTCCCCGCCCCGTCCTGCCTCGCGGCCCCAGTCCCTCCTGCAGCGTGTCCCAGTGCTCCCCAGTTCAGCGCCGGCCGCGCCGGGCGCCTGCCACGAATAACGGAGCCCTTATAGTCTGCGCCCCGGCCCCGCTGCCATTGTTCGCCGGCAAGAAATTCGCCCCCAAAATGATTTATTTTGAAAAATGCGAACAAAGACGGGGCTCTGACTTGGCTGCGGGGCACGGAGGGAAGGGAAGGGGAGGAAGGGCTGAAAGCCCCCATTGAGCGGGCCGATCCGGGCCGGCGCTGGGCCGCGGGCTTTGTGCGCGCCCCGTTCCCAGGCTGCCGGCCCCGCGTGGCCGCAGGCGCTTTCCCAGGACAGCGGCACCCGGAGCGTGAAGCAGCTCTTGTGGCAGCCACCGCCACCAGGACCCCTCGCGGGGCCACCACCGGGCAGGACCACCGAGCCCCGCGGCAGTGTGGGGTCGGCGGCGGCGCTGGCAGCACGCACGTGGAAAGGAGGTCTGGGGTGGCAAAGCCGGGCGGAGGGGACCACCGTCCTCCGAGGGGCTGTGCAGGTGTTGCTGGATCCAGTGGTCCGTGCTTCAAAGCGCCCACCCGATTCCCAGCAGCAGGGAAAACCTATCTCCCGCACCTGCTCGGAGCCCTGATTTATCTCCTCGCGCTTCCCCTACGGCCTGGCAGGGAAACAAAGAGGGGGAAATATGAGAACGATCACTAAAATAACGATCGCTTTAGTGCATTATCAAGTGAGATGGTTTCCCAGTGGCGAAGGGATGACGGAGTGAGGCCAGCGGGGCTTGCGGGAAGGCAGTGTGGCGTTCCCAAGAGGCTGGGGGGGCCCAGCTGAAGGAGGCTGAAGGTGCAAGCGGGAGATGCCAGGCAGGAGGGGAGCACACAGTGCCACCCCCCCGGTGACACGTCCCATCTGTGATGCACAGGGCGTCCCGCGCCCCAGCTCCGTCCCCCCTTGTTCGCCTGCTGCACTTTTCTCCTCCTCTGTGGGGAAAGGTGATGGGGGGAAACGTTGGAGTGCGATTTCCCTTTGATCCTGAAAGCAGAACCAGCTGCCTGCTTTGGGGTGCAGGGAGGCTGTGCTGCAGGGGGGAGCGCGTGGGACACAAATCAGAGTCAGGATACCCCTGGGAAGGGGGAACGTGGGCAGAGCTGCTCCCGTCCTGGAAAGCCTCCTTCCCCTTCACGCAGAAGGGCTCCCAAATCCATCACTGTCTCTTGGCTTGCTCGCCGGCAGATGATGGGGGGAAAAAGCAGAGCGAAGAGAAAATACACGCAAGCCCTCGAGTGCAGAGTTCACAGAGTTTCAGCAGCATCCGCAGCAGCCTGCCAGAGTCTGGGGATTTCCCTTCCCGTTTCAAAGCCAACTGCTCGAGTTGCTGATCCCAGCCCAAGCGCCTGCTCCCTGGGGAACGCTGGCCGCGCTCCACTCCGGCGCGGCCGGGCAGCGCACGTGGTGGGGGGGAGATGCTGCTCGCCCCCCAGTAGTTCCCCGGGACCCACGGCACGCCGAGCAGGCTGCCAGAGCCCCTGGTGCAGTGCGCCCCGAGGGCTCGTTCACCCCCCGGAGCCCCTCAGCCTTTCCAGGAGCCAGAAAGGGAGCTGGAAAGGTAAAAAGAGGCAGAAAGGGAGGAGAAAGGGGGACAGATGCAGAAAGGGAGACTATTTTAGGGTGGGAACCCGCTCCCGATGGTGCTGCCAACATCACCCATCCTGTGGGGTCCCCAGTGTCCCCAAGACAGTCCTGGGACAGCCTCTGGCCACCCGGCCACCCCCTGGCAGGCGTGCAGACCCCATCCCATGCGGGGTCCCTCTCCCAGGCTTGCCTTGGAGGCTGCAAAAACAGCCTGCCCCCCTGCAGCTCTCGTCACCCACCCCATGGCCCCCACACCGTGCCCATCCCCCAAATCCCCCACCAGCCGGCTCCGTGCCCGCGTTACTGGGACGCGCTGGGACCGCTCGCTGCACCATGGCGTGGGGGGGCTCCCAGCCGGCACGGAGCGGAAAGAGCAGAGGGATGCTGCTCTCCAAGTCAGCACGTTCTTTGGTCTGGGTCTCTTCTTTTTTTTTTTTTTATCCAGCACTGAGAGGCTTTTGGCAGGTCAATTCTGTGGCCATGCCAGCACGGCGAGCCGCTTGCCAGCTGCGTGCTTGCCACTGGCTGCCTTCTGGTTTGAGTTACCCGGGCTGGTCACATTCCAGTGTAAAGTGCATTTTTTCCCCTCTCTTCCCCTTCCCCCTAGCCCCCCTCGCAGGAGCCCCCTTTGATTTACTGCTCGTGAAAAGTTGCAGGACATGGCCCCAAGCTGCGGTTCAGGTAAAGAGCAGCGGAGCGGAGCACAAATTGCTGGGGATTAACCCCCCTGGGGAAACGGGGCCTGAGCATCCCCGCCACGGGACGCTCACGCCCTGGGATGGGAGCAGGAGTGCCGGCTTCCAGCCATCCCAAGAGGGGCTGAGCCCAAGTCCCGCTGAGATGTGCTGGGGAGAGCAGCGGGGTTCAGCATGTTTTTGGTCCCACCTCAAAGCATTTTCTCCTCTGCCCCCAACCCCAGAAGCGCAGGGTTTCCTCCGTTGGGATCAAAAGCCCCGCGGAGGTGTGGGGTAGCAGCTTTTCTTCTGCGCTGCAGGAGCAAAGTGCTCCCTGTGACACCCAGGGGAGAAAGGCGCTGGTGGGGAGTGCCAGGACCTCCCCCCAGTCTCTCCTCATCTTTTCAAGTTCCCCAAGTTACCTGCTCGTTGGAAATTTTCAGAGACTACGCACGTGCAGAAGCCAAGGAAAATAAAGCCATCTACAGCTGCGCTGAGGAGGGCGGAGGGCACGGTGCAACCTTAACCCAACCTCCTTTACCGTGGATGCAAACTGGAATTAAACCGTTTTCAGGATCCGTTCTGGCTTCGTAAGGAAACCCAGGAAAGCTGCGGCACCGGGCCCAGCAGCGCCGCACCGGCTGTGCCCCAGCAGGGCTGGGAGACCCGAGCAGGGATGCAGGCGTGCAGGAGCATCTCTGCCACGCCGAGCCGGTTCCTGCGCCACTTCCAGCCCATCCCTGCAGCTCCGAGAGGTCGGCGTCCTCCCACGATGCAGCCACACATCGGGATGATGCTTCAGAGCGTTTGAAATTTGACCACCGCTAAGGAAAAGATGAGGAAACTGAAAAAGAAAAAGAAAAAGGGCTAATGTGAAAATAATAAATTGCAAACATTCCTGTGGTGGAAGTGGATTCTCTGCCTCCTTTTATCCCTGCATATTGTCTTCGCAGCAGCCGTCTGTGAAATTGCACTGTTATTGAAGTAATTCTGGGGGTAATTAGAGTTAATAATTCAGTATTTTATTTCTATTCTCCAGTTACTGCAGGGGGAAAAACATACATATATATAATCCAGGGAGCAAAGGCGTGGTTTTCCTTTCCATGGCAAAAAATAGCCCTGTCTGGGTCCAATCCTTCCCGCGCCCACCCACGTCCCGCAGCGACGGCCTCCTGCCTGCTGCTGCCCGCGAGCACCGAGCATCGCATCGAGCGTGGCATGGCGTGGCATGGCATGGCATGGCATCGCCGGGACCCACTGTCCCTAGAGCCACCAGGACCAAGCCCCGGGGCCAAATGCATGTCCTGGGGGGGATTTGGGCTGCAGGAGGACGAGGGGACAGGGCCAGGCTGGGGCTGCTCCGTGCCATTCGCAAAATGCCCTGGGCTAGCCGCGGTCTTGGTGCACTTACCCCCTTGAAACATTAAGGAACTTTTCTGTTAAATTATTTGGAATTAAGTTTGGCAGCCGAGCCCGTTGGGAGGGATCGGATTGATTTCCTCAGTGAAATGAGTTTGGAGAGGACTCAGGCTGGCTCCTCGTGCTAATTATCCCCTGCAATAATTAAGCCGTCAGCAGTTTGGGGGCTGCGGGTCCGCCTGGGGAGCGAAGGGGAAGGTGAGCCCCCCCAGGGGCTGCGCTCCGGCCCGGGGCTGGGCTCAGCCCTCGGAACAGGATTAGGGCGAGAGACAGACAGAGCGCAGGAGTTATTAGAGCAGGAAATTTCAAATGATATGGAAATAATCTTCTGAGTGAGAGTTTATTTTGGAACTTTAGACTTAATAATTCAGCACTTCTGGGATTTGGCATGCGGAGTGACAAAGATTAAAGGCGCATCGCCGGGCTCGCGATTCCCTGTCTTCAAACCTCGCGCCTCCTCACCTGGGCTCTAACGCCGCGGGACGCCCCCGGGACCCGGCTCGGTGGCCGGCGCGGTGCCGGCGCGGGGGCTCGGGTTACCGAGACTGAGCTGCTCCTCAGAACATGTGCTAGCGCATTGTGAAGCATAATCATAAATAATTAAAACTCTGCTACACTTGTCAAATAAATGAACAAAGTACATTTTGTGATGTATTATCCCCGCTTTCTCTTGACTGTGTTTGTCACTCGCTCGTCGAACTGGGCGAACTATTTATAGCAAGCGATTTATTCAAAGCATTTTGCCCTTTCTTCTTCCTTCCTGCTTGTGAATTGTTCATGAACAGACTCCGATTCTTTACTAATTTCTTCACTCTTCCTAATTGCCCAAAATATGTTTCATGTGCATCGACTCCAGCGTGTGGGCTGATTGCAAACAGCTTCCATTACATCCAGCCACGATTTCTGTTGCTTCCAGCCCTGGGATTGCCGCTTTAGCCGCGTTTTGTCCCTAGCGCAACGCAAAGGGACCGGAGTGTGGGTTTACCCAGACGCCGGAGGGAAGACGGGGCTCTGTTTTCCCACCAGCAAGACAGCCAAGGCCCCGACTTCGATACGAGTCCCTCTTGGAGCTGCATTCGGTTCAGCCTCTGCAGGAGAAGGAGCCCTCCTCGGCCAGCACAGCCCGCAGGAGCCATGGGCGCGGGCTCCAGCCCCCAGCCCCTTTCCCTGCCCTGGGGAAGCTCGGGCGAAACTCGAGGTGCGCCCGGCCGGGGGAACGGTGCTCGGGGGCATCCCTGCTTGGGCTTTGGCCACCGGGGCAGGATTTTACATGACCAAACAGTTCTTCTTTGCGGCTGGTTTCGGAGCAAATATGCAGAACGAGTTACTCGGAGAGGGAAAAAAAAGAGTTCGGGGCAAGCGTTTAGCATTCAGGTAGTTCCCCTTCCATTGGTTGGGCTATTTTCATACAGAAACACATTGCTTTGTTGTGTGTGGTTCTCTTTGTTGGTTGTGTTTTGTGTTTTTTTTTCTTATAAAAGAGAAATCACCTTCAGAGTGGCATTTCCATTAACCCCTCGCTGCCTGTGAGTCCCAGCACCGTGAGTAAATCTCTGCTACAAAAGGCAACAGGGCAACAATGACGGCTTTGGGCAGGCAATGATGAGTGAGGAGACAGAAGTACAGGCTCCCAAAATCCTGGGGAATCCCCGTAGCCTCCAGGCTGGTTCCTGCTGCTGGGGGACCCACGATATCCTGTGGCCATGCAAGGCTGCGATGGGCTCCGCGGGGACCCCATCGGCGGGTGGCAGCAGGGCGAGCTGGAGCAGTGGGGTGACTCAGGTGATGGCCACCATGCAGCCACCAAGGCCAGAAAGCCACCAGCCACCGGCCCTGAGAGCGCAGCTGGGGGTGGAGGAGATGAAAGCGGGTGGCCGGGAAGGCACCCGCAGACATCAGGATGCCGGCACGCCCGGTGCCGTGGTTTCCGACTCGGGTCCGCGCCCAGGAGAAGACAAAGAGCCGGGGCAGGAATTTGACTGCAGGCTGCTGTCTCGTCAGGGCATCGTCACGCCAGCCTCGTCTGGGGCTCCCGGGAGATGCATGTGCCTCCTGGGGAGCCCGCCGGCACCCGGCCCCTTCCTCGCCCACCCTACGGATGCTCCGCGCCCGTCCCTCCTCATGGGCTTTCCCAACGTCTTTCCCCTTCTCCTCCGCTCCAGACACGCAAATCCCAGATGCAGCCGTCATGCTCCTGGTATTTCTGGTGCGTCTTTGCCCCGAGGGAGCTGGGGACCTTCCAGCTCTCCTGTTCCGATGCGGTTAGTCAGGAAATTCAGCCCAGTCATCACAGCCTCCGTGCAGCCACCGAGCAGGCTCCCCGCGAGCACCCGCTGCGGCGGGGGAGATGCACGGGGGGACTCTGCTGGAAGGAGGAAGCAGGGAGCAAGGCTCCATGAGTGCTCAGCCACCTCGGTTCCCATGCAGGAGGAAGGGCACCAGCAGAAAGCTGAGGTTCACCCCTCTGGGGCATGGCCGGGTGGCTCTCGCAGGCGCTGAGCGCCCAGCTTTCCACCCAGCGAGACCATCGCAATGCGCAGCGAGGCTTGGCCCATCTCCGCTCCGGGCCGCAATAATGCTAAGGGATTTGGGAGGATTTTAGGCCTTTCTGTGTCTTTCACAAATGCAGAAAATGAAGAGGTACTTAAGAATCTGCTGTTTATATTGAAAGCTAAAATCCCTTTAGAATTTAATCTCCCAGTGACGGATTTAAAACTGTTACAGGCAGTCGAGTTCTTTTTTTATCGCAGGAGTCGTGGTAACTCTTTGAGGCGGGGTTTTGTTGCAAGCACAGTATTTGTCTCCGAGGCCCCATCACGGCGATGTCCGTGTCTGGCCCTGGTCGCAGGCACCGTGACAGCCCCGGGAGGGGACAGCAGGGACATTCCTGTGCCGTGACACAGCAAGGGCGCACGGTCCCACCTGGGGGTGCCAGCCGAGTATCGCTGCAAGGATCAGACTTCTCCCTCACCAGAGGCCTCAGGGAGGATCTGAACCCCAAGGGGACAGGAGGCTGCGGGACGTGGGGTCAGCAGGGTGTGAGCTGCCCAGCACCCAGAAGGGAGCGGCTGGACACAGGAGCAGCGTGGCCAGACCCTCCCTCTCCAACATGAAAGCAACCCGTTTGCTTTAACCGGGCACAATTAGCGAAAACCCCCTTTGTTTCCGAGAAGAGGCGATGCCCAAAAGACGGTGCCCGCAGCAGCGCAGCGCCTGGCACGGCTGAATCAGCCCTGACTCAGAGGAGGCAGCCTCACCCCGAACCGCGGCCCCGCTGCCCGCCAGCGCCGGCTCCCACCGCGCCGCGCAGCTGACCCAGTTCCCACTTAGCATGTAGAAGCCGGTGGGATTATCCACCTCGGTCAGCACGGCACAGACACCCTGCGTGCCTGCAGGGGAGGAAGGACTGAGATCATTTTTACGTAACGAGAAATAAGGCGAAAAGGGAGAGGCGGAGCCGTGGCTGCGCGGGGATGGAGCGGGAGCCCGCTCAGCCAGGCCCACAGCAGCAGGGCAGCCGAAGCACGCGGCCGTCCTGCAGGATGCGTCCAGCTCCTGCAGCAAGGAACGGAGATCCTGACGGCCCGGGGCGGCCGCAGGGTGCTGGTCTCCAGGTAGCATCAGCGCTTGTAGGGTTTCCCCCGCTGACAGCCCCAGTCCCCTGCAATAGTTAGTGCTCTCGCTCCGTGCCCACAGCAGGACACAGCAGCAAAAAAGCCCTGACTGAATCGGGCATTGGGTGCTACCTCTGATTACCACAGCGTTCCCACTTCTCTGCCATGCCCCCACAGCCCCACCGCTGTGAGTGCAGCAGCTGCAGAGGGCAGGAAGGTGCAGGGGTCGGCAGCTCAGGCACTGTCCCCAGCAGCACAGAAATGCAGGCTGGAGAGCAGCCTGCACCCCTCACCAGGAAGAAAACTGCCGGCAGGAGTCACCGACCTTGTCCCCGTCTTCCCGCTGCTGTTCCGGGAGCTCGGAGGGACACACAGGGTCAGTGTCTCTGCCTGGAGGTGGCCAAGTGGCCGTTTCGTCGCCGTGGAGAGGCTGGCGCCGAAGCACGGCTCATCCCAGGGTGAGGAGCTGACAGATGGGTGCTGTGCGGGCAGGGCCGGGGAGAGCTGACCGGGTCACATCCCAGAGCCTTCCACCGGGAGTTAGGCAGCTCTTCGTTTCACTCAGCAGCTCCTCCACTGCCCCCACCCAAGAAACGGGACACGCTGTCCCCTGCGCAACGCTGCTTCCCACGGGGAGGCTGCAGAGGTGTCTCCTTTTGGCGGAAGCCGATGGACTCAGCTGCTCTGTTGCCCATGTGCTTTGAAAAATCTGCTCTAAACCCAAGTCCCTCATGATATTTGGGGGGCCTGGTCCAGAGCTTCCCTCCATGAAGGAGGCAGATGTGAGGCCCAGACAGTGCCATGTGCCATCCCTGGCTGCTGCACGAGATGCAGGCACTGAGCATCACCTCTGCCCTGGCTGAGCACCCGAAACAGGGCTCTTGACCCTCCAGACCCTGCAATCTCCACTGACCCCCAACTGCTGCCTCGCTGTTATGCATCTGTCTCATTGGGAACTTGCTGGAATGACGTGCTTGAGAGAGCTGTCAGGTCTGCTTAAAATTAGCGCGTGGACTCGGCGTTATTACCGGGGGACAGATGGGCGCCGGTGCGCGCACGGAGCGCGGCCGCCTGTGCCCGGTACCTCGAGGAAACCACGTTCACGTAACCACTGAGAGCCTGCCCCTGGAGAGCAGACTGTGAGACACATCAGACAGGCTTGGCAGATGGTGGAGGGCTGGAAATTGGGGTAAAACCCGGGCTGGGGAGGACTGGCCCCGAGCCTGCCCAGCAGCGCACTGTGCTGCTGCTTTCCCCAGCTCGTGGAAAACCACAGACGAGCGCATCCATGTAAGATGCTCCTGAAACCCTCTAGAAAAGAGCAGGAGGGGGCAAACAGCCACCACCCAACCCGGCAGTCTTTCAGCAGCTGTCATCAAGGAGAGACAGAAACACTCAGCAGAAAAACCTGTCATCTGAAAACGACCGTGAGGGACGATAACTTCCTCCTGGTTCCCCTGCCCGGGCCCTGCTCGCTCTGCCCCGCCACAGGGGATGCTCGGGGTGCTGAGAGGCTGAGCAGGCAAACTGTGCAGAGGCCCCCGCCCAGCACGGGCTGCAAGGTTTCAGGGCCCTGCTCAGCCCCCCCAGGCCACTTTTACAAGCCGTGGTGGTCTGGATAAAACCTCGCCGTGCTGTGGCTGTTTTTGGGCAGTGATTCCAAGCCCTGCTGCAGGGCTGCCACAGCGCTGCCCTCGCCTTGTCCCACCTGCTGATGAGCGAGGACAAGGACAACCTTCTTTCCTCCCCCAAAAAGAAAAGCCTCAGATGGGGAATCTTCTCCCTTGCCAGGCCCTCGTGGTCTCACCGTGCTGGTCGGTCACCGAGCCTCCACCGAGCCTGCCCAGTGACCCCACGGGTACCCGCAGTTGACACCGTGGCATCCCGAGCCAGCCCGTGCCATTCCCACCCCCCTGGCCCCGGTCCCTTGCAGGCAGATAATTACCATCTCCTGGCCTGGGTAGTCATAATGAGGCCAGGTGCTCATTTCCCATCCAAGCAATTTACTTGGCAGATCCTCCAGCGAACGAGGAGTCTCACCGAAGGGCCTCGGAGAACGGCTGCGCCTGTGATAAATGCGTAGGACATCTTAGCAAAATTACCTCCTCGAGGGAGGAAGTGAAACAAAAGATAAGAAAAAAGGCTGGAGAGCCTGGGAAGGGGGAAGGAAGAGACAAAGGAAAGAATGGGAAAAATGCAGCCGAGGTAGCGAAGGAAAGAGAGACTCTGATAGATGTTGTTCTGTGGCTTCCCCGTGCCCAAGCCCTCCAGCACCTTAGCAAATACAGTCCAAAAATCCTGGTAAACACAGGCCTTACGACTACAGACAGAGCAAGAGCCAGCAAGCTCCAAACAGTATAAAAACACAAACACAGGAACTCGAAGGAAAACAAAAACATCCTGCTCAGCACCAGAGGCATGTGCTGGGCAAGGGCTGGGCGCCAGGGAGGGGGCGAGGGAAGGGGGAGAGCGGACGGGAGGTGCCTGGTGCTCTGCGCCCTGCGTCCAAGGGCTGGGCCCACTGCCAGGAGGTCATTTCGGTTATTTCCAGCGTTATTTTGGCCAGGCAGGTAGACTTGTGTACAGCCCCTCAGTGCCCACCCGTGCTCAGACTGAAGCAAAGTGCTTGCTGCTGTGGGTAGGGCGGAGGGATCGAGCTCGGCCAGCACCCGGCCGAATCTCTTGCACCCCGGGTGCCCTCAGACCAGGCTTTGGCAGGGCAGGCTTTGGCAGGGCAGGCTTTGGCAGGGCAGGATTATTTCGCTGACATCCGCGAGCTCTGCAAGGCACCGCACGGGGCAGGCGCTCTGGCAGCTCAGCGCTTCTGAGCAGAGGGGAAATGTTACTTAAAAATAGCGCCCGGCTTCACCTTGACACCTTTCCCCTGGGAATCCCAAGCTGCTTTTCGTGTGCCCCGTCGTTCCTTCACCCATTGCAGGGTCGGAGGCCTTCCCGTGTCGCAGTCTGTCCGCATGGCTCTGGGCTCCTGGTGCTCGGCGTGCCACATTTAGTGCGGATGCGTCTGGATGTGCGCAGAGGTCCACGCCTGACCGCCACAGGCAGAGGGTAGGGTTGATGTCATAAAATCAGCATGCACAAAGAGCAAATCACTTCCTTCGGATGCTTCGATCTAGCAGATCTGATGCTTGTACTCCCGTTTAACTTCCCTGTGCGTGGTGGGCACAAACTCCCCGTAAAGCTGCTGAGCTCCCTCCTGGGCCCAGCTGGTCCCCGGCCAGAGCCTCCCTCTCCCGGAGACTGCTCCAGACTCACCCCCCAGCTGGTCAGAAACCCTTTTTCGATACCTAGCCTGAATTTATTCATGACTAATTCACAGCCATTTGATCTTGTGCTGATATTATCACTTAACATCACTGGTTTGTCTCCCTCCTCGGCAAGTGCTCCTCCAAATTTGTTTATTGAGAGTCATTACACCCGCTCTCCGGCTCCGTTTGGCCAGGCTGAGCAAACCACCTCTTTCCATCTCTCGGCACGGGGCAGATAAGGCAGATCCTCTTCCCCAGCCATCCTCTCGGGGTGCCAGCCTGTGTCAGCAGGCACGATGCTGCCTGGCTCTGCAGCAAGGGACACCTTGGGCTTTAGCCTGGCTCTGGGGAAGGCACCCAGTGCGGGGGAAGGCACCCCGCCTGAGCAGGGTCAAGTCAAAAGCTGCTCTGCCCTTCACACTTCTCCTGTTTACCGATGCAGGTGTACCCAAAACGGACGGTTCCGTGTCCCCAGCTCCCTGGAAGAGGTTTTTTCCCCACGACCGCATTGCAGAACCGGGATGTCTGTTAACAGGGAGGCCAGCAGTAGCCGGGGAGGCCTAGGCAGAGATAAAGCACTATTAAAAAGAAGAAAAACAACAAATGATCTAAATGTTAAGGGAGGAAAAACTTAATAAATTAAATGTAAATCTATTTTTGTTACATCTGTTTGGATCCTTTAAGGAGCTTTAGGACAGATGTTTCTACATCCCATTTAATCTTGATGTTATTGTAATGAGCTAGGGCCCGGGGTCTGCGCTGGTTGCCTCCCCAGGCGCATTCCTGAGCACCAGCAGCCCCACCGCCCCCCGCCCCGCGGTGCCACCGGGACCCCGGGCAGCCCCGGGTGCAGACCCCGAGCTGGGGCAGTGGGGCTGCTGGAGGCAGGGAGCACCCCCGGGGCAGGGGAGGCGCACCCCAAACCCAGCCAGGGGCAGCCCTCGCCCCCTCCCTCTGCCTCCCACCGTCTCCCCCCCAGGCCCTCCAGGCGGCCGCGCGTTGTCACGTCCCCCCGTGCGCTCCATCTCTCCCCCCCGTTTGCTGCCGTGGTTATTACTCTGGCATTAGAGGCTTTGTTTTTAATTTCCTAAATTACAGCATAATTTAGGCTAATTATTGCTTTGTCCCTCTGATCTTATTAAACCTTTAATCCCTCGGTGATTCCCCACCCAGAGCAAAGTCTGCTTTTCTCACATTCAGTTCTGCACTGGGTCTGCTCTTGCCTCTCGCCCCAGGCAGCCTCACCTCCGAAACGCATTGCGGATGCCCCTGGATCTTCCCTCCCCGCTTCCCTCCTCTTTGGTGCCGCAGGAAGCCCTCCCGCGGGCCGGGCAGGGCTCGGTGTGAAGGTTTTCACCCTCCTTTTACCTTGCACCATTTGCTCCAGCTGCCCCCGGCTCCCGGGGGCTCTCCGGCGGCCGTCCCGCAGCAAGGAGGGCGCAGCTCGCTGCCATCGCCCCGAACTTTCTACCTGCGGAGGTCTGCCCAGGTCTGCCCCTTCCCTTCCTGCCAAGATCGATACGGCCAAGGCGCCAGGCTCAGAACGCCCGTGTTAATTTGCTCGGGCAAAACAGATTGCAGAAATGTACTTTTTATAGCTATGAAGTCGAAGGATTTTCTGACCACAGGCTGCAAAAATCCCCTTAATGAAGCCCCACAGCTCTCCGGGGCTTTAGGAAGAGCTCTGGCCCTTGGCCCCCCTTTTCCACTTGAAGTATTGTTTCTGTCTTCAGCCTCCTGCCAAGAATCTCTTCAGCTCTGCAGCTGGATTTGATACAGGGGTGGGGAGAGGAGCTTAATCACAGCAATAAAGAGAGCGGGAGAGAAGCTGCTCTGGGGGAGTCTTTCAAGGAGCAGGGTTTAAAGCATCCCCACGAGCAGAGGGGGCTCCCAGATGCACTGCCCAAAGCCGGAGGAGGAAAGAGAAGGAACAAAAATGCCAAACAAAACCTCTCCTGGGCCTTCTCTGCCTCTGATTTATCCCGGGACAGCAAATCGTGGCCCCTGCCCCGTGGAGAGCTGCGGGCACCCATCCCGGGGCGAGGGGACGCGGGGCTGTGCTGGCTTGGAGCGAGGGGAGTGAGATGGGGGCACCAAGACCCATTTTTGAGGAGTGAGCTTCCCTGCTGAGTGGGGTGAGTGGGGGCCACGGCCAGCCCCTGCCAGCCGTGCCAGGCCGTGCCGTGCCATGCCGTGCTGTGCCGTGCCGGGCCGTGCCAGGCCATGTCGTGCTGTGCCGTGCTGTGCCAGGCCGTGCCGTGCCGTGCCGTGCCGTGCCGGGCCGTGCCGTGCCAGGCCGTGCCGTGCCAGGCCGTGCTGTGCCATGCCATGCCGTGCCATGCTGTGCTGTGCCGTGCTGTGCCAGGCCGTGCTGTGCCATGCCGTGCCGTGCCGTGCCGGGCCGTGCCATGCTGTGCTGTGCCGTGCTGTGCCAGGCCGTGCCATGCCATGCCGTGCCGGGCTGTGCCATGCCGTGCCGGGCCGTGCTGTGCCGTGCCGTGCCATGCCAGGCCGTGCTGTGCTGTGCCGTGCCATGCTGTGCTGTGCCGTGCTGTGCCAGGCCATGCTGTGCCATGCCGTGCCGTGCCAGGCCGTGCCGTGCCGTGCCAGGCCGTGCCGTGCCAGCCCCACAACTGCTTCCAATTACCTCCTGGGGAGCGCCCTACACCTGCAATTACCGGGCAGAGCGCCGCCGAGCGCGGGGGGCAGCGGAGCTCGTGCTGCTCCCGGCTCAGCACAAAGAGGCCCTTACATCAACTCGGCAGCCGGCGTGCGCTGGAGAGGGGAACAATTATATTTTTATTCTCTCGTTTCGGCACTTATTAACATTCCTTCACACGGCAGCCGAGGGCCGGGCCAGAACAGACGGGAGCCGCAGCGAGGACAGGCGTGGAGGCAGATGTCCCCAAGGCACGCTTGGTCCCGGCATCTGCCAGCAGCCCCGGTCCTCGGCGAGCAAGCGCCAGCATCCCCGGCAGCTTGGCCGTCCTGAGACGGGCAGCGTCACACCGAGCTGGGGGAGAGGGGAGCCGGGGCTCGGCCGCGGCTGGCTGCTATAAATAATAGTAAAAAACCTGCTTGCCTCGGCCTTAAAAGGAAGTGCAAGTTGGAAGCCATCAGCTGCGGATCACGGAGCCCAGACACGCTTCGCAGAGCAGCGGGGAGCGGAGGAGAGGTTGAAATCCCCAGTAACACTAATTACACCAAGCATGAAGCTGCATGGGGCCCGGGAGCTGTCACCGTCTGCCAGGGGCTCCTCCAGGTCTCAGCCTGCTCGCTGCACGCCGCGGCGTGCTCTCGCCCCGGGCTTCCCGGGGAGCCTGGAGATTTGCTGGGAAGCGCCAGGCTGGGAGAGGCTCGGCCGGTGCTGTGGGCACAGCCGGGGCTGGGGGCCAGCAGGAGGACCGACAGCCCCACGGCACGGGAGGGACCCCGGGCACAGCCAAGGCGGGGGGCCAGCAGGAGGACCGACAGCCCCACGGCACGGGAGGGACCCTGCTGTGAGACGTGCGGCCGGGAGCATCCCGCGCCCCGCCTCGCCCAAGGGATGTTGGCCAGGGCGAGCAGAGGCTGGCTCCTACGGCAGAGGTGGGGTGGCCCTGTCCTGGGGCACCCAAAGCTGGCAGGCTGGAGCTGAGCCCGGCTCCGTGCCGCGGCGTGATGCACGTGCAGGAGCGGGACAAGGCAACCCGCTCCAGAGCAGGCTGACTGCCGGCGCCTTCCAGGTGGCCCCGGCGGCTCCTTCCAGCCGCTCTGAGCTGCCAGACAAGGAGGATGCTGAGAGCTGCGGGATCCTCCTGCTCTTCCCGGAAAGAAGATGTAATTTCACGCCAGGTGCGAGCATTTGGAGGCTGGCATGAAGGAGGTGGGGGGGCTCCCGCACCCCCAGTGCCATCCCATTGTCCCCACAGTGACACAGCCCGTCCCACCTCCATCCCCATCGCGTGCCAGCTGAGGGCTCATCCCCTGGTCAGTGGGACGGAGCCGCACTGCTGCCTCCAATTCATGTTTTGTGCCTGCAGCTCAGCCAGGCCCGAGCAGGTGTTTGAAAGACCTGCAGCTGCCCACGAGCACCTCCCCAGCTCCCCCAGCTCCTCACATTCCCCTCTCGGCTCCTACCTGCAGTGGAGATTGCATGGGGACAGGGGCAGAAAGGGCTGGGAACGCCTCCCTGCACCTGGAATGACTCGGAAGCGCCCTGGCCCCCAGTGCCCCGGCACCCCAGCCCGAGGGGCTGTCCCCCCTCCTCTCCGCCTGCCTCTGGGGCCCCTCGGGACCCTCGCGGCCGGTGCCTGTGGCTCGGCGAGACCCAGCGCTGTCAGCGCTAACAATAGCAAGGAAGAGCTGGCTCTCGCTGGCGCCACGAATCCTGGGCAGCCAGGCTCACCACCCACAGCACAAAAGCAATTAAAAGTTGCACACAGAGGCCACTGTAAAGAATGAGGGCACGTAGCCATGTCGCTGCCGCGCCGTTCACGCCTGTCACACCAGCGGAGCCGGTCCTGGGGGACGCGGCCGGCCGGGGGATGCTGCTGGAGCGGTGCTGGGGCAGTCCCCAGGGGCTGGCGAGCAGGGGCCCGACCGCGGCCAAGGCGCTTGCGGAGGACCAGGGAGCCGCCGGCGGGTGCAGGGACTTTCCCAGAGCAGCCGCCTCCCACGGCTGCCGTGTCCCCGGGGATAAATAAATCACCTCTGGATGCTGTCTCCAGCCTCCGCTCGTGCCGGGCTGCCTCTGCTGCAGGCTGCGAGGGGTCACGATGGGCACCGCTTGGCCCGCCCGCATCCCCCCGCCACGCAGCCGGCTCTTCCACAGCTCCGGCCCATGCTCGACCCATCCGAGGCCATCCACGCAGGGGGGCCCGGTGCCCGCAGCCCCCCGCCTCCCGCCGCAGCCCATTGTATAACATGGCCGGGCCGTCAGGACGCATCTCGTCAGCCGGCGCGGCCGCTCGCCCCCGGGGAGCCGGCGGCAGCAGCTGCCAGCACGCATTAGGCAGCGCTGCCTGCGCCCAACGGGGTGGGGGCACGGCAAGGAGAAGGGGCTCGGCTCCCGGGGGGCCCTCAGCTGCTCCCCGCAGAGCAGCCCCTCCGTGGGTGCGGGGCACCAGCAGCGAGGCGAGCCGGTGCAAGGACGTGGCCCCGAAGGTCTCATCCTGGCGAGGCAGCCCAGAACGATCGGTGAGGGGGAAGCGGCGCGCCGAGCCACTCGTCCTGCCGGCACAAGAAGGCAGGCGGTGAGAAACCATTGCGGCAGGAGGTGGAAGGAAAACCGAGGGCAAGGCTAGCTGTGAAAATGACTTTGTTTTCCGTTCAGCCACCAAGCAATAATAAGAACACGAGGGAGAAATCTGTTTGAGCAGACCCGGAGCAAAGGAGAAACCCCACGAAAGGGAATGCCTTTGTCTCCGCGAGGATAAACAAACACCGCGCGTTGTGTACAGCCGGCGAAAAAGTCAAGTTTATTTGGGGAAGGGAGAGCTATCTTTAAAAATACATTCCCTATAGCTTAACCTGAGCTCCAGCAAGCCTCCAAAGGCAAAGCCAAAATATTGTGCTTAAAAAACGTCCAAGCGAGACATTTTTATATTTTTGAAAATCCCTTATTTTGGCCACAGATCCAGAATGCATGAATAGTTCAGGCCGATCCAACGCTGCATATTTCTGCCGAGCGAAGCATTCGTCGGAAATGTTTCACCAGGCTCCTCCAGAAAGAGAAGTGCAGCCCGCGACGCCTCTCTCATCACCCAAGCTGCGAGAGAGGGACGGGCTGGGCAGGGAGCGGGAACACGGGGCAGTAAATGAGCCGCCTGCAGCTCCTCTCGCCTTCCTGAGCGGGGAGGTGCTTCGTGGCACAGCGAAGGGGGCTGGGGGAGTTTCGATCCAAGTGCCCCAACACCCATCCCGGTGGCTCTCTGCAGCAGGCTCGCGATGGGGTTTTGGCCCCAGCTGCAGGGAGGCAGGCAATGGCCCCGTGGCCCTGCAGCGGGATGGAGCAGGGCACGGCACCCGCTGCGGGGACAGCCTGGGCACCGGGATGGCTCCCAGCCCTCGGGGCGCTGCAAGGCATCCCACTAACCCCCACCAGCAGCAATTCCTGGGCCTGGGCCTTGCTCTGCCGATTTTTCTCACCCTGGGGGTAAAGAAATCCCCCCCACGGTGCAGCAGAGGGGAAAGGGGTGGCAGCATCCCCCTCCCTGCACGCACCGCTCGGGGTTTTGGGGCCCGCGGCGGAGCAGCGTGCATGGCTGCACTCCCTGAAAGGCCTTTTCTCTCCCATTCACGCTGGCCACGTCGGGATTTGCCCAGTTACCACCGCGCATGCATCCCATCCAGGCCTGCACACATGCCCGGAGGGTGCTGGGCACAGGCACGGCCGGTGGGGCACAGCCGGAGCAGCTCACCAAGGCAGAGCAGGGCTCGGGGCCGGAGGGAGCAAAACCCCACCACATAAACCCGGCGGGACGTGGAGCAAAACCCAGCCCTTGCTGTGCTGGTTCTGGGGTGCAGGATGTGACCCCGGCCCTTGGCTGCCTCCCGGCTCTCACGGACGCCCGCCCCTGCGCACCGCTCGGCAGCTCTGCCAAGGATGGCAGGGCTCGTCTTTCCCTTTTATTAAGAGCTAATTACCCCTCTATTAGTTTGGGGAAGGATAGTGTCGATGTTTGTAAAATCAGCATTCATTAACCCTTTCACCCCAGCCTGGGATTAATTTCCTGCCGACCCCGCTGGGCGATGCGCGCCCGACGGGAGCGCGGGCCGGGGCGCAGACAGTGGGGCTTTGTTCGGCCGGGTTGTTGGGGCAGGATCGCCTTACGTGCGGGCGCTGCAGCCCCACCGAGGCTGCCAGGAGCAGCAGAGCCCAGCAGGCACCAGGATCATTACTGGAAGTCCGGGGAGGGCGAGGAGCAGGGGCTGGGAGGAGGCACCCCGTCCCATGCGCTCCCCAAAGCCCGGTCCCCCGTCCCCGGGGAGCCAGCTCCCTGCAGCTCCGCCCTGCGCAGGAGCCGCCCGCCCGCTCCCCCAGCTTCCTCCCCAGGCTTGCCTGTTAAGCACATAATTAACGGCCGACACCTTATTACATTAAGCAGCAGGAAGCCAAAGTTCGCCACGCATGGCTCTCGCAAGCTGCTTTTGCATTTAGAGGGAGACCGAAGCGAGGGACGGGGCTGGCTGCGAGCCCGCGGGTCCCGTCCTCACCAGGCACCGCTGCCCAGCGCGGGGCGGGCAGCTGGAGCGAGCTGGCATCACCCGGGGCACGGGAATGGGGAAAGGAGGCTCTGCGTGCTCCCGCAGGAGCACCGTCCCGCGGCACCCAGGGAAATGGTGCCTTCTTTCCGAGGAGGACGCACGTGCCCAGACCCACCGGCCAGCCCAGCCGTGGCCGAGGACACGAGCCACCTGCCAGCAGCACGGGGACGAAGGCCCCGGCTCCTTCCTCTCGTTGACGCACAGGGACATAAAGCCCGCAGCCAGCTGCCTTCGTGCGCCTGGCTCCACAGCCCCGTCTCTGCCGGGCTTTGCCCTGCCCGGAGCCCAGCCTTCCCTTCGGCTGTAACCCAGCGAGGACACGGACCCCGGGTCACCAACGCCCTGCCGGAGGGGAGGAAAAGCCCAGCTCCACCATGGGCACACCCCGGGGGCAGAGAGAGGCCAGGCACCAGCGGGGACACTTCCTCGCCTGGGTCCCCCGGCCGGCGGAGCCCCCCCAAGCCCGCTTCCCCTGGAGTCGCCGTCTCCCTTTTCTTTCTGGCTCAGCTGCCTCACGCAGCCCCCAGAGCCGCAGCAAGAGCCAATTTCCAGCAAGAACCTGGCGCTGGGCTCGCTCGGGAGGATTACACCAGGCTGCAGGAATTGGGAGGGGGAAAGCCCGGCTGAAACCGAAGCCTCGGTCAGCCCTTCCCAGCCGGGGCAGGGCTGGAGGCGGCCCAGCACCCTCCTCCAGCCTTGGGGCAGCATGGGGGCTGCGGGATGGGTGCAGGGCTCACGCCACATCCCCCGGGACATGCCCACCCCGCGGTCCTGGTGTCCCGGTGCCCCGTGCCCCGGGGACAGGGCACTCAGTGCAGCCAGAGGTGCGGAGCAGCCGAGCAGAGCCCGCGGAGCACCGTGCCGGGGCTGCACCTGGCCCAGGCGGGATCCTGCCCCGGCGGCCACGGCGCTGACATTTCCCGTTCACCTCTCACCCTCCGTCACGGCCAGAGAAAGGAAAAGCTTTCTGCTTCCTTCAGGCCCTGCTCCAGCAGCCAGGGGACCCTCTCCAAGTGTTTTGTTTCAATAACATTAGAACCTTGCACGTAATTAATTTACATTTGCTGCAGAGCAATACTTGCGTTTCGTTCATGTTTTTTTACCAGTGAAAATCTACTGAGCTTGTCCTGGAGCTCCCTGTCTCGCTGGGCCTCACCTCCCTGGAAGAAATCTCTCTCCCTCCTCCACTTTCCAGCTCCTTTTCTAGGCTGTCTCACTCTTTTTCCAGCCTCACACTTTTGCCCGCCAGCCTACCCCTCTGCCAGCTCCTGCACCCCAGGGTGCGAGCCCCTGCCAGCCTCCACGTGCGCCGGGTGCCGGGTGCCCGCTGCCCAGCCGCCAGCAGCAGCCGGACACCCGCACACAGCCGGGGAAGTCAGGCCTGGGGATGGCAGCCCGGGGGGACAAACCCGCAGAAATCAGCCAGGACGAGGGCTCCCATCCCACGCAGAGCATCGCAGGCGCACAGCGAGGTAAGGGCGGTGGCCAGCGCTGGCACGGGGATGGTCCCCAGCCCCAGGGCAGCGCGGTCCCACGGGACGCATCCTGCTGGTGTCCGGCAGCCTCCACGATGGGCCTGTGATGAACGGCCCGCCGGTGCGTTGCAGTTATTGCTCTAATTACGGAGCCCGCGGGACTCGTTGCATACCACGACAGCCTAATGGATCTTCCAGGCTCCTCTTGGTGAGCGCGGAGACCAGGTGCAGCCGAGGTGGTGCTCGCTGCGAGAGCCCGCGGTGTGGGAAAAGCCCATCGCCTCGGCCAGGAGAACCTGTTAGCTATTTCGGATATCCTACGGGGAAAACGAGGATAAACTTCCCAGTCCTCGTTGCAGCAGCTGGCCCGGCCAAGGTTTATTGCCAGGGATTGCTGCTCTGCGGCCTCTTGCAGGCTGGCCGGACGCTCCCCACGGAGGGGATGCTGCGCACCGCGGCGGGCAGGGCGCGGTGATGCTGCAGCCGCACGCAGGGAGCAGCACCCCAGCACCCAGCCGCGTCTCCAGCACCCAGGGTGTCCCAGCAGCTGCAGCATCCCTGCCTTCCCCTGGGTGCTGGTGCTCCGCGGCTCCCCGAGCACGATGCCTGTGTCTGGTCGGTCCCATCTCAGCCCGGAGCTGGGCTGACGGTTTTGCCCTCGCCCACCCGGGGAGCTCAGCCCCCTGCCCGTGCCCACGCTGCTCCTGCCCGTGGCCGTGGCTCAGGGCACGCGGCCTTCACAAACACCTCCGGGCCCGTTGGGCTGGCAGCTGCTTCAGGTTGCAGCGGGGTCTGGCCAAGGGCGAGTTAATAAACTCGACAGAAAGCTCCTTTACGTTAAATAATTACAATAACTTATCCAGTCCTGACGGACGTCCAAAAGCATCGACGGCGTTAATGAACTTTGCAGACCCGCAGGCTCCCCGGTGAGATCCCGCCGGTCCCCCCGGCGCCAGCCGTCCCCGGGGAGCTGAGCCCCACAGCTCGCTGTCCTCCTGTGCCCCCGCCAGGGCCGGGGATGCTCGGAGCAAAGCCCTTCCCGTGGCCAGGGCTGCGAGCAGGGCGAGGCGTGGTGGCTCCCCCGAGCCCCTGCGATGCTCCAGGGACCCCCGGGGGTGGCCTTGCTCTGTGCCATGCTCCAGGACACACGGGGGACACGCACCGGGGTCCGACGGGCTCCATCCCACCGGGTGCTTTTTGGGGGTGCCCCAAGCCTGTGCTGGGAGGGACCCGAGGCGCTGCCGCTCCCCGGCTCAGCGCTGGGCTCCGGGAACCTGTTAAAGTGCTTTCCTCCTCCTCTGGCAGGTCCGAGCAAGTTTGGCACTTAGAGTTTTACCCTTCGGGCATCGGGGACCAGCGAAGCTGTTTGAAATTAAAAGCATTAGTTAATTCACCCTGGGATCAAAGCATGCAGAGGAGAGGGATTTTCAGCCCGGCAAACCACATACAAGCAGGGCTGTCACACCCCAAGGCCCGCTCCCCCCGCCCTGACCCCGATCCCAGGCAGCCCCTGCTCGCTCCTGCAGATGCCTTGGCACCGTCCCTGCGTCTCGGGCTGCTCCCCAAGCACCCCGGGACCAGCCTGCTGCGTTTGATCTCCTCGCCCCACCTCGCCTCCCACCCCCTGCTCGTTGGCCCAGAAGAAGTTCCTCCTCCACCCTCTCCCAGTGCCTTGGCCTCATTTTTCCCCTGAGACCCCGGGAACCCCTTAGGGAGCACCCCTCGGGCACGTCCCACATCCCATATCCTGCACCCCGTACCCTGCATCCTGCACCCGCACACCCCTGCTGGCCTCTGCCCACCAGCAGGGTGTCCCCCCCCCAAAAAAAAAACAACCAAAGACCCCCAAAAGCCCGCTGCCCCCCAGGTTCTTTGTGCCCCTATGGGGTGCTGGCCGTGGCACCTCCCCTCTGGCATTAAGCCCACGGTGGGTTTAGAGGAAACATGCTCATTTGTTGTCCATCCTGTTGCAAAAAGGATTTCACAGCCCCTGACGGCAGCCTCCTGCTCCATAAAACATTTCAGGCAAGTCCTTCTCGCTGTTCTCACCAGTGGCGAGGATTTTTTGTAACCTCTCCGCCAGGGCTTTCCCCCGGGACCTTTCTTCCTGAGCACCCCCAGGCTCCCTGCGTGCCACCCCCGGAGCAAGCCCAGAGCCTGGTCCTGTCCCCGAGGGAGTCCAGAGCCGAAATGCGGGCCCCAGGCTGAGCACCTCGGGTGACCGGGCTCACCGGGCGCTTCCCACCCCCGTCCCCCATCCCTCGCTCCGAATTTATCGCCGCACGGGGCCGTGCAGTGTTGCCAAGTGCCACATTAGAGCTGGTTATAAAGAGCCAGGGCGATGACTACGGCGGAGCCCATCTCGGAGCCGGTTGAAGCACCATCTGTTAAGGATTTATTGCCATCCCATTTCCTAAAACGACTTTTTAATAACTTACTAAATGAAGGTACGCTGAGGAATGACTAAATAAATATCAGTCACCAGGAGGGATGGACGTTCCTGCCCCGAGCCATCCACGAAGGGGCTCTGGGTGCTCCCCAGACCCTGTCCCCAACCCCTGCCACCCTGCTGCCTGGCTGGGGAGCGAGCACCCTGCAGCCAGCACGCACCCAGCTGCAGGTAGGGCGCCAAGGGGGGTGTCGCTCTCCCCAGCACACCAACAGCTCCCCCCACGCCGCGACGAGCTGCCCTGTCCCCGGCCTCCTTGGAGCCAGGCCGGGGCTTCAAAGGACAACCCGGGGCAGCAAAAAAGCACACGGGAGACAGCCAGGGTTTCCATAGGAAAAAAACCTTTTATTTAACAATATATCAGGTTCCATCACGGCTCCATGGGGTTCAGATGCCACAGAGCTGGTTACCGATGGCGATGATATGCTACTGGGCGGGAGAGCTGGGGCGAAGGCGAAAGGAACCGAAAGGAGGAGGAACAATGACGAGAAGAAACAAAAGCCCCCAGCGCTGGGGGCGGCGCGGCTGGCGGGGCCGGACGCTGAGCGGCGCAGGATGCTGAGCCCCGACCCCGGGCTGCCGGCATCGCCCCACGCCACGCGGCCCCCCCCGGGGACCGGCCCCCGGGGCAGGGGGTCCTGGGCACCTCCACGCCACGGCCGCCCCAAGCCCCCGCGGCCCCCCGGGGCTGCGCCAGCCGAGCCCCCTCTTGCGTGGTGCCGGGCGAGGGATGCGCGCGTGGTGGCAGCGCTGAAATGTGGGAGCGGGCGCGGGGGTGCTGGTGTGCGGGGCGGGGGCACGGCCCTGCTGGGGGCTCCCCGAGCTGCGGGGGCTGCCGCAGCCCCCCGGTACCCTGCTGATATAATGCGGATTTAATGCACAGGCTGCTGGGGGCATCGGGGACCGCGGAGCGCGCCCAGGTGCCGGGTGTGACAGTGGCACCGAAGTGGCTGCAGCGGGGACGGCCGCCTCGAGCCACCGCCTGCCGGGGGGGCACCAAGCAGCTCCGCAGGCCTGGAAAAGCAGATCAGGATCTCAAGATGCTGCTTGGAGTTACACGTCTTGAGGTTTTGGTTTCGCTTTGTGTTCTTTTATTTTTTATTTTTATTTTTTTTTCTGTCGAATGAATAAAAGGAGATCAATTTGCTGCTGCTTGCGTTTCCTTTGCGTTAACAGGTCCACGCCTGGCAGCCCCACCTGGACCCCGTAAGGAGCTTTCCACGCACCAGGTCCAGCTCCCCCCGAGCACCGCGGGGTCCGGAGCTGCGCCCAGGGGCAGAGGGGCGCCAGCCCCGCACCGCAGGGGGGGAGCGGGACATCTCTGCTTGGGGCCCGGCACATCCTGCATTATACCCAGGGTACGGCCCCCGTCCTGCCCCAGCACGGCCGGTCGGGTGCCAGGAGCACCCCTGGACAGCAGCACCCCGCAGCCCTCCCCTCCCGAGGAGCGTTTTGGGGCTGGGGGCTCCTGCGGCGACCCCAGGACCGGCCCCCGGGACCCCCGCACACCAGCACAGACCCCGCGGTGCGGCTCCTGGATTTGATCGCAGTATGACAATGTTTTACACCCGTTCTCGTGGTTATTTTTTTTTTCTTTTTTTTAGTTCTCATTTGTTTTTCTAAGAAAAAGCAACCAGAAAATAATTCGGAGTTTATACAAAACATCTTTACATTATTTCTCCCAAAAAAGACTAGTATTTACACAAACAGAACAAAACAAAACAACGGGAAAAAAAAAAAAAAAAGAACTTCAACGCTTCCAATGAAAAGAACAGAAGGGACACTCAGATTCAGGACCCAGCAGACCGAGGTGCTCAGCAAAAATCAAGAGTTCAGATTTCACCCTTTCTGCACATATTTACAAGGTTTTTTTTCAGCTGCCCGCCGCAGAAGGAGCTGGGCTGCCCGGGGCCAGCGGCCACCCCGCAGCGCCAGCAGGGCCAGCCGCAAGGACTCGCCGCTTGGCTTTTGGCACGCTGCGTGGCCAGACCCTCGGCAAATCAACCCAAAACCTGCCGCCCCCCCGCTGCCCCAGCCTCGCCCGGTGAAAGTCTTGCACCGAACCCACCCCGGCTCCTGCCCGCTGGGCTCTGCTCCCTTGGGGACCTCCAGGTCGGAATCTCGGGGGGATTCTTGTTTTTTTTCAAGACACAATTTTCCGTGAAGGTGAGTGATGGAGAGCAGACCCCGTCCCCCTTTGGCAGCACCGGCACAGCGCAGCATCTGCATAGACGCCCCGGGGGAAAGGCAAGGGGCTGGAGGAGGGGAGGAGGGGGTCCGAAAGGTGCTGGGGGGGGGAGAGGGGAGAAGGGCTGGGCAGGGCAGCCCCCGCTCCCGGCTCCCCTCTGCCACAGGCAGTGACTGTGGTACCGCCCCAGGGCTGCAGCCGTACCCCGCGGGGATGCCCAGGCCGGGGAGGGGAGCTGGGGCAGCCCACGCTGCTCCATCCCGAACTCCCACCTTTCCAAAAAAACCAAAAGTAACTAAAGCAACATGAACAAACGCTCTGCTCGGGCCCACAGGCGGCGCAGAGCCGAGCACGCTCCTGCCCCAGCTGCCCCGAGCGAGGGCAGACCCCGCGGGGCCGTCCCCTCCGGGGCCCTCCGAGCTCCAGCCCTGTCCTCCTGCCACCCCCGGCCCTCTCCTCATCAAGGCACTTTTGCAGAGCAGCTCTCTCGCTCTTTGGGCACTTCCCAGCCCAGCACCCGGGGCCGCTGGCGCTGGACGCGTGCCCGGGGCAAGGCGAGGAGAAGCCGGGCAGGGGGGCGCACCGCGGCGGGCAGCAGCAGCCCCCTCCTGCCCCGCGCTTGCTCCCTGAGCAAAAGCAGCTACTTCTGAAAGGAAAAGAAAGCGAGGAAGGGAGCACGCAGCCGCCGGGCTGGGACAGGCAGGGTGGCAGGGCTGTCACCTCCAACCTCGCCGCGCATCAGCTACGGCGGCGGCAGGTCCTCCCGGGCAGAGGAAGCCGGGAGCGAGCCTGCCAAAGAGCCCAAGGCTCAAACCCTCCCAGTTTCGGGCACGAGGCAAGGCAAACCATAGCAGAGCACGGCCGGGCTGGTGACCCCCTGCAGGAGCTGGAGGGGCTGAGTGCGCCCCTGCACCCGGAGCATCACCCAGGGGAGTGCTGGGCTCGGGTCGAGCCCACAGGCAGGGCGCAGGGGGGCACCGGGGGTCCTGGCACAGACGGAGGGTGGAGGAGAGCCTCCAGCCCAGCTCCCAGCCTCGCGCTGCTGCTGGCCCGCGGGATGCCTCCCGGGGCCTTGCAGGTCCCCGCGGAGCACCGAGCGCTGCGGCACCACAGCTCCCTCCTGTACAGCCAAGAAGTGGGGGGCTGATGGGGATGGGGCAACGAGGAGGAGGAGGAGAAGGAGAAAAAAGAGGAGAAGGAGGAGGAGGAGGAGGAGGGTTGAGCAGACCTGCCTGGGTGGATGGTGAAGGAGACCCAAGAGCACCGGCTCCCAAACGTTGGCTTCCTCCTGGCACCACCGCCCCGGCCCCGAGCCCAGCACCATCGTTTTCCAGTTTCCTTTCCAAGGAGAAGCGCCGCAGGGCTGCACCCCGGGGCGGCCAACTGCAGCACCGCCCCAGCACCAGCTGCAGGACGGGACCGGTGACACGGGTGACACGGGACGTGCAGCCAGCCCTGCCCTCCCTCCTCCCCAGGCTGCCCCACGCTTCACTTCCAGCAGTCCCGGCCCGACGGGAAGCAGCAGCGGAGGCTTCCCCTGCTCCCCGCGGAGCCCCGGGCGGGAGGACGCCCTGGGGAGGTCCGGGATCGCCGCAGCCTCGCAGGGCAGGAGGAGCGCTCGGACTCGCGCGCTGAATGCTTGAGACATCATATATATAATTTTTTTTCTTTCTTTCTTTTTATAAAGAGACTAAAACAAGAGTCAACAGCTACGAACACAAAAGTTTAAAACGGCAGCGGCGGGCGACGACGGGTCTGCCCCGCGGCCGGCGGGACGGCGTGCTGGAAGGAGGCGGCGGCGTGTGCCCAGAGGCGGCGGGGGCGGGCCGGAGTCCCGCCCGGGATTCACAAAAATAAAAATGTTACAAAAAAATTAAAATAATTATAATAATAATAATAGTAGTAGTAGTAAATCGGGTTTGCCAGCTTCCTCCCCGCACAGTTCTCTGCATCTTGGCACCTAGGCGAAGCATCCTCCTCCTCCTCCCGAGGCCGCTCGCTCCTCGTCGGCCCCAGCTCCTCTCCGCAGCCCCGGCGTCCGTCCGGGCTCCCGGGACCCTCCGGGCCCGAAGCGGCGGCCGCTGCAGCACCAGGTGCACGGCACTTAACACAAGGACGTGGAGGTGACGAGGGGAAATCCCAAAAACGTAAAAGGGGAGGCAGAGTCTGCGGGGGTGCCGGCGGTGTCCGAGCGGGCGCGGAAAGGCAGGGTGCCCGCCACGGCGGGCGCTTGGCTCGCGCCCCGGCCGGCCGCAGTCTGGAGCAGGAGAGGAGGACGCTGGCGGCTCACCCTCGAAGTCCTGGGATTACAAAAGCTGAGAACTACAAAACTAAATACAAAGGGGGAGAGACGGCGCGCGAGCGAGCGGCGCGCTGCCGGGCGCCAGCCCCCTGCGCTCCCCGCGCCGTGCCGCGGGGCCGGGGTCGCTGCCTCCCCCGGAGCCGGACCCGGCGGCCGCTCGGCGCTCCCCTGCATGGCGGCGTTCCCAGGCTGCTCCTCACACCTTGTAGTAAATGTTGGCTGGGCTCTGCGGGGGCATCTCCTGGACGATGTAGACGGGGTGCCCGTAGTCCCCGCTCACCTTCTCGTAGTGCGGGCAGTAGTTGTTCTCTGTAGTCCGTAAGGGGATGATGATGTCGCTGGGCTCCGAGCCCGCGTTCCCGCTGCATTTGGGGCTGGCCAAGGTGCTGAGTGACAAGGCTGCGGCCCGCTGCTGCGTGTGCTTCCGGTGCCGCTTGCGGATCTTGATCAGGAGGACGACGAGGAAGATGATGATGAGGATGAAGATGACGCAGCCGGCGCCGATCGCCGCAAAAACGGCGACCTTGGAGCTCAAGAACCCGTCGCTGGGACCCTGGGTTTCCTGGCCATTTTGGTTGACCGAGCCTGCAAGGCAAGGGGAGACGGGCGTCAGCGTGCACGGGTGGGCTGCCCCACCTTCCCACCCCGCTTAGCTCCTCGCGTGCCTTCACCCCTGCCTCCACGGCCAGGCACAAGCTGACGGAGCCCCGGGCACCCACGTTGGAGGTGCCAGCCCGTCCCCTCCCCGCTGGACGGACCCAAATCTGGGCTGCGACCAGCTCACACCCCGGGAGCCTCTGCTCTCCGCAGCTGACCTGAACGAGGTAATGAGAGGGGGGCCTGGTACCCGGAGCCCTGCAATATCCGATTACTGACCCCCACCTCCTCCTGACCCCGGCCCGGGCAGCTCCGGGCCCCCGAGGGGAGGCCACTTGGCTGGCTGCACCGCGGGAGAAGAAAAGAGCAACTTTTCCTGACTTCATCTGATTTCACTTTTCTCTCAGCAGGGTCAGGAACTCAGGAAACCACCTTCAAAGGGCTTTCACACTGGCTCAGCTCAAAAACCCAAGGACCTCAACTCCTCCAAGCCCTCTCAGACGTACACGGGGGAACAGATGGGCAGCAGAGGGAGGAGGAGGAGCGGCGTGCTGAACCAGCACTTCTCCGCAACGCTGCGGCCAGCACAGCCCGGCGCTGGGAGAAGGAGCCCAGGAGCCCGAGCTGCTCTGCTCAGCAGCCTCGCAGCCGGCTCCCTGCCCCGGCACAGCCCAGCAGTGCCTTGCCCCTAACACCCAGACCAGGGCGAGGAGATGCTGGGGGACAGGGCTGCAGCTGGCACAGGGGCGCAGCGCCCAGCGCCGCCCGGCTCCGCGGCTCCCAGCCCCTCTCCGGGACGCCGTGGCCTTGCTACCTGGCTTGCCGGGCTCCTCCACCGCGGGGACCTTGTGGCGCGGGCTCTGCGTGACGATTTTGACCGTGTTGTCGGACTCCTTGCTGGGCCGACTCGTCGTCAGCTGCTCGGGGATGACCGCGTTCGGATCTGGGCGGGCAGAGAGGCGACGGATGAGGAACCTCGACTCGGCCTCGACAAAGGCTGCTCCCACCCCCCTAAACAACCCTTCCCCATCCCTACTGGCCACCCTGCATCCAAAAAGGCTCTCAGCCCACCAACCACCCCGGTGCCCCAGGAGGAGCAGCTGTAGCACACCGATGGAAAAACCTGTCCTCCCCTGTTTAGGCCAGTCCGTCCCCGGTGCAGCACCAGCCCAGACAATTATGCTGTTTCCAAAAGCTGCCAAGAAGAGCAAAGCCCTGTGGAGCCCCACGCGGGGGGACGGCGGAGAGGAGGCAGGTGCAGAAGGCAGCACGAGCACCCTGCGGCGCAGTGCCAGGAGCCGGGGGTTTCGGACGCATCACAGCCACCAGGCGCCCCGTGGGGCAACGCCAGCAACGTGTGCTGCCCTGGGCCCGTCTGCACAGAGCTGGGAAGGCACCGGGGGGACGCAGGAAGGGGCACAGCGACAGCAGTGGCAGACCTGAGCAGGACACAAGCCTCTGTCTGCAGAACAAGATGCCAGCCCACGGCCAACGACAAGCCTTAGATGATGACCGAGTTGCGCAGCTCCATAAATAACAAAGCTCTGTAAAAACCCACAGTGCTGGTAGCAAGGGATGGACCCAATCACACCACAACAGAAGCCTCCATCCTCAAACCTCCGACCTCGCTGGCAGACCCTGTGTTCAAAGCTCTGATCTGCTTTGCAAGCCATGGGACGCAGCCCTGCTCCAGCTCCCAGGTGCTCTGCGCCCTCCGCCACATCCAAAACAAGCACGGTGGCTTTTTGGGAAGCAAGAGGGATCCTGCCCTCCGCCGTGGCTTAACCGTGTGAGAACTGGGGCGAGCCCAATGGAAAGAACTAGGAAAAAAGATGCGGCAGCATCACCCCGGGCTGGGCTGCCCTGGCTGCCTCCTCCCTCCTGGAAGAGACAGGAGGACGGAGGGAAGCGGCGTCCCCACCCTAATCCCGCACCCCGGCGCCTTTTCATGTTTTCTGAAGTCCCGCGCGTGGGCTGGAGCGAGTTTCTTGCAGGGGCAGCAGGAGGAACACGAAGGGAAGGGAGGCTGCCAAGGCTGCAGCGCTGCTTCTTTTGTTTATTATAAATACTGGCCCCAGAGTGAAAACAAAATAATGAGAAGCAGGCACCAGGAGCTCCGCAGCCGAGAGGGGGCTGAAACAAGCCCAGGGCACGGCTGCGGCCAGGAGGCACTCGGCAGCCCAGGAGGGGAGGTTCTGGGGGCCGATCTCCAGCAGCAGAGCCCACACCACCGGGCAGGGGCACGGGCTCGGGGGCAGCGTCTGGCACGGAGACCTCGGTGCTGAAGCTGCGCACGAGCCCGTGCCCTGCGCGGACCAGGGAGCTGCTCCTGCCTCGGTGCACTTGGACCACGCGTGGGTCCTGTGCTCCGCCAGCTTCCAGCCCAGCGAAAACGCACCAGGCACTGCGGAACGGGCAATCAGGCTGTCTTAATCCAGCGCACTAAACATGTGCGAGTGTTGGCCAAAGAAAAAAGAAAGGAAGGAAGGATGAACCTAACAATGAAACCCTGCTGCACTTACTCAGGAAGCCGCCCTGGCTCCCAACAGCCATTGGCCTGGCCTCGGTTTCCCCAGAACCCAGAACCATCCACATGCCAGGACACGGGCCTACGTGGCTCAGATTCCCCACCGAAAAGACGGGCCGCCGTAACACAGAGCATCGCGGCAGCGAAGCAGTTCGGGGGTGACCTGCAGCCCTGCCCTGCCTCGCACGCTGCTTTTCCTCCTCGCCCCCCTGCAGCGAAGTCAGGCCGACGGGAAGGTTTTGGAGGGCAATCAGAGCAAGGAGACGCTCTGCCTGCATCAGGATCCGGGGTCTCGCCCGGTCGTTCAACTGCAGCGACCAAGCACTGCTCAATACCTAGCTGGCACTGAGCATTTTTGGGGTGGAGGAGGCTGGGGAGACCAGAAATGGTGCGTAAAAGGCAGGTCTGAGATGGTGCTTGGGCAGAGGAGGATGGGGGAGGGTTTCTCTGCTCCTCTGGTAGGCACGGAGGACAGATGGGGCACCCTGGGGATGGCGTCCCGCAGCCGGCTGCGAGCTGGGGGCTTGGGGTGCTTATTGGTGAGAGGGGAAAAAAAATGATAACTTTATCAATAAATGGAACCAGCTCCTCACTCCTCTCCTGCCCACTGCTCATCACCCTGGGATAACACGGAGCCAAAAGGAAGCCCTCCTCCCTGCCGGCGTCTCGCTGCCCGGGCACAGGACCCTCCCCCTGCCCCATTTCCATGCCCACAGCACACTCCCCCTGCCCCACGTCCATGCCCACGGGACCCTCCCTCTTCCCCACGTCCATGCCCACGGGACCCTCCCCCTGCCCCACGTCCATGC